>CM077109.1:8026374-8038182 GCA_039619505.1 Cimex hemipterus
AATTAAAAAAGTTGGCATAATAATAAATTGTGAAATGCTAATAATTACTTTATGTCAAAAGAAGCAGGAACAGACTACGGATCCTAACAGGCTCGTGCAGATTAAATGGAAACCTGAAGAAGGTTGGAACAATACAAGATGGCACATGCAGATTCTGCAAGGAGGAAGAAGAGACGCCAACACATTTACTAACAAATTAGCCCGCAGGGGGAAATGTTTCAGGATGTATATTGTGACCATAGAAGAGCTTCAACCACTGAAACCGGGCCTCTTAATGAAATAGGACTCACCGATGTGCTTTAGGCAGAGAACAGAGGATACAATAGCTCTTAAAGGGCACAGTATACCATACCCTGAAAATTACACTACATCTACATCTAATTACTTTAGAAAAATAATATTGTAAACAGTTATAGCATAAAGGAGAACAGCTTTATTTGGTAATAGAAACGAGCAAATCTTCGCCTTCCACTTTTTGCCCGATTGTGGCATCAATTGCTTTAACAGTGCCTTCCACTGGTGCTTGGACAATCGTCTCCATTTTCATAGCAGAAAGGATGACAAGCGCATCGCCAGGCTTGACTCTGCTCCCCACCTTCACCCTAATTTCTGTTACTGTTCCTGGCATCGGCGCGCCCACTTGTCCTTTAACACCCTTGTCAGCTTTAGGGTGGACACGGATTGACTGAAAAAATGATTGTTTTTAAAAAGTTATTATTATAACTAATTTTGTTTTTACCTTAGCTTTTTCGCTGTCTCTTACAAACACGGATCGTAATTGTCCGTTCATTTGAAAAATTATCTCTTTTTCTCCGATAGCTGTTACGGTTTCGGATACAGCAATTGCTTTTATGTTAAGAGTTTTTCCTTTGTCGATTACTACCTCAGTGGATTCGCCTACTTTAAGTCCAGTGAGGAAGACTGCCGTTTCTAGTTTATTCACTGGACCGTATTTGTGTCTAAAGTCAATAAATTTTTTTGTTACGGCAGGATACAACGAGGCACTGAGCACGTCAGTCTCAGTAACTTCTTCTTTTGTGAATTTCTCAACTAGTTCTTGCTCTAAATTTTTATAATTTAAGGGAGCCAAGCTCGCACCAGGCCTTCCCTTTATTTTAGGCAACCCTTTCAATACATTCGTCCTAAAAGGTTCTGGAAAACCTTGGTACGGCTCGCCAATTGCACCTTGTAAAAATTCGATGACGGACAGAGGGAAGGATAATTCTCCCGCTTTTTTTGTCACGTCCGCGGCAGTCAACTTATTTTGCACCATAAATTGTGCAAGGTCCCCTACTACCTTTGATGATGGTGTGACCTAAAGAAGCATGAAAGAACAAGAAAATATAACATTAAAAAATAATAATAATACAATTGATGAAAACTATCATTTCATCTTGAATGGGTTATAAATAAGGCTAGGACAGACCTTCAAAATGTTTACCAATTTTGCTTATCTTCAAAATGGTCAAGGGATGAAATGATGTGTTGAAAAAACAGCAAACTAAAAAATTCATTCACCTTTATTATGTCACCAAGGATAATATTGGCTTCTGCGTATGCCTTTTTCACCTCTTCAAACTTTTCACCTAAGCCAAGCGAAAACGCTTGAAACTGTAAATTCGTGTACTGGCCACCGGGTATTTCGTTCTGGTACACATCCGCATTACCCGACTTCATGGTTGCAGTGCATTCAAAGGGGGCGTATAGCGTTCTCGCTTGTTCCCAGTATGCTGAGTATTCTGATACGTTGCTAAGACTAATCCCTACAAAGAATATTATAATTTAGTCTTGGATACTTACAAGATTACAAAATAAGGCTTATCAAACCTGTGTCTAACGGGGTTCCTTGAAGCGAAGCGATTATCGCGCCCATCGAAGGCTGTGATGTGATGCCTGACATCGAATCCACAGCCACATCGACAACATCAGCACCGGCTTCGGCACACGCGAGCATTGAAGCCACGCCGGCTCCGCTTGTGTCATGAGTGTGTACGTGGATGGGAACATCTGGGTGTTGATCTCTCAGAGCAGAAATTAACATTTTAGCCGCTTTCGGCTTCAGAAGCCCTGCCATATCCTAAAATGTGAACGTGTAGATAAATGTCAACTAATATGTTTTAGTTAAAGAATAGTCTATTTACTTTAACGGCTAAAATGTGAGCCCCAGCATTGACAAGCTCTTTTGACAATGTCTTATAATACTGCAGGTCGTATTTCTTCCGAGCTTGGTTTGATATATCGCCAGTGTAAGAAATAGCTGCCTCGATAATGCCTCCTGCTTTTCCTACAGCATTCATTCCAAGTATCAAGTTTGGTAAATAGTTCAGCGAGTCAAATATACGGAACACATCCATTCCGGATTTGACCGCTTGCTCGCAAAACCTGTAGTCATAAATAGAAAGACGATCTTGACATTTTCTCTAGTTCATGAAAATTAATCGCTATTACATACTTGAAAACTACATTGTCAGGGTAGTTAGTGTACCCAACCGCATTCGCTCCTCGGAGTAGCATCTGGAACGGTATGTTTGGGATTCTTTTGCGCATTTCCTCTAGCCTTTCCCAAGGGCACTCATGCAGGAATCTCATGCTGACGTCAAATGTGGCACCACCCCAGTTTTCAATTGAGTACAAATTTGCAAAATTGTGTGCCACGTAAGGAGATATTTTCAATAAATCTATCGTCCTAACTCTCGTCGCTAAGAGACTCTGATGGGCGTCTCTAAACGTTGTGTCCATGAGAAGGAGCTGCTTCCTCGCTCTTACTTCTTTTGCAAAAGCGCTGGGCCCGTTTTTCTTAAAAACATCACGCAGCCCGGGTGGTGGCAAAGTACCTGTTGGACGACATCATGATAAATATATGGACTTTCTTATTTTATATTTTCTATTTTAATCAGGAATAAGTTTCTTTTTAAATTATATTACTACAAGGACCGTTTACTGGTTAAAACCAATTTTTTACATGAAGAGTTAAACGTAAAATGTTAATATAGAATTTCATCCAATCTTTCCCTAAGTGAGAGATATCATTTTGAAGAGAATCCAGTGAGACACATGCCAATAATGTTGTGACTCAATTTATATTTCTTACCTGTAGGAATTTTGGGGGCATTTACTTCAATTTTTGATGGGGGTAAAGTTGTTGCCAGCGGTGTTAGCGGTCCGTTGATCATGATTTCTCCTATATATTTCAGTAATTTTTGTGCCCTGTTCTTTGACGGCTTGATTTGAAACAACTGAGGATTTTCTTCGATGAAATTAGTGTAAACCAGGCCGTTGAGGAATTTTTGATCTTGTAAAACATTCAGTAAAAAGGGTACGTTTGTCTATGGGAGGAAAAAGGATTATTATTATTTTTTTTAGAAATCAAATTTACGATTAACAAATCTCATTTACTTTGACTCCTCTCACGCGAAATTCTCTGAGTGCCCTGGCTAATTTTGTCGATGATGAACTCGTATCTGCCCCATGCGCAATTATTTTTGCCACAAGGGAATCGTAATACGGACTTACGGTCGCTCCGGGATAAGGTGATGCACTGTCGATTCTAATACCCATCCCTTCGCCTGTCCTGAATACCTACCGATTGACAATTATTGCTGAATGTAAAGAAAGTTTCATGCATTGAAAGATAAAATAGAAAATAAGAGATTACTTCGATTCTGCCTGTGTCAGGCCTGAAAGCTTTTGTCGGGTCTTCCGTCGTGACACGCGCTTGTATAGCACATCCGAATTGTTTGATTTTGTCTTGTGACAACCCCATCTCTGGGAGTGCCATACCTTCTGCGACTTTTATTTGAGCCTGAACGAGGTCAACACTGAAAAGTATGTAATATTTCTCGTGTGAAAAATACTAGTATATAAGTGATTTAATTAATAAAAATTACCCGGTGATTTCTTCGGTAACTGTGTGTTCGACTTGGAGGCGAGCATTTACTTCTATAAAATAAAATTTATTTTGTGCATCGACTAGAAACTCGACGGTTCCTGCATTTTCATAGCCGACGTGCTTCGCTAGTTTCAGTGCGCTTCCAAGTATAGCATCTCGAACCTAACAAAAACATACAATTGTAAAAAGAGAAAAAAAGACATTCACATCAATTTAACTAACTTTAAAATTCGCTAAAAATTAAAATAATTAAATTTTCTATTCAAGCTGATAGTTCAGAAAACGATTCATTTACCTTTGAATCCAGATTCGGCGCAGGGGCAATTTCGACTACTTTCTGATGTCTTCTTTGTACCGAACAGTCTCTTTCGAATAAATGGACTATGTTACCAGCTTTATCCCCAAGAATCTGTACTTCAATATGTCTCGGTTTTTCGATAAATTTTTCAATAAACATAGCTCCATCGCCAAAAGCCGCAGCGGCTTCGGAACTGGCTCGCCCGAATGCTTCCGCCACATCCTATTTAAAGGAAATTATTTGAGTATTGCACATTTTAAATAAAAAATACACATCTCTCTTATACCTTCATTTCCCTGACGACTCGCATTCCTCTTCCACCGCCGCCGAAAGCCGCTTTGAAAATTACAGGGAGCCCATGCTCCTGGCAAAATTTGACTGCCTCGTCTGGTGTTTTTACTGGTCCAGGTGTACCTGAATATAATATATACGATAAATAAACTGACACAAACATTTGTTTTTTTATATTATAAAACTGACCGGGAACAATCGGCACTCCGGAGTCAATCGCCGCCTGTTTCGCGGCAACTTTATCTCCCATCTGTGCGACGACTTTTGGGGATGGACCTATGAACCTCAGACCCGCGTCTATGACAGCTTTCGCAAAATCAGCACGCTCCGAAAGAAATCCGTAGCCGGGGTGGATTGCATCAACACCATTTTCCTTTAATTTCCATTTAGTTCAGTTACAAAATTACAATGTAAAGGTTTTCATTTTTACCTTTGCCACTTGGACGATTTCAGGGATGTTCAGATAGGCCTGGACGGGTTGAAGCCCTTTTCCTATTAAATACGCCTCATCTGCTTTTTGCCTGAACATCTGCATTTTGTCCTGTTCTGAATATATGGCTACTGACTTTTTCCCCAATTCAGCACAGGCACGAAATACCCTTACAGCAATTTCCCCTGATAAAAAAAAGGATTAACCTCTCGCATTTCCTTTATAATAAGAAATATTTTACCTCGATTGGCCACTAAAATGTTTTTAATCGGTCTGTATTCCACTTTGTTGTGGGAACTTTGTCTTTGGGTCATTGTCCATCCGATGTTATGACTGACCCTCGTCATTATGTGGTATGTGTTCTTCAATGCCGACAGCATTGTGATATACAAAATGTAGTCAAACAGGTGAAAATAAAGTAAATATGTGAAAATTCCCTGTAACTGTAAAGCATAGAGTACTGATCAAAATTAATCCTTAAACATAAAACTCAACATTCACCATAAGTTTTAAAGAAAAACATTTAGTTTGATATTATTTTTTAATACAGTAAAATTTAATGACAAACCTGAATATTGAATGACAGTTAGCAGGTCGATGTAGTATTGAGTTTCTTCAAATCTTCAAAGAAGTGTAACTGTTAAAAAAAAAAAATATTTTGATTGGAAACACACGCACGCTTTAGGTATGAATTTAAGTCCAATAATAATTAACTCGATTTGTAATTAAAGCAATAAAACTTTCTTCTGGTGACACTTTCTAAAATTAAATTTTCTCTAAACAATTACCCGTTTGCCTTGTGTGCATATTAAAATATAAAGTTTGACATTCGATCTTTACAAGTGTAAGATATTCGGAGTAGTCAAATGGCATAAATTATTTTACTCTAATTCACACGTACGTACCGATGAAGATGGAAGATTTTAAGAATCGGATTGATAACCTCTTCTTGTCTTCTTTAATAATTCTTTAAACAGAACAAACTGATTAGTAAATATATTTTATAATAAATGATATTTCAAAATGAATTTTCGTATCCGTGGTGATGATCTACACCTGTTACACTATTTTAATATTTCAATAATTTAATGAATCCATTTTTTTCTAATTTGTGACTTGACTATCTTTCCAAAAATGCATTACAGAAACGTTTTACGAAGTTATTTTTATAACTGGACGTAACAAAGTTGAGGTATATGTTTTCTTTCAATCAGTCGTGGTAGGTACATGTTATTGAAAAAAAGCGAAAAGGATCAAGAAAAAATTTCAAAAGAATCAAGCAATTTTTCATCTATGTTTTTGAATTTTGTTTTAAATTTGATCTGAGATTAAAATTGTTCATTTAAAAAATATGTTGTATAAATTATTTTACAGTAACATGTATTTACATACCAATAAAGAAGAAAAGATGATCAAGCTGACAAGTAGATTCAGTTTTCTTGCCTTCAAACAAATAACTGATTAGAAATTATATTTTTTATATAATGAACTGAATTTTTGTATCCATAGCAATTGTACATCTGTTACGCTATGGTGATGCAAAACTGCTTTATTATTTTCTATGCAAATTGTTTATTCCCCCCCTCAAAAGTTCACTTTCTAAATTATTTAAATAAACTTTAATTCTCTAAACAGATCGCAATATAATTTTAGTAAAACCGTAATTATAGTTCCTTTTTCCTTACAAGTAAAGAACAGAGCAATAATTAAAGTATTATATATTTAGTTAATATATTTTACAAGTATAAACTTTAAAAAATTTTTCCATTACTTCATTAAATACATTCAGTTCAATATTCTTTGTTTTTTACTTATTACTCTCAAAAGCCTAGGGAAGAGTATGATTATATCCATGGGTGAGAACCAAGGTGGAATACAAAAACAGATACTTTACAGAAGTCAATATACACTCAACCAACCGATGGGTCTGGAGCAGGTGTCTATGAAAACAAACCAAGGACTTAAGTTCATATAAGCCTTGGACAACATGCCACGGTCCATCAAGTCGTGGATGTGGCAATGGAAAGCAGAAGTACAGTTCAAAGCTGGATGGCATTGCATGTATGCCCAGTCAGACTTTGGGAATAACATCAAAATTACTCTTGTTTGGTATCAGAGAATACAGGGCAGAGGATTAATTAACAAGATGGTAAATTGGCCTTTGAATGCTCGGTGAGGGAGTCGGGAGGTATTTGCAAATTTTCTCATATGACCTGTGCTGTAAGGATGTGTCCTAAGACCATTACTTTTTCTCTTGTCCATCCATGATCCCTCTTCGACCTTGGAGTTTTTTAGTGTTTGTTTGTTGGGAATGGTCTCCTTGGATCAATGTGATAAATGGAAATCTCACTGTTAACCTAGCTAAATCATTAATAATGGTGTTACGAGGGCCGAGGCAGGCCTGCTACGACTGATCGCTGGTTTTTCTGAGGGGAGAGGGTTGAGAAGCGGTAACTGATATAAATCTCTAGGTGTTGTCCTAAGTCCTAACTT
This sequence comes from Cimex hemipterus, assembly GCA_039619505.1. Lineage (NCBI taxonomy): Eukaryota > Metazoa > Arthropoda > Insecta > Hemiptera > Cimicidae > Cimex > Cimex hemipterus. Next base: position 8,033,776 of record CM077109.1, read on the forward strand.
GCCTCGCTATACATATGCATATTTTGAGTGAGTTAGGTGATTAACATGGAGATTTATGAACATCACTTGCAATACTAAAACAGGTATCTCCTTTTTTATGTACTCAGAACATTCTGTGGGAGCTTTTAACTCAATCAAAATGCTACCCCTCAGAATCTCCCTGCTCTACGATCACTAATTAAACTTAGCTGCAAACAAGTGTTTTTAAAGTCTTTGCCATGGAAGAGCAAGATTCTTTGTAAATAAGGTGTGTTATCTAACCATTTTTATATTATTTTGAATCTTATGTATTTTTTAAGAAAAATTTTGTTTGGTTCAATGATATAAACCATTTTTATGGATTCAGCTTGACATTTGGCAAACAAGTTTTAAAATATACCCAAAATCATTTTCAAAAATCTAAAGATATAATTCATTTCTTTTGAAAATAAGTTAAAAGTTTGTTGTTTACTAATATGAAACCTAGAAATTTGTATAGATCTGCATGCATTTAAGTTTAATAGACGAATACACAGATTTAATAGAATTGCAATGATAGAATATTTTAGCGGTACCTATTATGTTTTTAACAGATTTTAATTTTCCTATGTGAAATGTAAATGTCCAAATTGTTATATTCATTTTCAATCTTTATATTGTCCATCTAAAGACATACCTGGAGATTAGAAGTTAACTCACACCTCAGCAAGCTGATAAAGTTTAGTTAAACACAATTTGTAAGATGTACAAATGTGGACACAATATTTAGATGTCAAATAATTTTAATTAATGAATTTTCATCACCATGGTAATCATTTCATCACATGAGCATTTCTTTATTTTGCATTATTAGATTTTATATTTAAAATTATTTTTCCTAATTGTTTATGATTTATTTCTGTGAAGAAGGAGAGAATTGATTGAGCCAAACTAAGTAATTAGGAAAGCACAATATTTTGGAATGCTGGAGTGCCTGGGGAGCAAAACCCTGTTTCCTAATATTCTCATCGTCATCATCACCATCATAAGTAAGTAACGGTGGGAAGGAAAATCGAAAGTTGTGGGAGTTTTGGAGGTGGAGTAGGTGTTGGGTACTTGGTTGATGTGAGCCTGATTTACAATGACACTCAACATCCCTAGCATCGATGCATGCGAAGGTCAAGAGTGTTTGGAACTGCATGGAGGCCCTGATGGAAGTCAGAGTCTGTAACGACCTGACCTTGGCACATAGAGGCAGCAAAAAGTTTGACATGTTGGTCAAAAAGGGAGCCAACACGGACTCTCTTGGCATAGAACTGTACTGCGACGTAACTCCTTCACCTTCCTTCCACAGCCTTCCACAAAACAGGATAAATCTTAAAAATGGATCTTTAATGAATCCAAAACTTGGTGCAACAATAACACTGGTATGAGGCTCACGAAGAGATTCATAGAACGGCCCTCTGCAAAATTTACAAAAGATTTAATGGAAGGCAACCACAATCGAGTGAGGATTCTGGTTAGACTCCTGACAGGGTACAGTCACTTGAAACACTGTGTAGGTACTGCCAGGAAGAAGAGGAGACTGCAAAATACATTTTATGTTTCTATGTTGGTGCAGGTTTATGCAACTAAAGCAAGAAAAACCACAAGCGAGATCTTACACCAGGAAGGAACCACTGACAAATTTGTGGAGGCTGGTTAATGGCCTGAAGCTGGCCAGTGAGTTAATAATTAATTAAAAGATGAGCACAATAGATCAATTTAGCTCGAGGTGCAGTAGGTCTTGTGGCACCCCTCTTCTCCTTATTTCTATCCCTACTAATTTAGTAAAGATTAGTAATTGCTTTATATGAATTCAGTTTTAAAATAATTTAGTGTCTAATTTTGCATGTATGAAATAATCGTATTTATTTGTTATTACATTTAATATGTATTATCCTTCTTTGTTGTAAATAAGGTATCTATCTATCTTTTCTATATTATTTGTATCTTATGCTATATTGATTTTTTGTTATGGAAAATTATGTTTAGTACAATGATGTAAACCATTATTACGGGTATTAGCTAGACATTTGGCATACAGGTTTTCCATATTACTGAAAATCATTTTCAAAAATCCAAGACAGATCTCATTTCTTTTGAAAATCATACTTTAATCCATATATGCTTAGAAATAATTGTCTTTGGTTTAAGAGTTAAGAGTTGTTTGTTTTTTTCTTTCATTCATTAATATTAAACCTGGAGCTTTTTATAGAGATACATAGATTTAGACATAATAGAGGAATAGAAAAATTTAATAGTATTGTAATAATAGAATACTTTAGTGGTACCTATTATGTTTTAACAGATTTTCATTTTCCTATGTGAAAGGTAAATGTCAAAATTGTTATATCCATTTTCATTGTTTTTATGCCAATGTATATACTTATGTGTGCTGTCTGTAATAATGTAAAGACATACCTGAAGTATCGAAGTTAATTCACAACTTGGCAAACTGATATAGTTTAGTTAAACACAATTTGCAGGTAGTACAAATGTAGGCACAATATTTCGATGTCAAATAATTTTTAAAAATGATTTTTCATCGCCATGGTAATCATTTCATCACATGTGCACCTCTCTAATTGTTAATTTTACTTTGAAACTTTATTTGTCAATTGTCTATTTTTTAAGACTGCTCTCTTCTACCGTTCAAAAAAGGGATAATTTTAGTTTTTATGCAAACTGATTTGCAAAAACAATCATTTTAGAAAAAATCTAGAACACAGTGAACTGTTTAGGGAATTTTGACTTTACTTGTCCATTAAATTTTAAATAGAATGTTGATAATGCATAAATAAAAAAAAACACTGTTGGCAAACCTGAAATAAATAAATACTATATGTAGTGTATTAATTTATTCCATCAATTTAAAAACTAATTGAATCAATATTTGGAAACAGAAAGAGACAGACTTCAATAATCTTCTCACTTCCTTTATATTTGTTTACATATTTCTGTTGTTTAATTAAATATTTATCACTACTTCTCATTTCTTTTATACTATTATATACATACGTATTTCATGACATTATTTGTGTACTATTTGTGTTTAGTTATATTTTTAATTATATGTGAACTGCTGCGTTTGGTGGATTTTAATTAAATTAACCGATATGTTCTTGTCAGAATAGATAAAAGAAAATAGAAAATACAAACCATAAACACACAAATGTTAATCCTCATTTTTAATAATGGATTTACCTAAGAATTTTAAACCAATTTTAATCCAATTCTACTCTCTTTAACAATGCAAAGACATCATCTACTAATCAAGTTCCCTGATGAAATAGTACGCATCAGTGTGCTTTAGGCTGAGAACGGGGGATACAACAGCTTGTAAAGCGTGTGGTAAATTACAACTATTACATGTATGTCTACATTAATTTTTGGTTTTATGCTATTGTTAATTATATGTGCTGTCTGTAATAATGTAAAGGCATACCTGGAGTTTAAAAGTCAATTCACAACTCGGCAAGCTGATACAGTTTAGTTAAACCCAATGTGCAGGACGTACAAATGTAGACACAATATTTCGTTGGTAAATAATATTTTCAAATGAATTTTCATTACCATGGTAATCATTTCTCCATATCGACTGAAAGTTTTTTTGTTTTTTTTAATTTGAAATGATTTCTTCTTACCGTTTATGATTTATTTCCATGAAGAAGGAGAGAGTTGATTGAACCAAATTAGGGAAATAGACAAGCACAATAAGCCGGAAGGCTGCAGTGCCTGGGGAGTACAAACCTCACTTTGTAGTATCCTCAACATCATCTGTTGGAGTGGAAAGGAAAATCTCAAGTTGTCCTAGTTTTGGATGTGAATCGGCGAAGACAGGTGTTGGGAACCTGGTTGATGCGAGGCTGATTTACTATGTCCATGTCACTACATAATTTTTGCCTTGTGTCACACTTTCAGCACTAAATAACTGGACATTGTCTTATTTGTTTGGTCAGTTGTCCAACTATTGCAATTTTTGTTTTTATTTGTGAGAAACATCCCATGACTCCGTCTGGATCTGTATCACCCTTTGACTTTCTTATTTATTTCAGCAACTGTGTAATTATTGCAGGACTAATTTTCCATAGTTTCAGAGGGACTTCACGTTGCTCCAGTATGTGCTATGACCAACTTCTTAATTATTACAAAGTTATGTTTGCCAGATTGTTGGAGGATGTCATGCACTAAAACATGTAGAAAGAAAAAAAATGGACATTAGAAAAGACAAATTAGTAATCTCATTGCTTTTAGAATTATTTGTATAAAAGTAAACAAACACTAAACTAATTGTTTTCCAATACCCCCAAGGGTTGATATGATCTCTGCTGTTGTGAACCCTCGTAAAATTAAAAAAAAAAAAAAAAAAAAAAAAAAAAAAAAAAAAAAAAAAAAAAAACAAAAAAA
>CM077109.1:8038282-8162095 GCA_039619505.1 Cimex hemipterus
AAAACCATGCAATTAAATAGATAAGAATTGCATAACACTTCACCAATCAAACCTCTTGTAATATAATGAACAGTCTCACAAAATCCGATAAAACCCATTTATTTGATAATTTGGTAAAAATCAGTCACTTTTTGTGTGTGCACGAGTTTTTTGTCTGTTGCTAAATGGAGACTTTTTCCAACTTATGAAGTCAACAACTTTCCTCCCCTTTTGCCTGCTGCAATAAAATCAACCGTCACCTCATCGTCATAAACTACATAACTCACTTCAGAAATTGAGTCTTCTTCATGCTCTTCTATTTCTTTAGATTCATCTATACTGTAAGCTTCTTAAGCTCAAAATCCAGGCGATGGTAGTTTTGAATTGGGACTCGGGCGTGTAAAACATAACTATGTGAGCTTAAAGCTGATTTATTAATTGGAAGGCTTTGGAAATAGAAAAATAAATGGTATACTTTTCTAATAGAATTGAACATTAACTATTTCCATTATTGCTAGTCTTGACACTGGGAATGCAGAATACAGGAACGATCAGGAAATGTCTTTTTATTCAAGTTACTATATCATAAATTAATAGAGCATCATAAGTTTTTCCTATCAGATCTTTTACTAATTTGTAATCTGAGGAAGAAAATAGAATGATTTTGCTAAAATATTTATCTCAAAAATTTACATTCTATTTTTGAATTGGATTTATGTGTACATATATATGAAATTATGGGACTGTATTAGGGTCCAAAATGCACGAGGAGGCCTAACTAGAGAGTCATATAAGCTAAAGATTTTATCAAATTTTCTAGTGTTTCTGATTATAAGGCTCAATAATTTATGATGTTGTAACATTATTATTTATGGTTTTTAAATGAGAGCGTTGAATTGAATATAACTCCCAAGATCCCGAAATTGAAAGTTTTATTTGAACAAGTTTTACAACACCGTAAATGCAGCTTTTGTAAATTCACTTGGAGTATCATTAAAGAGTGTGAAGAATAGCAGTGCACCTAAGTGTGAACCTTGGGGGACACCCCAGAATGTACAGTGAAGATAGTTTAATGAGATATCCGACGAGTTACTTTTATAATTATCTTCCTTGCTGATTTTTAATTGAATTTTAAATCCAAGAGAACGAACTAACAGTCATATAAAATGAGTGAAGTTTAGAATAATATTCTGCAGTTAGGTCAAACGTTTTATCTATTACTGTGTGAACTGCGTCAATCTGTAAATAACTAGTGAATTTGCGACATACTGGACTAAATTAAAACAGACTGAACTGTAAAACCATATTGGCAGGAGGACAATGCGATTTAATCCTTAGAGTGATGACCACCATGCCAATGTCTTCATTGGCGCCGCTCACTTTTATAACTTTCTATCCACTCGGTTTTAATTTAACTAATGAGCAGAATTGTACAGTAAAATTTATGATTGTCTATTCATTGTGATATTGGCGGAAAAACAAAGTCACACTTGAGAATAAATGTTTTTTTTTTGTTTTTTTAAATTAAAAACAGCATTTTTAAAAATTTGATTTACATGTAAATGGCACAAAAATAAAATACGTCATTTGCTATTTAATAAAAATAAAGAAATTTATAACATAAAATATATCCTTCTTGCAAACTAATAACAATTTTTTTAAAAATTGTGAGATTTCCCATCCAAAATTGTAAATAAAATTAAAAATAAAACTTCTCAGGAGCCTAACTTTGAAAAATATCAGTTTTCCATGAAAATTTAATAATAGTAAAATTAATATAACTTTTATAACTTTTAACTTATTCATATTAACAATTATTGGAGTATATAACACAGATATTATCACAGCAGCACTGAAGGGGGATTTTGAACACAAGGACAAAAACGTTCCCGTTCTTTCGATTAGGGTTGAGCGTTCAACTTTATCTCGACTTCATCGTCGCTCTTGCCTTTTTTGAACATCGGGAGGCAGCCTGTCGTGAAGACCGTGTCGCCTTTGCCGAACGTCTCACCGTCCTGGAGGGACTGCGGCATCGGCTGGCCTAGCGTTTCGGGCAAGAACATCGTCAAAAATCCTGATAGAAGAGTCACAGATGCGAACACAACAGTCGGGACCCTTTTGTCGAAAGAATCCTGTAAATAAACCCAATGAATATATTTGTACGTTTGAGAAATAAAAAATCGGTGAAGTCGGCATACTAAAAGAGTTATAAGCGGTGTCAAAGTCGCGCTAAACCTTGCACACATGCTGCCGAATCCGAGGCCAGTGTTTCTAAGCACTGTGGGGAAAATTTCTGCGCTGTAATTATAAATAATTGCAAAGGAACTTGCTATACAGAACTTTCCGGCAAAGACTACACATGTTGCAATAAAACTCCAATCTATTTAAAAAAAAAACAATGAGTGATAAAATCAAAATAATATATATAATTTTTTTTTTTACCAGAAGGTAAGACAGCAGTTATTAGACAAGCTGTAGCCCCAATGATCATAAATGAACAGATGGAACACCTCCTTCCAGTTTTATCCAGTAAATACATGGTTAAAAGATATCCGGGGATTTCTATGAGACCCATCACAAAAAGGATCAAGAAAGGATTTCCTTCAAGCACTCCTACATTCAGTGAAAGGCTGTAGTATGCTAGACTGTTGGCAAACCTGAAATAAATAATATATTATTGATTTACTATATCAATTAGATAACAAAAATTGAAAAAAAAAAAAAAAAAAAAGGAGGATATAAATATTGTAATTGCCCAAGACGAAATCCTTGGTCAGCCATTCCTCCATCTTTCCTGCCCACAAATAATGTTTTGGCAGAAGTTATAATTTGCGATTGCTTTCAATAATCTTGGTTTGATTATACTTTACTGTTTAGCCTGTATGCATTTTGGTATATACTTGTGTGTATTTGGTCCTCCGGGCCGGATAAGGTATTGTTATTATTTTAAACATTGAAATTGTAAAGGAATATAAATATATTGGTGTAACGCTATCGCTAGGTTTGACTTTCAATTACCATATTAACAATAAAATATTTACAACGAAACGGTATCTGAACAAGTTAATTTCTCAAAATTCTATTTCTCTTCCAGCAAAATTCGGACTGTTCAATTCAGTTTTACTGTTCAATTCAGTTTTACTGTTCAATACCTATGTATGCCTCACTTGTCTGGGATATGAAAAATTTGAACAGCTCGAAAAAACAATGTTTTTTTTTTCATTAGAAGTTATTTGCCCTTTTCAAATTATATTGCAAAATGCAACAATCTGAGATTTGAGTTTCTGTGTCAAACTTTTGTTAAATTAAATAAGACCACAACTTATTGCTTAACGATTTCAAAAATTTAACCATGAAACGCATTATCACCAAGAGTTAGATAGATAGATAGATGGATATACTTTATTTACAAAATGAAAAACAATTTAGAGTTAAAAAATAAAAACACAGTATTATTATGGCATGGTGTTAAAACCGTCAGCCAGACCAAAAGTTAATATTATAAAATAATTAAAATAATTTTTGCTAGTCACACTAACTTATACTATTGATATTTATATGAACCCTCAGAGTGAAAAAACAAGAAAAAAGAAGAAAAAAAGGCCAGGACCACTGGATTTGAATTGGGACCTTAACCTTACAGTGATGAGCGCTGTGTCAATGCCTAAACCGTTGTGGCCTCCAACGCCCCAATATTTTAAATTAAACAAAGAAAACTGTTTTATAATTTTTTTTAGTAAATAATTAATATAATTATTAAAATTAAACTAAGTAATATTTAGTTAATGAATAATTTTTTTTTCTGCATTGAACTAAAATTTAAGTCAAATGAAAATCAACCTCCAGTAGATGGACCTCATGCCATAATTTACTTTAAATTATATATTTTGTAATGTTTATTTACTTTTTGTGCAAAATAAAGCATATATTTTTTAATATTACCAATTAAAAAAAAAAAAAAAAAAAAATTACCAGTTGAGGGAGAGATTCAATGTTTTCTTTCTCATGAATGGTTTTCTGAACATATCTCTTAATCCAGCAGTTTCTAACTTTGACTGGTGTGATTTTGCCTTTCCTCTTGAGATGAAATAAGATTTTTCTATAGTCTCGCCGGTATTCATCTTCACCGCCTTCGCCACGATGTCGACGCTTTGAGATATTTTACCCCTCGACCAAAGCCATCTTGGAGATTCATCCATCAGCCTAGATCAGCGATTTAAAGTATGGTTATTTAATGAAACTAGAAAAGAACGAATAATAAAACTTACCACCAGTGGCCGATTAGGAGTAAGCTGTGGAGACCGTAGACCGTTTGTAAAGTGACATAGTTTGAAATTAAATAGCCCCAAAATGCTACCAACATGATACCGACTGCGAATGTCGCTTGGAAAGTTATACCGCAGACAGTTCTTTTCGAAGGGCCGACCAATTCCATAGCTATGTGCACAAAAGTTCAAGTTAAACATTGCAAGCCATTGTGTTTAAATAAGACTTACAAAGGACGAAAGCTGTGATGTAAGAACCAGCAGAGCCGAACATGCCATAAAAGAAAGAGGTGACCAGAAACACGTAGAAATTGGTCACAAATGCCACAGATACACCGAAGAAAAGTTGAAGTATGGCGGATATATAGAAAATTGTTTTTCTTCCATATCTAAAATATAAAAGAAAATTTACAAATGGTTCATTTTGAATATTTAAATCAAGCCTTACGAATCAGCTAGAGATCCGAGTGTCACTGCGCCAAAAAATACACCGAACATATACGCAGATTGGGAGACTGCGCCCTTCCACCTTTGGGCACAGACAAACTCCCACTGGAGAATCACTTTATTATAATTATTAGTGAAAAATTTAATCTCATTTTAACATATACCTCGATCGCTCTGGAAGTTTTGTAATACATATCGCTGAAAACCCATTGGTCGCAGAGGCTCGTTGTGTTCGTCAATGGATTTCTTATAGTGCAAGAGTCAAAAACACCTTGCGCCGTTTGTGGAATCCAACGGTGCACTTCGGTCGCATTCCACATAGATGCCCCATCCGCCAAATCGGGAATCGCACATCTAGACCGTTTAAACAATCGTTAGTGAACGATGAGGTTTATAGTACATAAAAAAACAAAACAAAAATTAAAAATAATAAGACCGAACTAACTGTGGAAATTATGGTGTTTTATCTGGCAGTGGATGAGTAGATACTGCAAAGAAGCAGAAGGAAATCAAGCATATTTAGTATCAGCATTAGACTAAAGAGCTTAATTATATCCATTTTTAGGCTTAATTTTATAAAATTAGTGCGGCTGTGGTTAAATTTTAATGTGACTAGGATCTTAAATTCTGTCTCCACTCGCAGATTTTTTGTTTGTGCTATTCAACTACCAGTTTTTCGTAGACCGAAACCCATTATCTACTACCTTAGATTTCCACCTAGCACTCTGTTATTACATGTTATCTGTGCAATTTTGCAGAGAGTAATAACATTTATAAATTAATTATAAACTAAACTTTTGCTCTTGTTGACCATGACTTATTAATTATGGAATTTGAATCTTTCGGTGTTCACCTGGATACCTTTATTCTATCAAAAAATATTTATAAATGGTCATGCTCTTCCACAATTCCTGTTACTAGGGGTCCCACAAGGCTCAATTCTGGGGTCACTCTTATTTAACTTTTTTCAGTTATCAGTGACTTAGCTAGTAGTGCCAAGGTTGAGTTTTCTTTTCTGTTCAAAACTGGACTTAGTTTAAACATAAATCAACAACTTGACCCCTCTACCTTTAAACATTGGAGTATGGAACTGCCTTGGATCGGCGCAGAATTTTGAGGTTGAATATCTCAATTCCACTTTGACATGGGAAGCTCATATAAATGAATCAAACAATGTAAATCAATCATGCAATCATATTTGTAAACACATAATCATATAATGAACTTATACCTAAATTAAACAGGATTATGAGCTGACATTCATGAAACTGGGTCCACAAGTAATTTTAAATCATTCATGATGGTCTAAATGAATTATTTAGTTGTTCTTATAATAATTTTCTAATTATTTTTAAAATTAAATTGTATTAATTTATTTATGCCGACATGCCTGCAAACAATGTATAACACAACAATAAATTATTCTATTCTATTTTAAGGATACTGCACAGGAAGGTGATAAAATAACTACAGACAGATGAAGTATCCTTCCAGCCGTATTAATTATTTCAGTTAATAATTCTTTTTATGTATGGTCAAAAATGTAGTGTCACGAGCGGGATTCGAACCCAGGACCTTCAGCTCAATGCGCCGACGATTTAACCACTTGAGCTATCATGACTTTGATCCACTCCCATCTCAACCTACAACCTTTCGAATTTTCCCTCTTTTCGCCGTTTTTCAAATGTGTAATCAGGATTTGAATCTGTTAGTGAAATGATACTTCTTCATTTATTATATATTAATGTAATTATGTTTAGTGGTCTAATTGACCACATTAACAATTATTTTTATGTAAGGTCTTGGTTGAGTTGGAAAATTCAGTGTCATGAGCGGGATTCGAACCCACGACCTTCGGCTCTTGAAATTATTGCATTATATAACCTGATTTTTAATCTTGAATGTATTGGGTAAACCAGATTCTTTCACAATCCCTAAATTTGATACAACTTCGGTAAGCATGGTGTAAATTTCAATTGTAGACTTCATCCACTAGTTGATTTTTCAGTTGAGGATATTTAAAGCAGGACAAAAAATGTTTAACTTTAATTTCAGCATACTCTTTTTGTGTTTATTTTGAAACTGTATACTTAACACTGTATAACTTAAAAAATTAAATTTTATGAGTTTAGGCATGGGATTTCATAACAAAAACTTGGTATGGATTGCAATTTCATAAGATTTGGATTTTGCAGATAAGGATACTTTAAAGCTGGACAAACAATGAATAATGCTAAACTTTAATTTTGGTAATTGTTTTTTTTATATTTTTTTAAATCCCTCCATATAACTCAAGAAATTAATTTTTTTAAAACAAGTACTTCTTGTTTCGAAAGATATGAGCTCAGGTATGGGATTTCATAATGCAAACTTGGTATGGATTGCAATTTCATCAAATTATGGATTTTGCAGATAAGGATACTTTAAAGCAGGACAAATAATGTCAAACTTTAATTTTGGCGACAGTTTTTTTGTTTGTTTTTTCTACAGAGATTTTGGGTTAGAGACAAATCATTAGATTTTTATTTGCGCTTATGACAATGTTTGTTATATCTGACGGCTTACAGGCCCATTGTAGGGTAGGCAAGGTAAAACCTTTCGCCACCCCACCCCCTTTTGTTAAACTTCCGGCCTCGGGGTGGCTACTGGCTTCTGTCAAGACTTCGCCGTGCGGCGTACCGGGATCAATTCCGATTCTCACGAATAACAGCCCGGCTCCCTCTTGATTATTAATATTCAGAGGTCAATGAGACGATTATTACTCGAGTGGGTAATCCGCTTTCTTGCCCAGGCCCCGGAACTGGTTTCGTCAAAAGACAAATTTTGCGGGACTTCGCGAGAACGGAGGAGGAAAGCATTTTTACCAAAGTGCTACGTGGAGCACGAGCTAAGTACCCTCTCAAATAGCATATTTTTAACAAAAAATCTAATTAAAAAAAACTCTCATCTCACATAATAATTAAATATTTTTTAAATATATCATTTTCCCCTCCATTAAGGTTTGTGTTAAGTATAAAGACATTAAAATAAAATATAAATAATAATTATTTAAAAAAAAAAAAAAAAAAAAAAACTGAATAAACCAAGTTATTTTGAAGAAAAGATGGGCTATTTGGTAAGTCTTTACAATATTATTATATAATCTGACATGACTGGGGGGGGGGAAGAATTGTCCTCATAATTTTCATATGCAAATCCGTGCCTCCCCAGTTTGCTCTGAATTATTCCAAATTTCATTAATAATTTCCTTATATTTATAATTAGGCTTACAATTACACGTTGTCGGAATGTGTTAATTTTGTCTCACCTGTGTTCAGGGACTGCGGCGACTGTGACCAGGGACAGCATGTGGACGCCGGCCGTGAGGGCGGCGAGCAAGTGCAGGAGGAACTGGATGCACTGGTACTTCCCGAACTCGCCTGGGGGAAGAAGAAAAAAAAACTTAAAACATACTAAACGGAGGACAAACTAGATGTATATTTAAAAAGAAGTGAAAGTTTTCGCAAAAAGGCAAGGCTTTCCTGGTCCGCCCGTTCTCGCTTGTTTTCAACTAAAACCTTTTCGGACGTTTCCTTTACTTAGTTTCTGTAGTTTTTTTTAACGCTAAGTTTTTGTATTTTAAACTGAATGTACTAAGGTTTGTAAAGTCTGACTAAAGTAACAAATAAGATCTGGTTAACTTTGAAAATTTTATATAGACAAATTTCACCCTTTTCAAGTTCCTGGCAAACTTAAAATACAAATTTTATGAACGAGAATTTTCAACAATTCAAATCGTTTATACTGGTAAGTTTTTCTTTTAGCTTAAAAAAAAAAATAAATAAATAAAAACCCTGAGGCATTGGACTTTTATGGTGACGAAATATTTGGTTTGGCGACCCAACAAATAAATTTATCTATTCGAGATAACGATTGTCCTAGATTTAATCAATATATATAAAAAATAAACTGAATGGAAATAGAATAATTTAAAATTTTACAAACAAACCAATATACGCGTAATAACCATAGAATAATTAAGGGCAAAATATTGACCAAACTACATTAATTAAGGTGTGGTGATTAGAGACCGTTAATCGATATTTATTTAGAAATCGTGAGATGCGGGCCCGGTGTGATGAAGGTTTCAGAAAAAAATTTCTGTATCGTACCGACGTTTCGAACTTTACTGAGATCATCTTCAGGGCTCGAAGTGTTTGTCTTCTGTGTAATTGTGCCATTCTTGTCTCTCAAGGCACTATCAACACGACACGCAAGAATGGCACAATTACAGAGAAGACAAACACTTTGAGCCCTGAAGATGACTCCAACAAAGATCGAAACGTCCGCACGATAAAGAAAATGTTTTTCTGAAACTTTCATCACACCGGGCCCGCATCTCACGATTTCTAAACAATAATAATAAGTTCTCGACGAAACGTTTCTTATCTAGTTAGCGGGGAAAAAATGATTTGATTTAATCTGAGATCGTAGCTGCGATGAAAAATCAAGTGTCACGAGCGGGATTCGAACCCATGACCTTCGGCCGGTGACTTGGAATACCGCTCGTGACACTTGCTATTTTATCTCATCCACGACCTTAGGTTAAAAGTGTAATTAATTAAAATAATTAATACGGTCAATTATTAGATCATATACTTAGTATCAGCGTTAGAATGATTTTCTTTAAAATTACCATTTGTACAAACTACATACATTGTGTTATGAGCTAAATTACAATATTTTTTTCATATTACTCGACAACTCGAAGACGGTACATTTCCCAGTTAAGTGCGAACCGTTTTATTATTGAAAAAAAAAAGGTATCAGTTGTTTTCCATTCTGGAATGATGTGACAGCCCACGGAAGTTGTCATCATATCGTAAATGGTTTGCTATTGTATTGGATTTCGATTAGAAGGATTTTATTCTTTGGATGTTAGAAGGTTTAGCTGTGCCTACATAGTTCTAGTCAGTACGTCCAAATCGGTTTAAAGTAGTGCCTTGCAGTGATAGAGATGGATAACGAAGCGGGGTTCATGCAGCTAATCCCTAGTGCAATCGACTCAGTCCTCGGCGCATTAGGTGTCCCAACTGCAACTTCATTTTCTGGGTTTTCTTTGTAATTTGTATCCAAGGTTATGTCTCCATTGAGCGGTTGTTTCGCATTCGGAGATATGAGTGGCTGTTTCTTCTTCATTGCATTGCATTCTTCTTCATGCACCTGAAAATGGGATCGTTGAATGCGCCCATGTTGATATTTTCTCAGATGCCACCGGTGGATAGTCTGTACTTGGCTCTAATTGTAGCAGATAGCTCCTTTAATCTGATGAGCGTTTAATGCTCGAAATCCGAGCTCTGCGTCTTTTTGATTTCATTTCCCGAGTCCATTCATGAAGATGATGATGGATACTAGGAAGTGAAGTTCGTCGTTCCCAAGCACCGCCACCTTTTGATTGTACTTTCCAAGTTCCTAAGTTAAGTGCGATCGATCGATACGTCTTCTAAGAAGTATATAAAAGATAATCTCTTATCATCCTCGTACAATTCATGTCGAAAGACGTGTTTTTAACTGCTTCAACCTGATGATGAGCGCTTAATGCTCGAAATCCAGAGCGTTGAAAACCACAAACGGTGAATAAAACTATTTTTTTGAGAAGGTAAAGAGTTATTGTCTATGTGTTTTCACAGATGTTAGTGACTTTTAGGTAGAGTCCCATCACTCTTCTTAGTTTAGACCGTTCTAACTGTAACAGTGTGTTTGCCAGCCTTGGTGAGGCTTGTTTTAACACAAGCATACCGTATCTACCACATCTATAATACATTCACTTCTCTTTTTCCGTTTTTATGAACCATTGTGACGGAGGATTCCGTGTTTGCTTTTGTCGTCCCAAGAATAGTTTCAGGGCCTGTTATGGTCTTGCAGGCCCTTGTGTCTGCTTTTTCTTGTAGTAAAAATGAGTGAAACGTTTCTACGAGGCTAGTTTATAAGCATTCTAAAACGTTTAACGTTTAAAAAACAGCACTTTTATTATGTTTTATGAACCATGTTTCTCTCTCTCTATCTCTCTCTCTCTCTCTCTCTCTCTCTCTCTCTCTCTCTCTCTCTCTCTCTCCTCTCTCCTCTCTCTCTCTCCCCTGCCTACTTCACACAATGGATTATTAATGAGATTTGTCTGAACCGTGTCTGCCCTTGTGATGTTTGTAGGAGGTTTTTATCCACTGAGAAAGTAAATCCCGTTATCTCGGAAGCTGTTAAGTAAAAAAAAAAATTCATACAATTTCAATTTCGCACGTCCTCGCATCGCGTTATCGTTTGGCAACAAATGTCAGGGGTTATTCATTTACAATATTAAAAAAAATTGTTTTCTATAAGGACCCCCCTCACGATCGAACTAAAAAAACAAAATAAAAACACAGATAATCACAGATTAGATGTAAATTAGTATTTTCACTCCTATCGAAGATGTAAGGATAGGATAAGGAGGGTGAGACCTCGAGGTTGATCTCAACCGAAATACACCATATGACCTCTTTATATCTAATATAAATCAATTGCGTGACTTCTCATCCTATCGTTGTATTCCCAATAAACTCACAAGGGCAGGAGATAAGGATACTGTCGTAGGTACCAATTGCCCAACGCCGGTAATGTGTTGATTTATACTTTATATCTGTCACGTAATAAACGTGAACCCTTTATGAGTCCTAATACCATAAAATAAAGCTTAAATGTAAAGGCGAGCATTTGAATAAAATTGTGTGATTTTTACCGAGCAGGTCTTGTGACGATTTAACGAATTGTTCAGCCGAAGCTTAAAAAACAAAACAAAAAACAATGAAAATTATTTGGCCGGAAATAAAGCTAAATCTTCAATCTTGACTCCAGCTAGGCAACAGTCAGCGATCAGCATTGACGGAACTCGGACCTGGGATACCGCCTGGGTTGAACAGTCGTCACGGCGTTTGTGCAAACAAGGCTGCCGTCGGTTTTTTAATTAATAAGCCTCGGCTGGATCAGTAATCAGATCAATCACACTTTACGTCTCGCGTCATCTCAATTCACGAATTGATTGTTCAAAACATCCCATCGGGTTTTTTCTCCTCCGGGCTTTCAAACATACTTACAGCGATTGCCACACGGGCACTCTTACGCAGTGAAAGGTTGCTCGATGTGGTCCCACATAATAGAAGCGTGTCATGCCTTGGTTCCGTACAGGAAGCGTGAAGGCATGCAGCAGGATTTAAGAATAGTTCTCGGACACGGTAGCGAGTTTCAGGGGAATTCCTCTTTTAGGGGAATTGGGAATTGCTTATTGAATACAGCCGTCAAAATATGTTTTGTATGAGTGTATTTATTAGAGTGAATTGGTTGAGGCTGATAGTGGAATAACATACTCATCGCCACTCGAGCTGTGACCATGATTTGGGAATATTTATAAAAGTATTCCATCGACCTCCCAAATATTGTCACTGTATGCGTGTGATATTGAGTGCTTCGATTATTTGGAGATCGTGAGATGCGGTTGGTGTGACGTAGGTTTTGGGAAAACATTTTCACTATCGTGTCAACGTTTCGATCTTTATTGAGATCATCTTCGGGCCACAAAGTGTCTGTTTTCTGCGTAATTGTATCATTCTTTGTCGTATTGGAAGTGCCCCATACACTCTGAGCGCTGAAGATGACTCCAATAAAGATCGAAACGTTCGCACGATAAAGAAAATGTTTTCTAAAACCTTCGATCTCCAAATCACTAAACACCGGTCAATAAACACCAAACATTGAGTACTCCATCTACCAAATAGAACGGATGCAGTATATACAGGTGTGAATGTATTTATTTGTGTAAATGCTTATCGAACGTATGTTGCAATATATTGCATGCGCTCATGGATGAAGTAAATAACCTACACTTGAAATGAAAGCCAAGCTGTTTCCTGGATGAATTCGACATCTGGGTGCCTGTCAAGTCCAAAAGATGGGAGTATATTTTTAAAAAAGATTCTTAAAGAAGTTACAAAGTTAAGTCTTTTATGGAGATATTGAATATATTCTCTTGCACGCTTATTTTTGAGGTAATAACCATTAAATCATCATATTTATCTCGACGACTATATTACCTAGCTATTGGTGCCTATGGTATGTGGTTTTTCTTGAAGTTAGGTGGTTTCATCAACCTCCGATTTGATTATCGTCTATAATATCATTATCTATAAAGCAAGTGCAGTAATAATTTAAATTTATTGTAATAGGGAATTTCATAAAACTGATCGATTTGACAAAAGTTTGGGGATCTTGTTGTTCGATTTGACTCAAAGTCCCATAGATATTAAATTATGTCATTGTTCTTGAAACAAAAACAGTATCCAACTTAAAAGTCCCGTTAAAACTTTATATTTCAAATAGTCATTAGTGTGCCAATAGTTTTTTTTCAATCAATCGGTAAAGTTTAGGTATTAATCTTAACAAAATGATTAGCTGTTCCTGTGAGGTTTTTCTTGCCCGAGCACTAGAGTTGCTAAGTTAGGCAATCGATCGATATATCTTTCTAAGAAGTCTAATCTCTATCATCCTCGTACTCCTTCAAGCTGATGAGCGCTTAATGCTCGAAATCCGGAGCACTGCGTCCTTCTCATTATTCTTTCCGAGTTCTTCCTTCAGGAAGATGATGATGGATACTAGAAAGTGATGTTTTTCGTTCCAATACACTGCCGTATGACCAGCGTGGTACCCGTTAGAAGCGAAGGATCGGACCACCTAGGCTTGGCCTATGGCGGCCCTCGAATGTGTGTAGCAGGTGTAGGCTTAGCGCGGTGCGAGACCTTTGACCGTAGACAGTGCTCACCTAGGAGGTGGGTAGCAATCTGACTTAAATCCGAAACCGTTGCCGGGGCGTTCCCGGACGTTTCTACGCTAGAGGAGCCTCTACAGTCAGAGAGATAGAGTCGCCTTCTCTATCTAGGGAGTACGCGGGTTAGCGTGGCGGTAGCAGCCCTTCGGGGTGTGAAACCTCTACATCGTCGCTAAGGCGACGGTGCGTCAGCTCTCACTTTGAGAATCGGACTGTCCGGTAAGAGCTCTTTAGCTTAGGTACGGACATTAAAGATCCTCATGTCAGCCCGACTATGAGTCCGGGAAAGAATGCCGCTTTCTGAATTAGTGATGGATGTACCCACGCAGGGAGTTGTGGCCCACTCAATGTGGAACTACAGCGACGACGGGTGGTATAGTGTGGTTGAGGTTCGAGACCCCGAAACGGTTCACCTCGTGTCCTCATCCACGTCCCTTTCTCAATCCAGGTTCTTTCATTCTATCCTATGACCCCCTCCCAACCTGTATACAGGGGTGTGTCCGGGCGCCAAATAATGGTATTTCAGGTTGAAAGAGTGAGGTGTACTTCTGTAACGAGTTCGATTGCTCATGTTCTGGCTTGTACAAGAAACGTCAGATTCGGTTCATTTATTTATTTTGGAGCCATTGTATCTGATGCCTTCCTGAGTTCTTCCATAGTACGTTTAAAGAGTCTTTCAAGGATCATCATAAATTTTAAGAATTTTCTGATTTTATTGATTAGGGTTGTGTACTCGAGGTGTTCAGTTTCAATTCTTTCCTCCATACTTGTCTGAATTTTTGTCAAGTGCATGTTTTTAATCGAGTATGCAACTCGATCTTGCGACTATTTGGTGCCACGGAGCTTGGGGTTTCTCCACGGGTCGCAGCCGGTACTCGACTCACCCGAAACGGCTGATTAAACTCCACATAGTCTAATAATAAAGAGAATTAATTCTATTTATCTGTCAATACGATACGACATTAAAGTACATATTTGGCCGGCGCGAAGATCAAATCGAATACCATTGTCACGTCTCGTATCTGGGAAATAGAATTCCATTGAAACGAAACGGATACGACCGTATTCGTCCAATCTAAAGATTGCGATTTTATCTCCATGGATAAGAATTTTAACAAATACTTGGATTATTTGAAATGTCGATTAAAAAAACAATTATTTATAGAAGATAGTTATAAATATCAAATCTGGAAAATGCCTATTTGAGGCATTTCAGGTCAAATTTGGATCGTTTGTCGTCGCATCCTTGGGAGATATGTAAACAAATCCCTGGTGATTAACGGCCGGAAATTAGCGTATGCACAGAACGGACGATCTTCGGACTGGAAAGGATGGTAAAATAAATAATGGCAATTACATAGAATTACATAATAGAAAGGGGCAGCCCAATACATGGAGCCTTAAGTAGTATCGACTTTCTTTGTCCAAAACCTCAAAACAAAATCTACAGACATTGATAAATCAATTACGTATTTTTTTCGCCGAGAATGGTCCGACATTGGCGACCGAGGTACAGAAAAAAAAAAGATCAGCGATGATAACGATCATATCGTTCATAATTTCTCTTTAATCATCCGTTACAAATATGATAATTCTTTTTTTTTTCATAGTATCGTAATACGGTCTTTTCGTGTTTTAATCTGTTACGAAAAAGAGGCCAGTGAACCATTTATTACGAACAGAAGAACTAATTAATGTCGCAATAAATTTTTTCCATCGAAATTTTTAAAATTTGATATTAGCCAAATTTAAATACTTCGTATACAGATATTTCCCCCCGGTTCAAAAGGGTCAAGTCCCCTGCCCGTGATTTTAAGTTAATTAATATCTTACAATTAATCGGTCAAGTGCACCACGAAAACTAGTGAATTTAACAAGTTTAAAATAAAGTATGCCTTCATTAAGCTCTCCGTGGCCATTTTCATTTGTCGTCGAGAATCAAATCTGATTACACGACATTTGAAAAATGGCAAAAAAGGAGGGGAAATTCAAAAGGTGCGGTTGAGATGGGAGGTTAGGGTCCGAGTGGATCGAGGTCACGATAGCTCAAGTGGTAGAGCAGCGGCGTATATAGCAGAAGATCGTGGGTTCGAATCCCGCTCGTGCCATTGAATTTTTTATCTCAATTGATTCTGTCTTGTCACGTTCAGCACTAGTCTTCGAAAAGCATGTTGTTGTTCGATAATGGACAAAGGATTCAAAGATGACTTTTTATTGCTCATATCATCAACAAAGAGATACAAACATCCAATGAAGTCGTATACTTAGGATTATACCTAGACAGACGTGTTAAAGAGAGAACAACAACTCGACAGAAGATTTCTAGGAACGAAACGGAATGGAGCTGTTAGGTTCTGCTAAGCTAGGTAACATCCAAGGTGTCCATTCATAGCTACATTGTCACTAATTTCATTTCAATTTCAAAACATTCCTTTTGCCTATGAGCTGATACGTTCCCGATCCACACGTTTCACACCAACCTAACCTCCTGATCCTAACCTTATCGACCCCTCGATACCCGCCATGTCGCCTTAATCCTCGTCACACTGAGTGGATGGTTTCTCATGTCGAGGGTCCTCCGGTGCAGCACCTGACATTAGTGTTAGTGTGACTGTGTGAAAATATACGAATATGTGTAGGTTATAAATAAAATTATGTTGTTCTCGTACAGATATACCAATCTCATATTCATGTTGAAGATATTCGAAAGACTGGTAGATAACCTCAGGCATCATTGAAGAACGATACGAAGAAAGAACCTACCGGGAGATCCACAGATCCCTGGATGAACTGTGTAAATGCCTAATGAAATCCATATAGCCATCTTCACTGACAGTCAGGCAGCATTACAGGCCCTAGTCACATGCAAGATGACCGCCAAGAATGTTTGAAACTGCATGGAGGCCCTGAGGTCAGTGATACTAATGACCTAACCTTGGCATAGAAGCAACGTGAAAATGACATGTTGGCCCTCTAGGACCTGAACCCTCCTACGGTTTGTCATCCTTCTAGAAAAAAAGGATATATCTTAAAATGGATCCTTAATGGAAAGATCCTAAACAAAGGATCCACTGGCAAAGCTATGGAGGTTGAGTAACACCCTGAAGTCAGGTTATAAAAAACACGGGAGGTCATAAGATCTATTCAGGTCGAGATACATAAGGTCTTGGGACCGCCTCTTTTATCCCTATCACTACCTACCCTTACCTAAGTCACCTGTGAGAGATGATTTTGTTGTGGGAGGACAAATGTTGTTATTTATCTTAATTTATCTTAGTGCTCTATTTTTAGATAGTTTCGGGTTATCGTTGTTAGAAAGTACAAGTATTTTGTGATTGATCTCATCTTTTATTGCAAAACCCTGATTGTTCGGACTTGATTAATTTTGAAAAGAGGAGCAGATTAGTTTTATTTTTTTCACAACATATAAAATATCTTCTATTCATATGATTTTGAGATCATCTTCAAAAGACGGGTTTTTTATAGGCTCTCATTTTTTTTTCATCTTCTGCATTCTCCTCTGTTTATTTTATATGACGGGTTTCCATGGTACACAACGTTCCAATTGTAATATCATCTGTATCATTCACCCAAAAACCTATGTAAACCACAATGCTTACCCATACATCCATCGTCATTCCCTATTTACACTAAAAGGTTATATACGGCCATCGGACTTTACAAAAGTCCATGGGCACTCCTCAGTCACTCACAAATAACTAAAACCTAGGTAACTGGACGTTGAGGTATTTGGATATGTCTTCGTTAGGCCTGTTTTAATTCGCTCATCCAAGCAACATTCTCGCTAATAAATACAACCTTAATTACACAGGAAAAGTTAGAGTGTGGTTAGGTTAGCTTTAGTGTGAAGAGGTGAGATTAGGTTGTACGCATTCAACACTATCAGTTATTAAAATTTTCCCAGTAATCACTGCGCTGCATTAAGAACTTTTTTACCTGAGAGTAGGCCACACCGTTCTCTACGAATTTTTAAAGCAACACAGTTCAGTATTCACCGGCTCATTATTTGAGGCACTGTTGCCGTTCGCCAATTTTGTGTTTATGTTTATGAAAATGTATAATTTATTTTTGTAAATCTTTTTTTTTTTTTTACATTCGATAATACTTTTAATTAATTGGAAAAACAAATGTTCCTGCGTCATGGGCAGACAAGGCCAGGATAACCGGACAAACTCATACTTTGCTTGTGGTTTTGGTTTTCCAATTTTAATTTTTTTTTAATAAGTTAACCTTCTTTTTGAGGCAGTCATATCCAATTCTTCAGTAAGAATTTCTTTGAGCCTTAAAAGACGAAAAAAACAGGAAGAAAATTCAAGAGATGTCATTCCAAAGGGACATATCTTTTTTAATTATTATTTATTGCATTTTTAATCAATAATAGATAAGTTTAAACGTGTATTAAAAAAAATGTATATGTTTTATATTACTTTTCGTACAGCGTTAATTGATTATAGTTTAAGATTGATTCACACATTTCAGTCTCAAATTTGTTGAATTTTCATAAGAAAAAGACTCTGAATATGGGAGAATTTATCGATTACACACTCAAATCCTGCCAGTATAAATAGATATTATCGATTCAATGTTTTCCTTTTTTTTAATAATTGTTTACAGAAATGTAATCGAATATCTTCTTGAAAGGCGTTTCGAGTTCGATTTCAATTGCAGTTAATTAAACGCCAGGGTGTTTCACAATCGTTTCTGGCCCCGGTCCGCCTAGTTTCGCTTTGTCCTATAGCCAGAATGACTTCCACCGGTGCTGACGAAACACAGACAATTTTGTTTTTGTCGTTACTGACAGTTTAGAGCAAAGAGGTCTTGCAACAGTAATCCTTGATTATGGCCTTATTAACAACTCTGCCAAGAAACCCCTTTTAAACGAGAATTAATAATTAATTCTATTGATTTATGGTGCATGACAACTGGTTTTATACATGGACTGTACGTCGAGAATTTTCAGAGCTGAAGATCACAATGTAAAATCCGCAGAAATCTGTTTCGCGTGTATAAAACAAACAAAAGAGGATATTTTCAATGTTTTAGCCGGTAAATTTGGCAATTTAATGTTTGTTTGGTTTTAAATAGTAAAACAAGAATAAAGATGAATTTTCAACTTAAAAAATAGTGTTCAGCTTCAAAAAGTTTCAAAGGAAGAACAATACCCTATAAATTTCTTCTGCCTTTCACTCAAAGTTCACGATTTTCTTTTTCAAAATTAATTAAAAATAATAGATTTCAACTTTCTTTTTGTTTAGCTGTCTCTGGCTATTAATATATTGTTTTTGTAAAAATAATACTAATAAGATATCAGAAAAAATCTCAAATTTCAGCAACTGATTTTTCAGGCTTTTTGACTTTCTAAGCGTTTGGAAACGCATCCATAAATCCAAATAACAATTTTAATGACAGACCAATAAAATTAGATGAATATTTTTCTGTGAGGGTTTTGTATTTCGAATGAATGTATTTATTAGCGCGTGGGCGGGTCGTGGCGGAATATCCAGTTCCTCCAAGACCCACCAAACTAGGTTAGGATTTTTCTGTGAGTGTTTTGGGCCTTGAGTGAATGTATTTATTAGCGAGAATGTTGAGTATGACAGGGTTGTGGCGGAATATCGAGATCCCACACACGCAACAAGCTAGTTGAACATTTTTCTGTGAGCGCTTTGTATTTTGAATCAATGTATTTACTGGCATGAGTGTTGAGTGTGGGTGGCTTGTGACGGACTATCTAGTTCCCACAGACCCACCAAACTAGGTTAGGGTTTTTCTGTGAATGTTTTGGGCCTGGGGTGAATGTATTTATTAGCGAGAATGTTGAGCATATATGAGAGGGTTGTAGCGGAATATCGAGTTCCCACACACCCAAAAAGCTAGTTGAAGATTTTTCTGGGAGTGTTTTGTGTCTTTAAGAATGCATTTATAGTTGTTTTCAATAATTCGGATTTCGTGATTATAGCTCATTGTCAGGTTGAAGGAATTTACAACTGCGTCTATCGACAATTCCTCTTCTTAAAGAAACTTTACTAAAAACTTAAACTAGTGATGCAAAATGGTCATATATGTGTTAAAAGAAATTATATATATTATAAAATATTACGATCTTTTATTATACTTATGTCTTTTAAAAATGGAGATGCTGATGATGGGTGAAAATTCCCGAAAAAATAAATGCGGCGGGTTAAATTTTTAGTAATAAATTTACTTTATAAAAAGCCAAGTATTTTGTTTCTTTTTAACAAAAACCAAAAAAATTAAAAAAAGGCGAATTATTCTCAAATATCTTCATGCTCTAAAATAATTCGCATTAATGATAAATTACAGGATATAGACAATTCTCAGGCTGTTTCTGAAGTTGAAGTTTGGCAATAGAGGGCCGGCTGGAATAATGTAATAAAAATGTAGGCGTTATTAGCTAGGAAAAAATATAGACATAAATAGCAGACAAAAAAGGTTCATTTTTGCAATTTTAAACTTGAAATTTGAAACTAGTCCAATCCTAACGGTTGTCGCCGCGTGGGAGTTTTAATTGACAAGTGGTTCGAAAATTGAACTATTTACCGAGTTTCCCCATGAGGAGGTCGAGATCGTCTTTGAGCTGGGCCGGCATCTTTCCTTCTTCGGCTTCTCGCTGTCGACTGTGAAGAGGAAGACGGCTGGAACTTCTCGCCCCGTCCATCCCCACTCGGCCGTTGGAAAACGCCATAAACTTCGCAAACAAAAAGCCGACCCGCGTTCTATTCCTTATTTTTAATTTTTACATACTCTTAAAAGCCTGATAAAACGCAACTATTAACTATGTTAAATTAAATTTTATTTTGTAATTGTATAATTTTGATATTGCTGTTTTTGGTACAACCCCATGACCAAGTTGAATACCATAGTCAATACAGGCTTTATTTCTCGTTTGCACATTTTATTTTGTACAATATGGTTGGAGCCGCGTTTTATTAATCAGTATAGTTTTCTATAACTTAAACCTATTTCTGTCTTTTTTTTCTCTACGTGCTCTTTCCATCTCAGCTCGCCGTCTAAGGTCATCCCAAGCTATTTAGCTGTACCTATAGCTTCATCAATTATGAGAAATAGGAACATGGTCCACTGTTTTGTTCGTAAAGTTTATACGAGCCGATTGAGCTAGATTCTCCTTTTTTTGTCCATTTCTTTAATTACAAGTCTTTTGAAAGATTTTGTTAAATTGGTCATCACCCAACTACAAATGTTTCCAGTTTTACTCTTACACTATATATTTTCAGAAAATCACTTGTGTATAACAAGTAAAGCAGTGGACCTAGTATGCGACCTTGTGGCACTCCTGCATTTAGTGTTTTTTCATTCTGAATATTGATCACTTTTGAGTCAAATCCAGTTCCTACCTAACTGACAATATATATTAATTTGATGGCATCCCCTTAACTTTATCGAAGAGTCCTTCGTGACAGAACTTGTCAAAAGCTTGTGAGACATCAAGGACGATAGCAGAACAAAATATTTTTTCAAGAGATTTTCCTATTGCGTCTGTTACTCGGTGATTTAGATCTGTCGTTGAATGCCTTGTTCGGAATCCAAATTGGCGGTCAGGGGACAGATGCAAAATCTTGAAAAATGTTCACCCCCTCTTCCACGGCAACTGAAATCCTGGGTAAGTTTGTAATTCATTTCTACTGACATCCTTGATTTTTTTTAAAATTATTTTATCGACTGGAAAGGAAGCAGATCTGGACACTAGTTCGCAAGAAAGTTTAGTTTTAGATCTTAAGAATAATGTTTTAGTATTCTATTGAAATAAATGTGTTTGTTTTCCTGTGTCCTTATGTAAATATTGTGTTATTTTTTTTTTAAAGCTAATTTTTATGATTAGTGAATTTTCTTTGTTTTATTTTGTTTTCTTTTACGGTTCTCTGTTTCCGTATATATAAACAGCGTGGTGCCCATTTTATTTATTTATTTTAAAAAATTTAATATTAAGTAACCCCGCCCGTCTCCACAGAGCGAAGCCTGCGAATTCTCGGCGTAAGAAATGTACTAAAACTTTATTTATTGAAAATCAAAATCGGAATAAGAATTGAAGCTTACCCTGCCAAAAGCGTGTAGAGGAGAATGCCAAGAGACCAAATGTCACAGGCTGCATCGTAGCCTTGTTTTTTAAGTACTTCAGGTGCGACGAAGTTCGCTGTGTCCGTTTTCTGCCCTTAACTGTTTTGCAAAGCCGAAATAGCAGAGCTTTAGCGCTTCGGTTTTTTTTTTTCTTTCGCTTTTTTAATTTGTATTTCAGGCTCCAATACTTTTTACTTCTTTGGGTTTCTTTAGTCATTTTTTCTTTGAAGCTCATTAATTGTCCTAAGTACACCGTTTCTTCTATATAATTCAGTTCTCTGTTCGGTAGCTTTATACGCTGCTTATTGATGTATTTCTGTATATATACCAATGCCAACTTTCAACTCACAACTGAAAAACTGAAAACCAGATAAAACACTTTTTCAATGGTTTTGGTTTTGATTAATGTGTGGGTTTGAATATCATGGGTATTATTTTCGATTTTTTCATCACTGATACGCACCAGAGTGGGAAATTGGAAATGTAAAAATCAAACACTCCGTTTATTTTAATTCAAAATATTATTTAATTAAGATTCTTTTTTTAAAAAATATGAATTATCACATATTACAACTCCGAAGATTTTGTTCTTTTGCTAAAATTTTGCTTTTATATAGTTGATAAAATAAACTCAGCTCATTAGATCAACATTTTTCTCTTGTCCCTTACATTTATTATTATAACAACTAATTTTATTTAAAATTGTTTATATAACATTTCATTTTTTTTAAAAGTAACAATAAATTAGATTATCTCTATAATAGTTTCTTCTTATAAATATACAAGTACAATTTAATATCTTTACAATTATAATTATATTGTACAATTAAACATTTGGAACAAAAAAAACAAAAAGATGAAATGACTACGTTTAGGCCTCATTTAAGGGAAATGTACGACACGCACAGAGTATGAAGCACATGAATGTTTTTTGTGCACAGCTTTTTTGAATTTTAACATTATTTTAAAATATTGCACGCTTAAATGTTAAGTAATCAACAAGCCCTTTGAGATCGACGTATATACAACACACGAATAAGCCTACGAGAAAGAACCCCCAGCATTGAAATTAATAATTCTTTTCAATTTAATTACATGACGGTGAATCTATTAAATGACAGTAAGCGAAATTTGCCTTCAAGTCTGGCATAAAAGCACAAAATAAATTTGCTAAATTTACGAGTAACTCAATTGGATTTTGATTTCAAAACTTTTGTGATATGGCTATTTAAACGATGAACATTATTCTATTGACTCACTCGTAATAAATTACTTATTTTATAGCATATCTAATAAAAGAACTTTTAATTCTACTTTATATCTGTTTTATTAAACATCTATGAGGTAACGAGGTGTTTCAAGATGGATTTTCAACTAGAACATTTTGTCTAACTACGTGAAAATAGATTTTCCATGAAAAATCTTTTTAAAAATGGACAAATATTGTACTTTGTAGCACCAAATATACAAAAATTTTACCTTTAAAAAGAATAGCTACTCAACTATACATGAAAAGGTACAAAAACCATTTCATTTCCGTCTTTTAGAATATTCATTAAGAAAAGAAAAAAAAGTATAAATATTTGGCAAGAATATTTACAAACAAAGTCACGTTAAGCGTAAAGTTACAAGAGACACTGGTTGGATATGATTGGTGGTCGTCTCTAGTGGCTGGTCTCATACTTGAGTGGACGACTTGGGACGAGACTTCTTCCTGCGACGAGCGAGATCGCTCATAACGACTGGACCGAGGTTGGGCGTTTGCAAACCTATCGCTTTGTACGTCGCTGCGACGGCGGCTTTGACATCAGCTGAGGCTACACAGACGAGTCTGACGGCGGGGAGTCGATGCCTCTGAGTCAGCCACGGTTCCGACAGAAGGACGCCCGCAGTCGGCCTCTTCCCCGGGTCCACATGAAGCATCTTTTTCACCAATTCCTGTGACAAAAGAATTTTTTTTTTTGGGAGGGGGGTATTGGCACAACTGCAATAGTTCACCTTAGCTTCAGATGATATATGGACCCAGTTTTCACTTTCCAGGTCGATTTTGCTGTCACCTATCCTCTGCAAAATATCAGTTGGAGTGTCTGTTGGGCTATTTGCAAAGGGTGTTTTTCTGAAATTTTTTTTTCATTTAGTAAAACTTTATTTATTGAAAATCAAAATCGGAATAAGAATTGAAGCTTACCCTGCCAAAAGTGTGTAGAGGAGAATGCCAAGAGACCAAATGTCACAGGCTGCATCGTAGCCTTGTTTTTTAAGGACTTCAGGCGCGACGAAGTTCGCTGTGTAGCACGGAGTCATCAGAAGTCCGTTTTCTGCCCTTAACTGTTTTGCAAAGCCGAAATCGCAGAGCCTGAGCGCTTCGGGGTTTGCAGTTTCTGTCGCGTACAATAAATTGCTCGGTTTCAAATCTCTATGGACTACCTGTAAAACGAGTATAATTATTTATTGAGTTATTGTCACACGTAATTACGATTTACGCACCCCATGCTGGTGAAGATAACCGACTGTCGAGATGACAGTATGCATTATCGCAGATGCTTCTCGCTCTGAGAACGCTTTCAGCCTGAGAATCCTGTCTAGCAATTCGCCACCCCTCATCAATTCCATTACCAAATAAACACTATTATCATCTTCATAAACCTAAAATACAACCAAACCAATTTTTCATTTAAGAAGAATCATCCAAATAAAAGAGTGAATTATTGAGTGATTAATTACTTCTCTCAGTGTTACTATATTTGGATGACCTCTGTATCTTAATAAAATGTCAACTTCTTCCTGACAGTCCCTTTTTGATTTGTCGATCACTTTGATAGCGCATTCTGACCTAGAAACTCTGTGGATGGCCAGGCGGCAAACGGAGTAACTACCTCTGCCTATTTCTTCTCTCAGTTCATACTCATCGTTTATATTGGTTTGTTTAGAAAACGGCATCTGAAAATTACATACCTCGTTAATATTTATCACAAGATTTTATTTTCTGTTTCGTACCCGAGTGAGAGGTTCGATCCTGTTCTGATTGTTGGGCTCGGGCTCAAGCAAGCAAGGAGCGATGAAACTGAACCCTCTGAACAGCTCATGAGCGTTGGCACTTGGAGGTACTCCCGGTGAATCTAAACCGAAATTTACAATTTGATCAAACAATTCTTCAAAACGAAACTCGATTACCACCTTTAGGGGATTTCAATGTGAATTCTGAATCAAAATAAAAGACATCATCAGCTCTTTGGGCTGGCTTAAATGGAGGCTGTATGGCCTTTTTGACTAGTTTGTCCCAGTCGATGGTTGCGAAGAAAGAATGGTTTTTAATTTCATTGACTCCATCAGGACCTGTAAGATTAATTCATATTGTAAAATTTAATATCAAATGTAGAACCGCAACGGTGTACCTGCGCCGAGCCTATTGGCTGGATTTCTTTTGAACAAGACCCTCAGGAGACTCTGCGCTTCCATCGAAAGGTGCGGCGGCATGCCGAGTTTCGCTTTTAATATCTGCGTCATTGTCTCCTTCCTGTTAGATCCTTGAAATGGCAACGCGCCGGTCAACATCTCAAACTGCAAATCATAAAATAAACTCAATTATGTCAAGATTTCTACGCTTAAGTAAATTGAAAACTGTTTTCAGGCATCTACAAAAATAAGTTAGGATAATTTTGTACCATCTGACCAATAAGATTCTATCGTATCTACCTAACGAATACCTAAAGAGTTACAAATTTTTTATATGCATTTTTCTTCAAACAAATATATTGTAAGAAATAAGAAAATAATTATTTTATTTCCAAAATAAAACGTATTGATTGAACAATTTATTTGTTAAAAAACATAAAAATAAAGTTCTACTTGCTTAAACATAAGAGAGTTTAGATCCATGTATTTCTGTTTCCATGGTTACAAATTTGTCAATTTTTGTTAGAGTTTGTAGTGTAAAGTTAGACCAATGCCTACACCGGACAACTCCAAGATGAAATCTGATGAAGAGTCCGAAGAGTCAGAGGAGTCTTTCACCAATGAATGCTTCAGGCTCAAGCCACGACGCTACTGTGGCACGTCAAACCTCCTTAAAAAGGACCTATATTTTGTGGACAAAAAGACTGTGGCCAGCCTGTCGGGGCGAGTGATCGTCTTTAATAATCTCTTCACAAAAAAGCAACATTTCATAAACCTGTTTGAAGCGCTGACGGAGATACACATGATGATTATAGCCCCAGACAGAAAGCACATAGCGTTGGCTGAAAAAGCCTACAATAAACCGTTTATTTCTGTGTACAACATCGAGCAAGGTAAACGTGTTCAGGTGTTGCGAGCTCCGAGGAGTACCATTTCAGTAAGGCAATACACGACTATTACATTTACTTGTAAAAGTGATACAATTGTCGCTGTCGCCGGTGATCCGGATTGGAAAGTTTTGTTTTACAACATCCACACGGGCACTTTGAGCTCTGTTATCAATAAAATTGGAAAGAAGAGAAAAAGACCGAAAGTGACCCAGATCTGCTGTCACCCGAACGATCCGACTCAGATGATACTCCTAGGAAACGATTACTATCAAATGTTTAGATGTGTGGACAATGAATGGAGTTCCTACGGTTTTAGCGGGATTCCTAATGTTATAATAACAGGCACGTGCTGGGTCTCTGTGGTCACCACTCTCGTAGGGACAAAAGACGGACGTCTGATATTCTTGGAAAATGGCCATGTTCAATGTGTGTACAAAGCATGCAACATCTCTTCTATAAATATAGCGACCGAAGAGCTGGACAACGCTTTGCTACAAGATACTGTAGACACGAAAGGCACCGATCTGAGCATAGATGAAGAAGTACGGGCTTTGATCGGATTCGAGCAAGGGTTCGCTTATTCTTGCAACTTAGGAGAGGTGATGCTATTCCTAAGACTCTCAGAATCCGAGCAAAACAAAAAATGGGCAAAGAGGGGGGTGTATCGTGTGTGCGGACCTCCGGTCGGTGTCATAGACATAAAATTAATCGACGTCATTCAGCACATCTGCATCAGCCCGGATGAAAACGTCATCGCCTGTACAACATTACGAGAAGAAATCTTTTTCGGCGTAATCCAAGAAGACTTTCACTGGAAACAAATAACAGAAGTCAATTTTAGAAAATTGTTCGGGGACATCCACCAGGGACCTATCGCCACTGTCAGCGTGGCACAATGGAAATGTATTTTTCTCACTGCTGGAATAGTTGATAGGACTGTCATCGTTTGGGATTTCAAAACGTTCGATAAACTATTTCGAAGAGAGTTTCAGGATGACATTCACAGTGCGAGTATACATCCGACTGGAATGTTTTGCCTACTGGGATTTACCGACAGGATAAGGTTGTGTGTTGTTTTTGTAAACAATTTACGATTTATAAGACATGTTGCAATCCGAGCTTGTTCTCTGTTAGAATTTTCTTCAGGGGGTCACTTATTCGCAGCACTCAACGACGTATACATTCAAGTGTACTCGTCCATAACGCTCAAATGCCTCTGCATATTCAAAGGGCACGTGGAGCCGGCTCGATGTATCAGGTTTAGTTCAGACGATTATTTCATATTCTCTTCCGGCCTCGAGGGTTCAGTTTTCAAATGGGCCGTCAAAAAAGGTGTGCGGAGTTTCGACTACTTCACAAGGCGAAATGTCACTTGCGGAATCGAATTCGTCGAATCGGAAGATATGTGCTATTTGGTGGGCACGGACGGTTTACTCAGGGAATTGGTGCACGGAGAACTGAACAGGACATTTGACTTGGCATTGGGGTCGTTGTACACCATCAGGCTTTCGACCTGCGGTAGAAAAATGTTTGCCGCCGGAGAAGAGGGCATAATAGTCTCACTACCCAATCCGATTTACACTCCTATAACTTACATAGAATACGCCATGCACACAGCTCCCGTGAAAAAAGTTTTAATGACACATGATGACAATTTACTCATGTCTATAAGTGACGACGGTTCGACCTGTTTCTGGGATATTTTACCACCTGGAAGTGATGAATCTTCATCTTCTAGTGCTGGGATTTCAGAAGATGAAGATGAAAACTTTGACATGGATGAAGTCGAGGATGACGGAAAGTACCTCACGCACGTCATAATCGACTTGGTGGATTGGAACTACAAGAAAAAATATATGTTGGAGCTGGAATCGAGAATCGTTGAATTGGAGAAGGAAAACGAGTTCATACTATGGCAAGCGCTTTCCGCCTTTGACAGGCTGGTCAAAATAACCCAATCGGAATTCGCTCAAGGGGTCGCGAAACTCGAGGTCCAGTTAAACGCCATAGACAGATCGACTGTAACACAACTTGGAGAGTGGACGGCAATGATAGCTAACATAGAAGAAGAGGAACAAGAACTGGAAGTCGCAGTGGCCCTTAGGAGTGATAAGCTTTTTAAAGGGTCGAAATCATTCATGGAAAAGTACAACATGAAAATTCTACACGTCATCGATTCGACTCTAAACGGGTTCAAAGAATTCAGCAAACTCAAAAATAGAGATCTAATAAACAAACTCAAAGAGCACAACATGTTAAACTCTGAGATTGAAAAGTTAGAGAAGCTGAATATAGAAAACAACAAAAAAAAAGAAGACGAAACCGACAAAGAAATATGCCAGCTGAAAAAAAGTTATGATGCACGAGTTGCAGAGGAAGAAAGCATCAACACTTCGCTCCGAAGTGAGAATGAATTTCTAGCCAAGCAATGCATGAAAATGAACAGAACGATATTGAAGTGTCATTTTAGACTGTTGTCATTAGTAAAACAAAAGAGACAAATGCAAAAAAGCGCCAATAAGAAAGAAATGGTTGCGAATCAACTGAGGAACGAAATCGCCGTAGGAGATGAGCAAGTACGGCGCAACAACAACGCTCTGAGATATGCCATCTCCTTGCAGAACAGTTACAACAAACATAAGATCGTAATGAATCGCAAGGTGAAGGAAGTTCAAAGCTTGGTCGACCCGCTTAAACTGATATGCAGACAAACAATAGAGAGGTACAACAAGCTAGAGTCACGTTTCAACGCAAAGAACTGCATTATTTTACGTAGAAAGAAGAGGTTCAAGCAGAAGAAGAAGCTATACCGTCAAATCCGCAAGGCAATGACGTTGAGCTGGAAGAGAAGCGAGGCTGTCTTCAGAGTCCTCCGAAAGATAGAAAATGAAATCAATTCGCATGCTGCTGCTATTAATGAGCCTAAATCGTTTAACAAGTTACTATCGAAGATATCGAACCAGTTCGACAGAAAAGTAAACAACTTAGAGGCGACACGCGAAATTCAAAAAGTCAACGAAATCCGAAGGCAACGAGAGTACCTAGAAGAAATGGTCGACAACTTAAAAGGATCCGTAAAGAGGCACGCACTGCAAAAGTTCATCTTCAAACGCACGGCCACTCGGAGAATCGCGCGAGAGGTAAAGAACCACCTAGAAGAGGTGAACGCGCACATAGTGTGCTCGTACCGCGAGAAGAAG
Source organism: Cimex hemipterus (assembly GCA_039619505.1). Classification (NCBI taxonomy): domain Eukaryota; kingdom Metazoa; phylum Arthropoda; class Insecta; order Hemiptera; family Cimicidae; genus Cimex; species Cimex hemipterus. Next base: position 8,067,408 of record CM077109.1, read on the forward strand.
AAACACATGTCCACGCAGAAAGGTCACCAACAATCAGAACAAATGTCAGCATCGCTGACGGTCCACGAACGGTTTAACCAAACCGTCAAACCGACCAGATCACACGTGGTGATGAAAGCGCTAGAAATATTGAACAAGTTTGGCACCATTGAAGAGGAAACCAAACGTGGAATGAAAAGCTTGCATCACAAATAATCTTAAGAATAAATCTTCCTATAAATAAATAAAACAAAAATAAAAAAAGTCGTATTTTCTTTTTGCTGCTGTTACTATTATTTTTACATAAGTGCAAAGACATGTCTAATTAAAACAAGTTTAAGGTAGATTTAAACATGCAATGGAAAAAATAAATTTTTCTTTCAAAATAGAATAATGTAATATCTGTATAGAGCAAACCTGCCATTTTCTTATGATAAAACAATTAGTTAATAAGTTATGGCTTACCATTAGGACTCCATAGGACCACCAGTCTGCGGCAAAGGAGTGGCCTTTCCTGTTCACAACCTCCGGAGCCATGTATTCAACGGTACCGCAGAAAGAGTAAGCCTTCTGGTCATCAATCGGTTGCTTGCTTAACCCGAAGTCTGTCAATGATATATGACCATCTTGGTCAAGAAGAATACTGGAAAAAATAATTTGTTTAAAATAATTTATAAAAAGACAAACGCGCCAGGGCGTACTTTTCCGGTTTCAGGTCTCTGTAAATTATACCAAGGCTGTGCAAGTGGTTGAGCGCCAGCGCCAACTCAGCTAGGTAGAATTTGACGTCTTCTTCAGTGAACATCAACTGTTTAAATTTAAAACAAAACGAAAATCAAATTTTCAAAAGAAAGTCGATAAAAGTTTGTCTTTACCTCTTTTGATAATCGCGAGAAAAGGTCACCGCCTCTTAAGAAGTCTAGAATCAGGTAAAGTTTTCCTTCAGTCTGAAAAGCATAATGCAAACGGACGATGAATGGGTGCCTCACGTCAACCAGGATGTTTCTCTCCATTTTCGTTCGCATTCTATCACGGACTAAACAAATAAATTTAAGTAAAAATCTTACAAGAAAAAGTATCTATGGATTATTTGATAGAAGTTGACTGGACGACCAGAATACATTAAGTTTTCAGTGCCAGTGGGTGAAGCATCTGTTTTCTTGTCAAGTTAACAACTATCCAAGAAGGCAAGCTGTTATTCAAGACAGCAGATCGCTGAATGAGTAATGCCTTCTAAGCCAGAAGGATTTTCATCAGTGAAAAAGAAGCGAAATCATCTCGACTGGTTACAGTCAAATAAATAAATAATGCCAAGATTGCCAGACAACATACACACTGCACCGTTTTCCCCCCTAGCATTTTTGGTTAAAACAGAATAAACAAAATTGCTTACCTTTTAAAGTGGCTTTTTTCAGCACTTTCATAGCATAGAGTGTACCGCTGTCAGCCCCGACTATCTTCTTTACAAGGAAGACCTGAAAGGAATGGAAGAATGATTATTTATTCCCTTTTTCAATTTACAAACAAGTGGCTAATTAAAAATAGTATCTTTCTAGACAAATATGTTGAAAAGGGGTTGCCTTCGAAAATTTGTATTGACTTTTGCCCCCTGGTCTTTCATTTGAAGTCTTCATTTTTTTAGTTTTAATGGTTTTTCATTTCGAACGCACAATAAATAAAAATATTTTTTAATACATAATCTTATATGTAGATGTATTGCTTATGACCATGAGCTACATCGCAACATAAACAGACACACAACAATACGTAAATTATGCTTTCACAAGCTTTTAGGGGACTTAAATTTTTCTAAAATATCTGAAATGCCATGCTTATATAATATGGTATTTTCTTTTCAATATGTAGAACGAATATGCAGTTGTGTGATATGCACGAACACAAAACACACCGCAATGATGTATGATGTATGACCAAGAGAGATAAACTCACAACATAAACAGACACACAACACAAACCTTAAACTCAAACATGCAAGCATATTTATATGTATGTGTACATTTTTATTTTATTTATTTTCAATGGATACCAGGGACTGGAGGAGTTCCCTCCTGAGCACTGCAGCTGTACAACTTATATCCCTGGCTCCATTTTTGGGGTCCCTGTTGTACCGGTGTTCTTCCATTGAAGAAACTCATTTTTGAAGGGGGTTGGGAAAAAATTCAGGGTCGCTGAGATCCGGTCCCGCCCCTTCCATTGATGAGAGCCGTGTCATTTCTTCCAATTGCGGCTACCGGTCCCCTTAGGCATCAGAAAAATTCCAGAGGAAATGGTGGGGATCGAACCCTTGACCCGGTATATACTACCCAATAATCTGACACCTTAACCACTCTACTACCGTGGCAGCTTGCAATAAACACACAATAAAAACACAAAATACAACCCAAACATATTTGCTTGTATGTGTACATAGTGTTACACGTAGATGTATGATGTATTATTATGAGCTTGCAATAAACACACAACTTAAACAGAGCTAGAAAGAGGAACACAGCACAATCACACATCTAAAACACAAACACACAGTGTAACACAAACATATTTACATTGCCATAGCCTTACGTGCAGATGTATGACGTAAGACATATATTACAAGACAGCTTGCATAAACACACAACATAAACAGAGTTAGAAAGAGGCACACAACACAAACACACATCTCAAACTCACGAAAAGCTCAACCACAAACACAAGACAAATATATTTATCTGTATGTGTACATAGTGTTACACACAGATGTATGATGTATTATCATGAGCTTGCAATAAACACACAACTTAAACAGAGCTAGAAAGAGGAACACAGCACAATCACACATCAAAAACACAAACACACAGTGTAACACAATCATATTTATATTGCACATAGCCTTACATGCAGATGTATGACGTATGACCATGAGCTTGCATAAACACACAACATGAACAGTTAGAAAGAGGCACAAAACACAAACACACATCTTAAACTCACAAAAACCTCAAACACAAACACAAGACAAATATATTTATCTGTATGTGTACATAGTCTTAAATGTAGAGGAATGACATATGACCATAAGCTTGCAATAAACTCACAACATAACCTGCCTAATAAGGGCCACATAACACAAACATTTTCCACAAACATATTTATATGTATGTACATAGTCTTATGTAGAAGCATTGTTTATGTCTATGAGATTAGAATACTCACATCATAAGCAGACAGAAAGTTACACGCAATACAAAAAACCTCAAACACAAGCACACAATACAACAGCACTTTATTTACTTGTATGTATACATCTTCTTAAATGTAGATGTATGGTGTACGATCAAAACCTTGCAGCATATCACACATAAACAGACATGCACAACACAACAAGCTCGCACGAGCTGTGAGAGGATTGAACTCTTCTTCTTTTTCTAAAATATCTGAAATGCCATGATCAATTAATTTCATTTGATTGAAAGCTTTCTGCCTTGTTTTTGAAGCTTTGATGCTTGTATTGTGAATTATATTCTTTTATATGACTTTTTCAATTATGTATATTTTTATCACTATTTGTTTTTGCCATTGTTTGATAAAAGTTCTTTTTTTAATGATTGAAATATTTGATTGCCGTTTTGATGAATGTTGTAAACGTTGCTTTCTATTTGCTTTGGTACGGCGAAAATCCAGCTAAAGGAAAATGTTAGCAAATGGAAAAATAAATGTCTTCAAAATCGGTGTGACTACCTGAAATCTGCCAGATCCAGGAGTAAGGCGTTCGTCTGGCAGAATATAAATCAGCGCCATTTCACCGAAGTTATCTACTTAATTGGAAGCCGATGTTAAAACAGAATTTAATTGGGTTCCGGCGGCTAATGGAGATCGTGTTCTGCCTTCTAAGGCCTTCATAAAATTCACCAAAGCCAAAAATCAAGGATCGATTGGACGCGTAAACTCGTGGATCCACACATTTTCATATTTGGAAAACTACGCGCTATTTGTTTTAAATTATCTTTTGGGGGTGGAAAGGATTAGATATTTTAAAAATATTAATATATTGGAGTTATTACCTTGCCAAACGAACCCTGGCCTAGGACTTTGAGCAGCTCGAACTGCGATGGGTCCGCTCGGTCGTGTCCTTCCTTGACGACATCCTTTAGCTCGTATTCGTGTTCCAGACTCCCTGAGCTCGACACCTTGTCATCCTGTCAACAGAGAAAAACACAAATCGTTCATTTACAGTTTGAATTTGAATAATACAAATTGTGGTAGAAAAGAAATGAGATATGGCCGCGGCTGGGAATCATTCATCCAAGAATGTAATTCGGACGAATCCGTTTGAAACAATTCAAAAAGTCCTGACGAGAAAGGAAAGCTGGTTTGTCCAATTTTACGCTTTAGACCATAAAAAAGCATTTCAGCCCAACTGTCGTTATATTTTAGTAGAGTCAAATAACCGTAACAGCTTTGTTGAGCTTCTGCCAGCTTTCGGATATACACTCCTGTGTATTCGCTCCCCCCTTTTTTTATTTATACCGTTTAAGTAGAAATCGACCCGTTGATTAAATCCCGAAGGATGGGCAATCCCTGCTCAGGGCTAATCCTTGTTTAGCAAGGGTAATTGACTCTAATTGACATGGCTGACGATGATTGTTTACTGCCCAACAAAACAATCGAATAAAAATCCGATAAAATGGTTTTTTAAGGCATTCTGAACCATAAAGTATAAATGGATATGTTACATACTTGATTATTAGTGGCTCGAGGAAAAAAATCTTCATCGAGCCAAACTTTTTACCAAAGAAACATAACATTTAGTTACAGTAGTTTGGTGAAAATTCCCTTTGAAAGTGCTTTCCATTAAGTACAAGCCCTTCAATTATGAACTGGACCCTTTGTAGAATTAAGCCCAGCCACCGTGCTTCGTTAATGCCCACTGAAACGACGGACCCCCTTGTTTTTCCCCCCTATGGAATTTATATTCATTGCCTCAGGATCTTAATCGTTTTTAGAAAAAGGTATACAGCAAAATAAGAGGCGTTTTATGCAGCTAATAAGATTTGGTGAGAAGCGTGGTATTTTTGTATTGTACAAGTCTCGTTTTGAGCATTTTTATTTCAATCACAATCAAAACACTTGTTATTACTAAACGCAGCCAGGGACCAAACCTATACGCTCAGCGGATCTCAAGTTAGTTATTAATTTCAAATACGATAAAAGAAGAATGGAAAAACCGCTGGGATCAGAAAAATAGAAATAACCCTTCCAAACTGTGGCAGGATAAGAAAGACGTCATACGGAAAAGGTCATACTGACAAGACTACGCATAGGCCATACAAGAATTATGCACGGGCACCTTATAGCAGGAAAGCATGTGCCATTATGCAAGGTTAGGTAGGTCGTCCACAGGAGCCGTTATCGGCCGAATGAAACAAAAGCGAAGAAACGAATGAGCACACGTCCATTAGAACCAATTCGTTCGGTCGTGTTGGGCAGTGTACGGCCGAAGCAGGATTTTCCAGTCCCATTCGGCCGAATGGTTACGTCGACTTCAACTGTCAACCACGTGACATCAAACGCTCACCATCGTTTAACGCCGTTCTTTGCTTTTTGCTTACCTTTTCGTTTCGTTTTCATTTCGATGGATTGCGAAAAATTGATAAGTGCGGTTGAGGAGTAGGCTGTTGGGACATGCGTGATCCACTCTATCATCGGAGAGATGTCCAGGGTAAACTGTGGTCAAGAATTTAGAAATGGAACTTCCAACATTTTTGTTTATTTTTTTCATTACATTTGTATGTAAACTAAGAATTTTCGAGCAGTAACAAATCGTTTTTAGTGGACGACGGCGTTCGGCTATATTGCTGGTCGTCCGTTTGGTCAACTAGAACTATTGTTTGTACGGGTTGTTACTATTGTATTATTGGGCTGTTGTACGACCGTTGTAGTTCGGTTCCAATGGACGAGCAGCCTGTCGAGCACCTTTTCAATTGCAGAAGGCTCGAAGTTTATAGGCAATATTTGTAATATCATAGGACCTGTGCATAGTCTTGGGCAGCGGGTACAAATCGCTGTACCGGTACCTCAGGGCTAAAGGGACTTTCAAATGTTTATACTTTATGTGTGTTTCTGCTGCGCTTTTATCGTATGTGAAGTGTTTGTGTTGTGTTTATGTTAATATATTAAGATAGTAGTGATAACTGCGCGAGCTCCCCATTGAAGTGACGTTATCACATCATCAAACTCCATGGAGTAATCCCCCACCAGACCCCATCAATCATAACATCGTCAGATCCAATGAAATAATCACCCACCAGACCCCATCAAGTGCGCCAGTATCACCTGCGCCAGAACCATCCTTTTATCACTATTTAAGATGAATGTAATTTATTAGCGTGAAAGGAAGGTGTTATTTACCCCGCCCCGAGGACTATCGAGTACTCTGGGGTGAGTGACGTCTGGAGAGTACAAGTAAGTTATTAGAGTGAATGGATTCGGGTTCAGGTTCAGCCTCGCCCCGAGGAATATCGAGTACTCTGAAGGGTATGTGACCAGACTTCTATGTTTGTGGCGATATATAAGTTATGTACATGTATGTTGTGTAGCTATTCTTAAATTGACAACCTGAGGTACTAACAAGAGGCTAGCATTTTAAAATAACGATGTAATATACAAGTAAAAGCAGTGTCAGTAACCAGATCGAGATGCTCAAATGGCTGCAGTTCCATACAAAGTACGCGAGAAAGACAGGAACGAGAAGGAATACACGCGGAGGGCCGACGACGCCCTCAGCTCTTTGTCGGCCCATAAATCTTCCACTTACATACTGCTAAACTGTTTTCCATTTTACCTGGTATTTTTCCCCATGCATCAATGAAAAGTTTAGCTTCGGGAATCGAACACACCAAGCCACCGAGGGAGTTTAAACCAAATGAATCAATTTTCGACAAGCAAAACAGGTTCTGTAGTTAATTAAAGCAAAGGTGGATACGATAATTCATCCGATGTGTATTTATGTTTTTGACTTTGATTAAGAGGAAAAGAACGTTCAAGATTAACGGGGAATTTTCCTTTTAAACACGTGTAACCTTGCGAAAACAAAATTTCGAAAAGAATGTTTAGTAGTTTAAGAAAAAAAACCCTAAACAGAAGTTTGGTCGTTTACATATTTTTTCGTTAATTTCCCGTCAGACCGACCAAAAGCGGCGAGGATAGGCGGACCAGTATTATAGGAAATGACCTTACCAAGTTAAACACCCGGTGTGATATGAACAGGATGTTTGGGTTAAAGAAAAATTTCCTAACAAATTTAAGAACAAAAAAAATGAATGAGGTGAAAACCCCTTCCATTGAGTACACACTGATGGATCTAGAACGCAGGAAAATATGTAGTAGGAATTTTCGATCATGGCACCCAATAAGCCAGTATCTACCAAAAGGGAATCCATGTAGGCCGCGATAGCCGAGTGGTTAAGGCGTCAGACTCTCGGCTAGTAGACCCCGCGGTCGTGGGTTCGATTCTTCGCCTCTGGAATTTTTCTGACGCCTAAGGGGACCGACCGGTGGCCGCAATTAAAAGAAATTGACACGGCACTCATCAATGGAAGGGGCGGGACTGGATCTCAGCGACCCTGAACCTGGTCCCAACCTCCTTCAAAAATGAGTTTCTTCGATGGAAGAACACTAGTACAACGGGCGCTCAAGTTCACTTTGTGTTGTGAGCCCTCCCCCAAAAATGGAGCCGGGGTATAGTACAATAAGCTGAATAACTGCAGTGCTCAGGAGGGAACTCCTCCAGTCCCTGGTGACCATTGTATCCATCCATCCAGCGTCACGAGCGGGATTCGAACCCACGACCTAAATACGCCGCTGTTCTACCACTTGGGCTATCGTGACTTCCATCCACCCGAACATCAACTTCCCATCAGAACCCCACCTTTTGAATTTTGAATTGACTAATGGCAAAAAGGAGGGAATATTCGAGTTCCTTTTAAACACAAAAAACACGAAAAAATTCGAGTAAGTTGGGTTGAGGTGGGAAATTGGTGACCGAGGGGTTGAAGTCACGATAGCTCAAGTAGTAGAGTATCAAGCCGAAGGTCGTGGGTTCGAATCCCACTCGTGACACAGACTTTTTATCTCAGCCCAAACCTGATTAAGATTAATTTAAGATTAATTATATCTTACATATACTATGTTAACAAGTCTCTTTAAAAGATTTCATGTAAAATTTTATTTCCTCTGAAATGTGTAATTTAGTTGCTTTTATTGTTATCAGGCATATTTAGTGCTTATTTTACTTTAATTTATAATTGTTTATATAATCACCGGGAAGTGGTACAATAGAGCAGTCCTTGATGAAAAGCCCATGTAGAATAGTTTCCATATCAAGTCCATGGAATCCGTGAACAGCGTTAACACCTCCCAGGCCAAAAATTTCACTAATGTCGTGGATTTACAAACCATACGGGACAACTGCGCGTTATAGCCCACTAGACCGGAAAACATTCGACTATCGTGAGCACTGCCGGAACAAGGGGCTTTGCCGGATGTTTTCGGAAACAATATTACCTTTATTAACTTTTTAACTCGTAGAATGATCATCAAAAGAGATCAAACAAAATCAGGACGGAGTAGCTTCACCTATGCCCTTGACTCACCTGTAAAAATTATAATTTTGAACGTTGTACCTCAACAGCTAAAGAGCTTTTGCACTGCGTCCAAGGCAGGACTATTGTACTTACCCCTTTTTGGGTTTCAGCACTGTCGTACTTTTTAACAGCCCTCATAGCTTCAACAGTACCTTTTGAATTGTGCTAGATTTTCATTGCAAGACAGTGGTATATAATTATTACGGGTGTGCCACGGATTTCCTCTTCTTCCTGTGTAGGGTTCTTTATGCCATTTTTGATCTTAACGTAAGTCTATTGAGCCGTCGATGCCCAAACAAAATACCTGTAATAATCCAAGGGTTTTCCACTTTTACTGTAGGACATTTGTTATAAGGATTGGTGAGACTTCCATTGACGAAATGTTGTTGGGTTTGAGTATTTAACTTTATCCAATCGGAAAGTTGTCTTGCAATTTCTCTGGAGGATTCGGGTCAGATCATTGCTGAAGAACCTTACATGGCTAATCTTTCATCTTCCTTCTATTGTGGGTACTTTGGGACGTAATTTCGTGGTGGGTTGTCCCAGTGCACTTACACTATCCCATAATTTCCATGATCTTCGGTCATATAAGAAGAGTTACATTTTGTGCTGGTGTGCCCTAGTGCACTTATACAATCCTCCATTTTCCATGACCTTCGGTCATATAAGAACAGTAATGTTTTATGCCTGCTTCTCCCAGTGCATCATACAATCCCATACTTTGCATATCTTTTCCATGATCTTCGGTCAGATAAGGAATAACATGTTGAACTGGGTTCTCTCATTGCACTCATACAGTCTCATACTATTCATGACCTTCCCAGGAAAAAAACAAGTCATTTGGATTTCGCTTGGTTATCAGAGTAGATGCCATGGTTTCTGCCTAACTTACCAAAAAATATTGCCAATATACTCGTACTAGATAGTGTCACAGTTGGCTGGTAATGTTTTCATGCTCCCATTGGCATTACTCAAGAATAATGGAATCCATAGACATGCCCGTTATCCTTTAGAAGTTTTCCTCTCTTCTGTAGTTGTTTGGCTTGATGGGGATGGGTTGTAGTTTCCTATAATTGAGCTTGCTTCTCCATGGATAAAGATGGTAGGTTCAGCTATCATCTCGTCACAATTCTCACGGGTCTGCCAACAAATATTTTCCCACCACACTTGTCCGGAGGTCTCATGTATAAAGACAAACTGATAACCGTTTAGTCCTTTTCTCTCCAGGTAACGCATCTTATGTCCTGATTGAATCTAAATGGTTTTAATAATCAGTTTTAATTAAACGACTAAGTTAGAGACGAGGAGAAGTTTTACATAGTTTGAAAATGTTAAATTACGATCCGCGTGTATTTTCGCTTTAAATGAAATTTTTCTCTTGGGTTTCGTAATTTTTCCAGTGATGATTTTACCGAGCGGACAAGTGATAAAAAGTTTCCAACAACGTTGAACCTGGTATTTCAGGAAAATCGGTAACAATTTATGTCGAAAGTTTTTTAAATGAACATTTCCCTCCTATTTGGCTATTTTATTTTATGCTATTGCATCAGTTCCCCTTTTCGATGGTTAATTGAAAATTTCGGGAACTGCCCAGTCAATGCCAGTTAGTTAAGGTTTTAATTTTGAATTTAACAAATCAGGGATAAGGCCGGTCTGATCCAATTTGAAAGGAAAGAAAAACAATCAGTTCCTTCGTCAAGCTTCGAGGATACAGGAAATTGAAACTAAATGAACAAGAATGGCTTGGTGGTAGATCTAATCCATGATTTTATTAATATGTAATACCATTTTCAAATAGGCCGAAGAGTAACCTACCTCTAGTAGGTTTTAAAGGTTATGGTTTCAGGTTACAATTCGGAAATAGAAGAATGGCGTCGTGGTATATCTCTTTCCATGGTTAACTCAATTTCAACTAAGTCATATTTGTACGCAATTTTCAATTCACCGTGGGGGACATGTAGCATTCCTCGAAAACTTAGCTGGGTTATTTTCTTTCAAATTGGCCTGATCTATGATTTTATTAACATGTACTACCATTTTCAAATAAGTCAAATTATAACCTCCCTCTTATAGGTTATAAAGGTTATGGTTTCAGGCTACAATTCAGAAATGGAAGAATGGCGTCGTGGTAGATCTCTTTCCATTGTTAACTCAATTTCATCAAATTCACTTAACTGGCTGTTTTTCTTTTCTCCCAAATTGGCCATGATTTTATATACCAGTATTACCATTTTCAAGTGGGGTCGAGGTTATAAAGGTTACAATTTTCAGATAGAGGTTACAATTCGGACACACAAGATTTTAAAATAATTTGGTAGATTTTGAAATTCTCAAGTGTATTTTGATCATACAAGCATTTGGGTGGAATATTTTGGCGTAAGGAAAATGTCAAAATTTTCCTGCCCCGCTAAGTACACCCTTTACGAGATTTTTTCTCCTTGAGCAAAGTCATCTCTGATTTTTTGCAGTTCTGACGTACATTTCGAATATTGTTTAATTACGAAAAAGAAAAGCAACGTTCGCTGAAAAAAGCAGACAAGACGAAAAAAATTCGCGTTTTCCTGTAACGGAGGAAAGCCGGCCAATTTGTAACCGGTGAGGTTAATGGAGTTTCCCTTTCCAGGTCAGTTTAACAGGAGACAAATGTGTCTTGTTTCCGATTCCAGGGGGTGTAACGTTCGCCCTGATCAATCACGATAAAACAAGAAAGTTTCAGGGTCGAGGGACCTCTCTACTCCGGACGACGACGATTAGCTGCCTATTTTATCCTCGTCGCATAATCCGATCCGCCAAACCTACCCGTGAAAATCGTTTAAAACCTTACCCGGGCGAATTTTCAAAACATCCATTGAGTCTGGTATAAAAAGTTCGTAATAGCAAGCTTCTCTGAAAAGATGTTTAATATTAAAATTAGAATATACAGCGAGAGGTACCATGATGATCAAAGGCGTTCTGGTGTACCCGAACCGGCAAAACTCCATAAACTTCGTCTACATTCTCGTTACACCTGTAAATAGCTTTTTCTTCTCGCTTGACGAAAACATTCATCGCATTCAGCCTTATGTATTTACATTAAAAATTATGTGATAAATTGCTTTACAATTATAACATATAAAAACTACAATATAACCGGTGTTTTTTATATGAACAATTTAAGAAATAACTTCAGAATAAAATAAACCAGACCTCTACTCTCAAAATAGATTATGGTTCTAGAGTGGTAATTTTTTTTTAATATGGGTGTAATTTGGCTGGATTTGATGGTTCCTTTATTGGAATGTCTGGAACAGCTCTGAAGGCCTGGGAAATTGATAAAAATGCTCGAATTAATCTGTAAAAACGTTGAAAGTCTTACATTAACCTTACGTCCGGTGATCCTTTAATTGAATAGATTAGAGAATGGAGTAAATAAGAGGCGGAACGGGCGAGAAGAGGAAATTCGATTGAATCGGATACACCGTCCCGGGGGGGAAGCGATTTCACGACCAGACTTCTTCGTATTCGATATTAGTTAAATCATTGAATAACAACGTCGATATGTGGTGACCTGTACTGGTGAATATCGAGAGAAAACGTCGGACTCAAAGAGCAAGACGACGAAAAAGTACGGTCAAAGATTCAGCCACCTGACACTTGACATTGGTTTTGTTCATTGCCTTTTCCACGTCTTTCAACGTCATCGGCTTAGAATAATTTCGTGAGGACTTCATTGATTAAATTGCCGAACTTGAGCCAACTTAAATGTCATACCATGATGGCCATAGTGCACACCCACAAGAAACGTGACGCGAAAAATCGAATGATTTATGACCTATAGCTGAGTTCCACATCGATCTTATCTAATTAGTTGTGTAGTTTGACCGTAAAGCGTTCGAGAAATGACATGGCTCCATCGTACTAAAAAACTACAGGTTTACTGTAAAGAACGTATTTATTAGCGTGAATTTTCAGTGTCTGACGACTGACGACCTACAGCCGAGTTCCAAATCGTTCTTATGTTATTTGTAGGGTTTGTGTATAATCCGTTCGAGGAATGACATGGATCCATTGTATTAAAGGAACAAACTACATGTTTACCGCAAAGAATGTATTTATTAGCGTGAATTTTCAGTGTCTGAAGACTGACGACACACAGCCTAGTTACAAATCGTTCTTACTTAGTTTATGTGTATAGTTTGTATATAAACCTTTCGAGGATGACGGCTCCATTGTACTAAAGGATTAAATTACATGTTTACCGCAAAGATTTTATTTATTAGCGTGGATTTTCAGTGTCTGATGACTGACGACCTATAGCCGAGTTCCACATCGATCTTAGTAATATTAGTTGCATAGTTTGTGTAAACCACCTTCGAGGGCATGGTTCCATTGTACTAAAAGAACAAACTACAAATTTACCGCAAAGAATGTATTTATTAGCGTGAATGTTTAGTGAGGCAGAGCTTATGAAATATTAATCTCCCCATCAACCTACTTATGCTAACGGTATATATGCATAAAAGAATGTATTTATTAACGTGAATGTTTAGTATTTGAAATTTTAAGAACCAAGGTCCTCCAATAGTTAACGGTAGGATCGTAGGAAAATGTATATATTAGCATGAATGTACAGCTTTCGGTTCGTTTTTAAGCAGTGCGTGTGAATTCCACCAAATTAAATGTCTATACTAAATTTTATATGGCTGAGATAGATTTCAGTACTTTATTCTCCCCATTTCTCCTTTTATTATGATTTTTGCCCAAACATAGCTCATCGCCATCTTGAAGTAAACTTTACGAACAGTAGGAGGATTGACCCCTTTGAAGTTCTATTTTGTTGGGTTTTTGAAGTTTTCTAGGCTATCATTTTATCAGATTTCTCATTAAAAGGATTGGACGGTATAAAAAAAGTTTTAATTTATCTGAAAACGTGATGTGTCAAAGTGTCAGTTTGGTCAGGATGGTTTAGCTCTCGGATTTCCGGGATGTTTGGTTGAAAATTTCGTCCAAGTTCAAGTATACTTACAAACTTACAACTAATTAAATCCCTTGAACGTGGAAAAAGAGATTACGATAAATTGTTCACGGATATGTGAAACGGAAACGTCTCCGAAGGGCGAAATTGAAAGAGCCGAGAGGGCACCTTCTTCGGGTATTTCTTCGAAAATCGTCCCGGATTCCGTTCGGCACCCCCCCGGGGGTCGGGCTGATTAATTTGATCCCTACGTCGGAAAAGTTTCAATTAGGACTGTTAAACTAGCCTTTTATAAGGAAACCGATAAGGCTTGGCTTCAAAGCCTGCTTTTGATCTAATTGTTTCTACCTTGTTTGTTTTCCTAACAGAAAAAAGATGTAATTACAACGGCAAAAGCAGGGGTCAAAATTAAAAGATTTCCCTCTGTCTTTATTAAAAAAATATTAAAAACAAATAATTACGTAAGGTTAATACAATGCCTGGGAAGTTTTGGCTAAGTGGTTTTCACCATAAGTCGCGAAAACGATTCCATTTTTGATGATGCCTGCTTTTCGGCCACACTTTTACCGAGGGGGTGAGACGAAAAAGGTACACCTAAAAGCAAAAGTTAAAAAAATTGCTTACTGAAACTTTCTAACTTTTTTCAAAGGTTTCACTTAAGGAAAAAGTATAACCAATCAATATTTATTTATTAACTTTATTTAACTTGAACTTTTTTCTCTTTCTGGGCTTTATTGCGCCTCGATTCATTACTCTCGGCTTTTATATGAAACTATGTCGATATCATAAAATGCTTGCGCTGGATCGTTGCTTGCATTCGACGCGGCATTGATTTTATGAGGTTTGGAATGAATGGAATATTTTCATAATACTCAGAGCTATTTTTAATTCCTGCGCGTATAACCTCATAAAAGTGTGGTCATATTCACTAACCCTACAGTACTCGATATTCCTCGAGCCGGGTTTGAACTCATTTTATTCTCGCTAATAAATTACTTCCACTCTCCCAAACGTCACACACTAACCCCAGTGTACTCGATAATCCTCGTCGTGGGTAGAACCCATCATTCCAGCTAATAAATTACTTTCACTGTGCAACTTTTTACCCTCTTTGGCATTCTTCGCAAAGGTGATAGATGGGAAGTACATGCTGGTCATTACAAACATTGAATTGAAGCCCGTTCCATGTAGTCACCAACGATCTACGAGGGGCTTTTCATTGTCGCGCATAAATAAAAACATCAATGTATCTCCCAAGTTTGTGTGACCTTCAATACAAATGCAGGCATTTCTGGGCTGGCTCAAACCATAACACCACCACCTCCATAGTTTCTCTAGAGAGAAAAATATCCCGGGGATGTAACGGTGTCCTGTTCTTCTCTAAATCTTCTCTCAATTATCAGAAGACCTCAAACAATATTTTAGTGCACTGTTGCACAAACCAATCGATGTCCTGCGAAACTTAACTGCGCGATTCTGTGCTTTGCCAGACGTTCACCAGTGGCAGACCTCGCACGTAATCCAGCTTCTGAACTTCTTGGCAGTACAATGCGTAAACTAAAATTAACATTTGAGTAACCTCTAGTATCTTCGTAGCAATGTTCTGGGGGTGCTAAGCACCGTGGCCACATATACTTCTTCCACCTTCCAACAATGCTAATTCGACCCGAATCTGATAACTTGACACCAACACTCAAACTAGTTTTAAACTTAAAAATGATACAACTGTATCATCATCTCATCCTTACATATACATCCTTACTTTTACGCTAATAAATCACATTTATTCCAATAAATGAACATCATAACTTAGCATAAAAGTGGGGTCAACCCGAGAGTACTCGATATTCCTCGGAGCGGGTTGAACACACTTCATTCTCGCTAATAAATAACTTCCACTCTCCCAGAGGTCACACACTCACCCAAGATTACTCGGTTTACCTCGGGGCAGGGTTGAACACACTTCATTCTCGCTAATAAATTACTTTCACTCTTCCAGACGTCACACTCTTATCCAAGATTACTCGGTCAACCTCGGGGCGGGGTTAACTCTCTTCATTCACGCTAATAAATTACTTCCTCTCTCCCAGACATCACACATAAACCCCAGAGTACTTGATATTCCTCGGGGCAGGGTTGAACTCATTCCATTCTCGCTAATAAATTACTTTCACTCTCCAGACGTCACATACTCGCCCTAGAATACTCAAATTCTTCGGGAGGGATAGCGAATCATAATATTATATCATTTTATACACTACATATATCAAATAAATCAAGGTTATCACAAGAAATTCATTAAACGTATAAAGCACTCCAGTGGTGAGGTTATCCTCTCACAAATTTGTTCGATCAAATAGGGTTAAAAGGTGGCCAAGTTTGAGTTCCGACTAAAACCGTACGATTTGACAGTAAACGAAGGGAAACTCAATTAAGCCCGTAATTGAAGAAATGGAGAACGCCATTCGGATTTACCGTCTCGGTCTAGCAATTTATCCAACAGACCTCCGACACCGGTATGTTGAAGACGTGCAACACAACCAAAACTGCCTTTTATTATTTTAAAATAAGAGATTAATTCGGCCAATCATCTTTATAAGATCACCTAGAGAGAATCTATCTGCTGAATTTAATCAATTGTGTTCGCGTTATACCTCTGTAAAAGTGTTATTTGATATGTAAACCTCGATTCCGAACAGGATTGATGTTTAAATATTTCAAAAGAATTTTGTTGCCAGGCGACACTAGGCAACTTTTTTCATTTTTCTCCAATCGATTGCATTGCTACACTTTCATTTTTAATGTACACCCTTGGTCTATTTTTAGGCTCTATGATTTATAAATCTGGCTTGTACCAACTCCCAAAAACTTATCCAGGGGAAGTTAGGATAGAAATAATTAAGGTGGGGTGAGCTTGTCGATTCACCTTTTGAAAAGGATCGTTCTATTCGCAGAAGCATCAAAAGTTCATCATCGAGTCTTGTTTGTAATTCCTTCAACCCGATGTGCCTACTTGCAATCCGCATAGTTTCTCACGTGAGTGGAACATTCCTTACAAAAGTACCCTTGAAGGTTCCTGTTAGAAATTTTGTCAACTTTTCGCCCAAATATCGCCGTTTCGGTAGAGGAAAATCGCTCACCCGTGAAAGACAAAAGTGGGAAACTGTTATCTAAAAAGAGGCTTTTTTCCTTTCGGATTCACTTACAGCTCACCGGGAAATTCCTTCCGCTTCCTCAATCTTCGTGTTATCTCATCACAGTCCAACAGCACTTCGTCATTAGGTGACGACGAGATTCCACACCGAACCCGGACGCGATAAGATTCGACTAAATCAATATTGAGTAAGCGTATTAAAATCAACCCTCCATCCGGTAGAAAAAGAACAAAAATTTATATACTAGCTCGTACAAAAGTCTTTGTGTATTAATTAATTCTTCATTCGAATCTGATGTAAACAATGCATATATGTTTATTTTGAACCCTTAATTTAATTATGTGTACCAACTGACTGCCTTTCATTTTATAAATTTCACCGCAAATGTAGGGAAAAATGTCATTCCTGCTCTATTAAGGCACTATTGGAAAAAAGAGTAAGTGTGAAGACATCAGTCAAGAAAATTTGTGCGGTGGAAGGTGAAAATGTACATCGTAATACTGCAGCGTTTTGGTTCGGGTTTTCCAATGGTGGAGCAACAGCCTTCACGAGCCTAGGTCGCCCTTCAGTAGATGATGATGCTGATTACTCGGGGTCAGTGAAGGGAAACAACAGTTTGAGCTGGTGGAAA
This sequence comes from Cimex hemipterus, assembly GCA_039619505.1. Classification (NCBI taxonomy): domain Eukaryota; kingdom Metazoa; phylum Arthropoda; class Insecta; order Hemiptera; family Cimicidae; genus Cimex; species Cimex hemipterus. The sequence continues at coordinate 8,084,766 of CM077109.1, forward strand.
GATTTCAAAGCTTTTTAATTTACAAAGTTGTTTGGGCTACTCCATATGACACCTTGATTGAGAACTCGATTTAAAGTTTTCATCTTCAGCCTTCATGTAAGATCCTGTATTATAGCTTGGGAAGTTATAAAAAAAATTTGCACAAGCACAAGATTGATTTGGTGGAGAGATACTAGTGCTATTTCGATCCAACTTAGAAAATAGGAAGAAATGGATTGCTCAGTTAATCCTTTGATGGAGGACCAATCTTATCGGTAAGAGTTTGACCAGTCGGCTAGACAATATAACAGTTTTTTACTAAGCAAAGATTTGCAATTCTCTTAAAATCTAACTGGCCCAACCACAAAGTCACGGTAGATGAAGCTCCCATGAGTATTGCGGATCAGCCCCGTTGGCTTCGGCGTGCATAACACTCATAGTACTGAACTTTCAGCCATTGAGTTAAGTTGGTTTTTCACGTTAAGACGAGAGTTGCCCTACCTTCGCAAGAACATGAGGTTTCAGTCTGTGCTTTGGGTAACCTCGAAGAGAGGGAGGATGCCGTTCACTTCTTGGCTGTATGTCCCATCCTCGCTGAATTTAGATTTCCCCACGAGGGACGCAGGAAGCTCATCAGAGCCAGCTAATTTACTTTCGGAATGGAAAGAACTGCTTAGAACTGATCAGCGCGGCAAGCTTTGTCTTATCATTTTGAACTAATTAGGGACTTCAATTATGATTAACTGTTTTTTTGTGTTTTTAATTTTTTTCTATATTGATTAGTCTTCTTATTTAAGGCATTATTTGAAATGGAAAGGTCACGAGGTGGATTCCAACTCACGACCTTCGGCTGCTCTAACCACTTGAGCTATCGTGACTTCGCTCCACTCGGGCACCAATTCGGCTGGCTAGGTAGTTAGAGCAGCGACCTATTGAGCAGAAGGTCGTAGGTTCAAATCCCGCTCGTGACATTGACTTTTTCGTTTCAACCAATACTTTAGATAAAAAGATTAATTAATTGAAAAAGTTATTTGGCTAATCGGTCCTCGGAATATAATGGGTTTTTTCTTTATGTATTCTTACATTTTCTACCTTTTAGTTTTTAATTACATATTTTATTCATTTTCATTTTTGTTGGTATAATGCTGTAGCATCAATTTCCGCCAGACGGTATTTACCATGCTGTATAATGTTAAATTACGTTTCTGCCTCCTAGCAAAATGGAAGAACTAAATGAGTTGTTTTTCTTGAAAGTCCGTTGATTAAGCTATTGTTGATAGGTGGCGGGAAAACAGAGCATGTTAGCCACTTATTTTCAACAAACAAAAAGAGGGAAGATTCGAACGGTTGTAAGTTTATATGAGTTGGTGTCCAAGGAGATCGAAGTCACGATAAGTCAAGTGGTTAGAGCAGCAACGAATCGAGCCGAAGGTCGTGGGTTCGAATCCAACTCGTGACCCTATTTTTTTCTCAACGAAATACCATAGATAAAAATTAATATGATCAATTATGACTACTAACCAAATATGGCTTATTGCTAGTGTTGATTTCGTGAGAAACTTGAGAAATATCCCTGCTATGATATTTTTCGTCGTTCATGCCCCACAAACACACATCCTTAAAAGCAAGACTAATTAGTTTATCTACATCTGAGGGGAAATACCAAAACTGTCTAAATTGGACGTCAGAACGCACGAAAAAATGAAACTGGTTTGAACGCTGGAATGGCTCCGACGACGACATCGTGCTTGTTCTGAGTCTGACATGCACTTCGCTGGCAAAATAAACACTCTCATTGGAAAACAAGTATTTGTTTGTCCGGACTCTGCAGAACAAAATTTCGTCATAATTCGCGTCTGTAGTAAGCGCAGCCTAACCGACGTTCAGTTTTGAACCAGGATCATCGTTTGAACGCGGTTCTGAGCTGAATTTAGTTTAAATCAAATTGGTGCAACAGCCTAAGATGGATGCCATCACGGTCCGTCAATCGATTGTTGGGATGGTTTAATTATAAATATCATTTTATCAAATAGATTCTGGGAAAAAAACCTTGGTTTCTGTTCGATTGGTCGCTGTGTTTATAAACAAACAAAACGGAGATTTTATCCAATCGCAGGAGGGAAACACCAAATCGTCGTAGATAATCCAAGGGCGGATTTATCCAAGAAACGGTGTACACGTTCTTGCAGAAAATTTACAAACATTCTCGAATAAACAGAAAGGACCTGACGAAATTTTCTGTTTGCCAACAAATGAATTTCTGTTAGATTTAAAGTTTGCCTTTGCGATTTGACGAGGTTAATGCCCCATTTACAAGTCCGCACCGTTAATTCTCCTAACTTCACTTTACTCAACCGGTACTTTTTTTTCCTTCTCGCAATTTCTTTAGCATTGCGATCGGACGATTTAAACCTTTCGATACGTTCAATTCCGCATTCGTAGTGTTAAAAAATCCGGGGTCCGCCTAATCTCGCTGGTAGTTAATCAATTAAGACGGCGTATCCGATTTGGGTCGTCGAGGCCCAAAGGTAATTAACCGATTCCGAAGTTTAATGCTCTCGACGGGTAAAGCAGCGTAGACTCCCAACGTATCAAGATAAAAGTTCGCGAATCCTCTAATTTAAGAACTTTGAAAGAAAAAAACCCTCAATTTATTACAATACTAAATAGTCTGCCACTATCAACCACCTGTTGATACCGTAAGCACCTCGATAACAAATTTCAAATTGACTTTAATACCAGTGATAAAGTTAATCAGGGAAACGCAGCAATTAACCTTTAAATTTTTATTACCAGTTATTACTAATTTTTCCCCTTCTAGGTAGTGGTAACGTTATGGAGAGGATAGTTGTTCTCACCTATACAGCCTAACAATCGAAATCCGAATAATTTTTTCGGAAAAAAATTGAATTGGCGCATTCACCCTACATCAAATTATTTCCGTGGGTAGTGGTAGGCTCCAGAACCCTTGTCCATCCTGGATCTCGACCTGTAGGTCCAACATCGCCTCGATGCAGATTATGCAGGCCAGGTACACTACTGGGATATCGGGCCAGGTCGCTCAAGCGTGGATTTGCCAAAACTGTTTTTGGGTGAATCTTCACTCTGACTTTTCCCGCAGATTCTACATTCAAAATGAAACCAGAACCTAATTAACTATGATCCGAAGCTCATCAGTTTCGGAGTTATTATAAGACTTTTTCCGATTTTGTAAGATTTCACAACCTTTCTTCAAATAAACAACGACTACTCCAAAGTTAAACGGTTTTGGACAAAATCAGTTTATACCATTGAAAAAATTAAGTTAAATTTCCAAATATGATCAATACTAAACTTGTATACCTTCGTTTAATGAGGGTTTTAGTTGCGAGAACGTTTAATAAATTCTTTCAAAACTTCCTTAAGTTTGATTTCTTGTTTATTATTATTAATTTTTCCGCCTTACCAATCCTTGAACCACGATTTTTTCTCTTCCTTCATCAATTTCTTCTTATTTGGAAAGATTAGTTTAAAAAAAACAATTGCACCACTAAAAAGGTTATTAAATGGAGTACATTTATCAATCCTTAAACCGCGATTTTTTTTCTCTTCCTTCACCAATTTCTTCATCTTTGGAAAGATTAGTTTAAAAAAAACACGTGTTGTAACGCTAGTAGCCGAACACCCTGTATAAATTTACAGCGTTTGTTATATAGATTGCAATAAAAAAATATAATAAAAGATATCAAAGTTTATCAATAACCTAATAATTTCTGAAAACAATTCATTTTAGCATCTATAGAGACCTCTAAATATAAATTTTTGTATGAATTTTTTTCCTATATATATATATTTTTGTCCTCTAAAATTTTTCCGATTATTAAGAAGCCAGAATCCCGAGGCAAGAGGTATTATAACTTTTTCTTTCAATTAAATTATCATTAAAGAAGAAAACAATTCATTAACTTATCGGCATAATCGTTTATGTTATAGCATAACTTGAAATCCTACTTTTGTAAATATAGAAAATTAATTGTTCTAATAGAAATGATGAATAGTAGACTGAGTGCGGTGTTTAATCCTTTTTAAAAAAATAGTTTTTAGCAGGTTGAAGGAGTTCTACAACTGATGATGAGTTGAAAGGTCGAAATCCAGACGTTGGAAAACTTACTGTAGTAGGAACTATCTTTTTTAAGAAGAATTAACGCTAAGGAATTGATTCTATTTTATTCTAAAAATATACGTATAATTATTTATTAGAATATACTAGTCCTTATTTTTATCAGTTTCTTGTTATTGTCAAACAAAGGTCAAAATATATCTTCATTTTATGTGCAAAACTCGCCCTTTAAAATAAACTTCGTAAGTTTTTATTTTGTTTCTTTCAGCTTTAAATCGTTTTTGAATATTTTTTCAATCAAAAACTGTGGGTTTTGTATGCAATCTTTTAGACCCAGGTTCCTGGTTCATTAACATCAGGAGAATCACTGACAAAGGTGAGAATTGATCAACTAGTCTCGATAACCACAGCCCAATTTGAAAAAAATAATAGAACGAAGTAGAATAGGCGGGCTTGAACTTGTGCCTGTAAGGTTGAAAGCGTATGCGTTGTGTTTGCTACGTTCAAGTGTGTGTGTTCAATAAATTATCCACCCCGACAAAAAAAAAAAAATTAATTTCCTTGTAACCAGGCCAGATTCAAAATTTTTCCCGTTTTATTTGTCTTTAATGGGGTATAAAGCGCAGGTAAGTGCTATGTGTTTCTTCATCTTAATGCCGTTTTATGCCGGGGTAAATTTATTCCGCCAAAGACAACAGGGCGAACTTTATTAAACTTTAAAGAAAAACACAGGACGTTTGTTTATAGTGGTTGTTCGTATGCGAGTCCATGAAGTCATGTAGAACTAACCGATCGCCCCACTCTGCTGGGTCCGTCTATTCTCGCTTGTTTACCTCTCATTAAAATTCATTTGGCTTCATGCTTCAAAGAGGATTCACAAACAACCAGTAAAGATCGTATGCTAATGTTTAGAAATCAAAATTTTCTAGGCTTTTATTTCGAGAAATAAGAAATTTTAACTGATTTAATGGTATGGACACTGGTAAACTCATAGGAAAAAAAGTCCTGCTTTACAATTTGAAAAATGTGAAATTTCTCTTCGTCAATAATCACACACTGAGAGGGAAAACTAACGAAGGAGAATATACTGAAAAGACAGATTCGTCCAACAGAAGACTTAAACATAGAATCATCTTGAGTCTTTCCATCGAACAGTCGAAGCAAATTAGCAGAAAAAGTAAATAAAAGAAACTTTCAAAGCCATAGGTAAGAAGGTCTTCTCTATAAGCTATTAGTTTATGGCTTTCCACCCTACTTGGCAGGTCCATTGGGAAATGAAAAATCTGAAAAAAATTATCCTACCTGCGGGTGTACCTCAGGGTCCAATCTTGTTTTCTATTTATATAAACGGCATGCATAAAAGAAAATGTTTTGTAATTGATCGCTGTCGACACCCCCGTAGGGTGGGGGCCTAGGCAAGTCCTAACATCTACTCCGGTGCCTTGGGGTAACCAATTGATGGTGGCAAAATCCTTACTTTCCCCTCTCTGTTTTGGCAGGGGGTTCCTGAGTTACTGAACCCGCACCCCTCAGACAACACGTCCATCAGTAGGGAGTTCGCAAGATCTCCCGGGTGGGTCATCAGTATCACCTTAAAAATAAAACTGAACCACGGGAGTAGAGCGCCCAAGCGCCATTCGTGGTGGTCGTGGTTTGCAAACAACATGCACCTTAGCTGGAGGGTACCGGCCAACTAGAGCCGGAGATAGAGTGCTTTGCTTTCTCCGGGGGTGGTGAATAGCACGTCTGAAAGATCATGCCGGAAAGCACGAAACTGACCTTTTCAGGGCACTTCTGAACTTGGTTAGCACTACCTCGCTAGCCAAAGAATGTGGACAAATCCATGCAAATTTTTCTGGTGTTCTCTTTGATAGGATGATATCAGTAAAGACAGGAAGATCGCATCGACACAGCTGTGTCTCACAGTGAAGAATAGACGCTATAGTAAACCGACTGACACTGACTCGTCATAGACTACTAGAATATTTCCACAGGTGGAAAATACAAATCAACATAGATAAAACAAAGGCAATTTTGTTCGCCAAAAGTCGACCTCTACATCACCGACTAATAATAGACAACCGAAACACAGAGTGGACAAACACAGCAAAATACATGTAGTATTTAGTGACCGATAGTTATTGATTATTAGGAGATCGTGAGTTGCGGTCTTGTGTGATGTAGATACTCAGTAGCAATCGGCAAAAAAGTACAATGAAAAAATTAAATTATTATTAAAGAAGAACGGCAAAAAGTAATTGACATATGCACCTACGAATCACTCCAAAACCATTCTCGAACACCTTCAAAACTAAAGGATTTGTCAATACTTAAACACCCTCTAAGACCAATAATTTCATTTGTAAATTCCCTCGCAGACTACATGACAAAATACCTAACCAACATACTCAACAATATCACATATAACATAAAAGAATCATGTCATTTCATTAAATTCACATACCTCTCATATCCCTAGACATTTCAGCATAATTCACCAGCACTCCAATTGGCCCAATACTAAAAATTAATAAAGATTCGTCCAATCATATCGAATTATTTATTTCTTTATAATTTTTCAACATTTATTGAGTTCGTAAATTTCAAGAAATTCTTCTGGTACAGGGAAATCAGTTTTTCTTCCTCTATTGGCCATGTTTCATTATTTTGACCCAAATATCGTATCAAAATATGGATATATTATTCTATGTGCTTTTATGTGGCTCCAGGTTGTTGTAGCTACAAGGACATGCAGGATTACTTATTATATTAAATCGTGCAAGATATGATCTATTTTTACTTTTACCATGGCTTGTCATAGCCATTGCGGACGTGAAGGAATGCTTCGTATCTAGTCGAAGGCGAGAAGTTACAGTCGGAAAATAGCGTTTTTATTATTCCTGCATCATTGGCATTTTCCATTCTTCTCCCCATTTTTTATGTTCTCCTCATCAGTACAATTTTTGACGTAGGTTACAGGACTTCAGCGAACTTCATTTCCTTTACTGCCTCTTTTGCGCTGAGATCTGCCGTCTCAACCCCCAACTTCACCAGCATGTGCCTCGACCCAACAAATTATAATGTTCCAACCGAAATCACGTCTCAATATTTTTTTCCCTTATTTTCTGTGTGGTCTTGAATCATCGAGATGGAGGCGGTCCGTATGAACAATTATCGTCCTTTTTGCCCCGTTTCATTCTCTCGAAACCTTTCTAGTGCTTTCAAAATGGCCAGGAGATCGGCTCGGTTGTTCCAAGTCTACACTTTGAAGTTGTTTCTTGTTTTTCTGTAATCAAGAAAGCGGAGGAAGGATCCCTGTACAACCAGTGTTCCCAAACAAACCCTGTTTCTCTATTTTTGTTAAGTTTCTATTCCGGTATTTACTTATTTTGCAGACCATTTCGGTTTCACTTAACAGTTTTCCATTAGAGTATTTTTTCTCCGATGCCACAGAGTACTCGATACCTGTGATTGTATCGAAACTTTACTCGTTTGATTAAAGACGTCAGAGCCAGAATTTCTTTTGGCCATTGATACAACAGTTTTTATGATTAATTTTGTCTAAATATTCCAATCTAACTTTTCTACTTTTCGTTTTATGAAAAATAAGCTGACCGGAGGCTTAGAGTCTCGTAACGAATACAAAAAAGTCGATCTAATCAAGTAACCCCATTGTAGGTTGACTGCTATTTCCTGGATAACTTCGTTTCGTTCCCCCCCCCTCTGCCAGTGTCTTAATCCGGGGTTGTTTGTAAAGGGTAGAGTCCCAGACGGCAGGCGTAAACGAGGGGACGGCTTCCGCCTCCGGCCGGAAACGGCGATTTGGAGTGCGAGGGGCGTAAAAAATGCCTCCGGGCCTCTTCCTCGTTCCCAACAGTCAATAAACACCTCGGATTCAACCGGGAAGCACGTACGACGCCGGGTTTAGCTGTAAACCTTCCGATCCGCTCCGATCGATGACCTCGAAACATGGAATCGGTCTAATATCACCTTTGCGTCAGCCTATGTAACGCTTTGGTCCGAGTGAAGACTGGACAAATGACTGTGTTCGAATCCATATGGCATTAGGCCGACATAAGCACGCATAATCTCGGGTCTTCAACTTATTATGGTGATGATGATTTTTTCATCCCTGTTTTTCCCACTGAAGAACTATATCTATCGCACATAATAACTACACTAAAAAACAGTCTGAACGTTAAGAAATGACGAGACGTGTCTGTTACAAAATATACACCGATTTACGGATGGTTAAACCTTAAAATACTGGTGTGGTTCAACAAAAATGAAAGTGCAATACTCATATTACAAAAATATGTGAAAAAGAATTACAAATTATTCATATATTAGGTCGAATCGCTAAAGTCTATTGGGAATTGGGACATGGGGCTTTAAATGCAAGGAGCGTTAAAAGCCAATACTAACTGTGCTGCACCAGTTGGGTTAGATTACATCAGGCGACAACTAAAACGTACAAAGGAAAATGGCACTGAGAATTATGACAGGATATAGAACCATAACATCCCAGGCAGCTGTAACTCTAGCAGGAGTAATACCTATAGACCTGAAAATAACAGAAATTGGTAAAAACCATGAAGCCCAGGTGGCGACAAGACCGACCACGCCACGCGAAATAGAAAAGCCAGTAAATCCAGAAAACAGGGGTCGTCCAACTGAGGCAGAAAATATAACTATCGTTGACGGGTTAAAATTTGATTCCATAAATGGCAATTAGAATATGAAGCTTTCATTGATCAAAATTACAGACATAATTGTACACATAATCACTTCTAAATTACAGTCTTAAAAATTAATTAACCTGTGGTGATTAGCAACCGCTAATCGATAATTATTTAGAAATCGTGATCTGGTGTGATCGATAATTATTTGGTAATGGTAAAGAAAGATGGTAAACGGATCCCTTCCGTAAGGTCTGGGATGGATCCGGATCAAATGATCTACAAGCGGTCGGTTCTCTTTGAGAACACTGTACGTCTGTGAGAAGTTCATCGGGGATATGACCAAAGATCCTCATGGGCCTCAACGCTCTACTTTCTAGCGCGAGCATCTTCCAAGCCCAAATGCTTGCAATTGCGGTTTGGATTCATAGTGGTACGTGGTGAGACCCCTGTCGGGTATTCGAAGCGAGACAGTTACCCCGGTTGTTCTGGCAATCGGAGCACACTTACCGGATAGTTTGTACCTCTGAGGGTGGTTGGAATTTCCACTTAAAACCAAATCCGTCGGAACGTATCCTATGCTACTCGGCACTACATGGGATAGATATGCCTTCTCTATTTACGGGAGTACGGCGAGAGGTTCGGACGGAAATCATTTCGGCCCTTTCAGCCAATCGCTGTGCGGCATACGGTCAGGTGTATTGTTTGGCTGACCAACCCCCTCGGACAGGGCAAGAAGGCCTTTTGGGTCGTTACGAGCTTAGACGGGTTTCTAGACCAAGCTCGCGGACGTGGCACTAAACGCCAGCGAGCAGAGGTGCGTCGCCTCCCACCTTGAGAAACAAACGTCTGATAAGGCCATGTGCGGACCTTATCGTCTTTCTCAAGAGAACTTAATGCCCTTATACCTCAACAACCCATTAACTTCTCTAAAACAATGATCTGCCAAAGGAATCGCAGGACATAACTATTTTCACAGGCCGTTTTGGACAACGAAGGATTGTTTTAACGATGCTCGCGACCAATGTTCTCCAGTAAGCGACTCTTCTCACAAACTGGACATGTTTTGTGTAATAAAAAAAACACGTTGTCCCCAACTTGTGTTAATGAACTTTTGTTATTCAGGGTTGTATCGAAGGGCATATAGGGGCACGAAATAAAAATATTCAATTTATTATATTTTTTAATCTGTTACTACGAAACCACTGGTTAATTACATTAATAAATAAGTTTACAATATCCTAATTTTTTGAAATCAATTACTGCCAATCACAACCACTCGTTACGCTCCAAATGTTGAAATGCTTTTAAGTGATCATCATTATCGAATATTTTGCTTTGTTACTTGATATTGAATATTGCTTTTTACACCAGTATCGAGAACTGGTTTCACACTGGATCTGACTACGATCTGCGACTACGTGCAACTAAGCCGTACGGCTTAGCTCCCACGCTGGAACAAATTTTTCTAAAAGTTTTTCCCTCATTAAATTGTTGTGTTTTGGCTGGCTTGAATTTCGAACTAATATTTCCTATTGGATGTAGTTTTAAATATATTTAGAAGATGAGATGGTTCTTTTACTTGGCTAAAAGTAGCAATTTGTTCATGATGCCAAGACATAACGAAGAAAATCCCATATTTCACGTTTACACACAATTAAATCTTTTTATTTTGAATTACTAACCTCACGTCCACTGGGTTGCAAAATTTTCTTAACGTTTTTGTCAAATTTGCTATCCAATTAATAAATCTAAGCTTTGAATCAATAACCACGCCCAGATATGAAGTCAATGATATAAGAATTCCACTTTGAGACCTACAAATAGAGAACGATTCAACGGTATTTTAATCCCTGACTCTGAGGACAGTTCCTAGAGTTAATTTTGATTCATTTGTTTCAAAGGAAAGGGCAAGAATGTCCATTGGACGAGGCTGTTATGAGGCGAATGATCGGCGGGGTTTTAGCCCGAGGGGGTCGTCTGAGGTAGGTCACAACTGACGTCATCGGCGAGCCGATATTCTTATGAATAAAATAACGCCTTTTTTTCCAGGAAAAGCGAATTGGGGAAGAATTCAAAGGGTCAAAGAAAACGCTGGGCGACCGGGGAGGAAGAAGTTCCGATTTCGTGACGTGCGTGATGATCAGCGTTAGCGAGACGACGAGACCCCGATATACAACGGACGGACGTTGACAAAGGTGGCCTGGCCCCGGTCCAACAGCCACGGCGGAAGGAAAGAGCGGAGAGTTTTTTTTTCTCCTCTTGGACACGACGTCGGCTCCTGGTTCGGAAAAGAAACGAAGAACGGAAAAACGACGAGTGATCTCACAATTGGCGAACATCGAAACATGCCGAAAAACAAGAACGCCTGGAGAACTGCTTTGTTTTTCTTTTGATACCGATTCAACAAATTGGACTCCTTCCATTAACACCCAAACCAAGAAGAACATTTTAAAACAAAAGTTACAATGAATTTGTAATTACGAATAAATTGTGAAAATTATCTATTACGTGCGGGATGATGGACCTGGCAGGTCTTCGATCATTGTGAGCTGTCAGAGATGATTCAACGTACGCATACAGCTGGATTCATATCTGTATAACGGAAAACTATAATTTCTTATACAAAAGATTTTACCAACATGAACCAACTTGATTTAAGCATTGGATCGCCTGTGGACTTGATAATCCTGCGACATTTCACAGCAAACTAGCGATCGGATCAAGAATAATTTTTATTACAATTAATTAAGGTTTTTAGCCGAGATAAAAAAGTCAATAGCACGAGCGGGATTCGAACCCGCGATCTTCGGCTTGATACACCGCTGGTCTAACCACTTGAGCTGAAGAATTCGAATCCCGCTCAGGCCATTAACTTTTTTATCTCGACTAAATATCTTAATTAATTGTACGATATTAATTGGTCAAGCGGACCACGAAATAAGTGAATTTAATAATTTTAATTCAGTTATGGGTGAAAAGATTTAGCGAGATATCGTTCAAACGCGTCGGATTCAAAGGATTGTATTTAAAAGAAATAGTTGAAAATATTTACAGATTTTGACAGATTTATCGGTAAAATGTTTTGAAAAACACCTTTGCCAGTTTCAAAATGGCCACAACCTCGCTGAAATGCTGCCAAAATGTTGGAAAGCCAATCCAACATTTTCCCAGGAGCAGAGATCAAATCCGACTTTTTCCCTTGGCAAACAGGTCTATAAAATCCGATCTCCGGGATCTTTACGATCCTTAGGGCTAGAAAGGACGAAGGACGTGCGAGAAATTATAGGCACCGTTTAAAAGTATTTTCGCACGGGCAATTAGATCGGATGATTCGTTTTGTTTTTTCGTCGAGATAAATGTAAAGATAATCGTTATCTTGGTTTTCCTTAATTGTACTATGCATTTCAAATAACACTAAAAGTTTTTTTTTTTTTTTTTTTTTTTTTTTTTTTTTTTTTTTTTTTTTTTACAAGTCCATTCTTACTATTTTCCTTGCAGTTGAGGTTTGATTATTATCGACGTTTATTTTTAAACCTGGCGTCAGTTCCGATCTAATCGGCTTTCCGCTAACACCTTTTCAACGATACGAACCAAATTCTGAGGCTCCTGCCGACGAGATCTTTTATACACTGACAGGCAAGAAATTTCACCCAACAGATTTTTTTTTCATTTTCTCGACAAAACAAAATTCTGCCTTTAATTTGTCTCATTGTTTTTACCCAATAAATGTATATTCATTCTATGTTTTAAATTGGGAATATCAATTAGAGGTAAACTTGCATAAACCTTAATCCAAAAGAAAGATAAAGGATTTTTCAATGTTTAATTTTTACGGAATTTAAAACGTTTATTCAGTCTAATTTGAATCCCGAAGAAATAAACTGTTTAGTTTTCATCTTTGTTTTTCAATTTTTAAACGTAAAAATGCAACTTAGTGCTGAGGATGTTGCGCGTGGTGTGGCACGAATTGACGATGAACGTTCCATCAGGTATGCGGCTGTTATTGGTTAGAAGATTTCGAGAAGTTAGTCCTACCATCGAAGGCCCGGTTCTAGAAGGTCTAGGAACCCTAGGGTAACAGAACCACAAGATGACACCTCACTGTTGCTGAAGCCATTCAACAATTCCAAAAAGTTCGAAGAGTCCAAATTTCTGAAGGCACTGCTCGAAGAAGGTTAAATCAGTATGGACTGATAACATTTTGCTCCTAGGACCAGAATTGACCAGAGCACTCAAGAGTTGCGCGGCTCGCATTTGCTCCAGAACAAAGCCGTTGGTCTTTGGACGATTGACCTGCTGTACTTTTTACAGTTGAGTGTAGATTTGCTTTACGATCTCCAGATGGGCGTCAAAGAGTGTGGAGTAGGCCAGGACCTGACCACCATTTAAATTATTTTCAATAAGGCACAATTAATTTATTTCAGAGAGGTCCATACTGTGGACCACCTCATGACGACAAGAGTAAATTTTCGGATTTTCCTCTGCCCACGTTCTAAAATTCCAACGGTTTAGTAGGCCGTTAGAGGTGAACATGGGATTCATCTGTCCATAGGATTTATGGAAGAACTTTTTCTTCAGGCTATCAAATCGATGTGCAAGGAACATTAGACGCCAGACATAATCAGAGTCCCTGGACAAGATGAGAAACGATAGGCTTAATTTTGTAAGTCCGGTGAAGAACTCTAATTTATTTTTTGAGGAAAGAATCGGAACTGAACTATCAAGCCGGCGACAAAATATAATTACATTATAACTTTTTTTTATTTGCGGAAAAACGTTTTACGGGCAAGCCGTGGAAAATGTATTTTCCCCTAATAAATTTAAGATAAAATAATCCTTACATTTAATGCGGACTGGGTGAAAAATGTGCGATAATGCCCGAGAACCAATAGAATACAATTACAAATTACTATAAATCAAAACTTATTTTCAATAAAATTCATACATATATACAGCAACTAATAAATATTTTTCATCATTAAAAAGTAATTGTTGAGATATCGTGAGATGCGGTCTGGTGTGATGTAGGTTTCAGAAAAAGATTTTCTCCATCGTGCCAACGTTTCTATCTTTATTGAGATCATCTTCAGGGATCATTGTTTTCTTCTGTGTACTCTTTACCCTTTCACTCTTGAGGCATTCCCAACACGACACGCAAGAATGGCACAAGTACACAGAAGACAAACACTTTGAGCCCTGAAGATGATCTCAATAAAGATCGAAACGTTGGCACGTCAAAGAAAACGTTTTTCCGAAACCTACTTCACACCGGACCACATCTCACGATATCTCAATAATTACCGATTGACGGTCACTAATCTCTACACATTAAAAAGTAATTATTTTATTTTGGTTGGCTCAGTGTCTATTCGTTTTGAGTCGTTTTTATTTCAACGGCAGGGCCAACATATTTCATTACTAAATCCATTATAATTTGTGGTCGATTGACCAAATAACTTAGTTCATTTGATTAATCGATTTGTGAAAGATATTGGTTGACATGGCACAAGTTACTGTCACAAGTGGGATTTGAACCCACGACCTCCGGCTCAATACCACTTGAGGTTAGAGCACCAACGAATTCAGCCGAAGGCCGTGGTTTCGAATCCCACCCCTGACACTATTTTTTTCATTTCAACCAATAACTTACGTAAAAAGATTAAAATTTCATTACTTTCTGCGTTCATGTTGTTATTTCTTCAATGTCGACAATTTATATAATTAATTGACTTTGGTCACAGATTCGCAACAGGTGGGCGATATTCATCTGCGTGATGTTGGTGGATAAAATCGCATTCGACTGGTAAGCTCTTGTTAAAAATAATAAACCAAGATGAAAATAGGGGTCGGCCCGTTTTGGTAAAAAGGTTTTTCCTAAATAAAACAAAAAGATAACAAACTGGAATATAATTAAATCACTTTTGTCGCCGGGTTGATAATTCGGTTTCCATTCCCCTCTCCGGATCGCTCTTTCTACTTATTCTTGGCCCGGTTCCCCCCCCCCATCCTGCGAAGTTTTCCCTTTCGGTTTGTTCCCCGTTCCGGAAAAAAGAACCCCACAGTCTCTACTTGGTCGCTGTCCAAATGTTTACCAAACATTCGCTACACGAAATACACTCCACGCACGTGGAGATATCACCGGGACTCGGTTTTTCGTTTCGATTCGTAAACATTTCATTATTCTTTAATATTATAAGATAAAATAGATAATAATAAAACGTGTGGCCAAGGAAAAAGGCAAAATTAAAACAAACAAAGCTTCCGGAATCACTCTTCTAAAACCCGTAAAAATTTTCTAAAACCGACACAGTCTCAGAAAGGGTCTGCGACAAAATACTGATTAGTGTGCCGAACTATCCACGATAGACAACGTTCCGAACCATAATTCGTGCACTGTCGGAGAACAAAAATAGCTGACGGGAGCGGAGTCGACGCTATTGTATATATACAATACGTCTCACAGTCATAAAGTGCACGCACTATATTACCCATATACACAATAAATATACGGACAGATAAGTAAATAATTAAGTTTAGAAAAACAACTTTTTTGCCGACGTTTCAAACTTGATTCGGGTCATCTTCAGGGCACACGTTTTACAGGTTGTTCGGCTACTCGTGTTACAAACTTTGCCAGAAGGTTCTACATTCAAAATGGAACCAAAAAGTCCTAATAAACTGTGGTTAGAATATCAATAGTTTCGGAGTTATTACACTTTTCCTGATTTTTTAAGATTTCATGAACTTGTTTCAAATAAACAATGATAACTCCAAATCTAACAGGTTTTGGACAAATCCGTTGATACCATTAAAAACTACGTTAAATTTCTAAACAAAAATACTCGCTCAATATTGTTTCTAAACGCTCGGGAAATCAGTACTTCAGTAGCGAGAACTTTGGTTTTTTTTTTCAAAGTTGAAAAACTTACTTATTATAGTACAAAAAAACTATAATAATTCTAAACAACTATTTCCAAACCTAGGGACCAGCAAATGTCAGGAAACATATTCCATTTAATATCCTTTTTAGTGGTGTAATTTCTTTTACGATTACTTTTTTCAAAGATGAAAAAAATTGGTGGAGGAAAGGAAAAAACCGTAGCTCGCGGTGGAAAATTTAAAAATATTTTTAAAAAATTAAGCAAATTGGAATGAATTTATTAAACTATTTTTCATTTGGGTTCGAAACCGAAATAGTACAAGTGTTTACTTATTTACCAATACAACTGCAACTTTGATTAAAGAATCATTGTATTATTATTCTCCGGAATTTGTGTGTGTGTGTGTGTGAAAAACAGCCCATTTGTAACGTCGGGTTCGAATGTAGGGCCGCTGGATTCGAACCCGGGACATTTACTTTACCGCGATGAACGCCGTGTCAACGGCAAAAGCGTTGCGGCCACTGACGCCCCCCTTTAACACTATGGCTACTTTTCCTAGTGAAGAATATATCTTATTTATTTCCACCTTACCAATCCTTCAACCACGGATTTTTATTTTCCTTCAATAATTTCTAATTCTTTGACAAAAAAAAAGTAATTGAATTACTAAAAAGGATATTAAATGGAGTACGTTCTCTGAAAATATCCTGGACTTTAGGTTTGGGAATATTAGTTTAGAAACACGATAGTCAGTTTTTAATTTTTTTTTTAAATTGTCGCTACTAAAACGCTCATGTCACGAAGGTTTATTAGTTTGGTGTTGATCACATTTCATTGGAAATATTATCGTAGTTTTCAATAGTATCAACGGATTTGTCTAAAACCATTTATTTTTGGAGTTATCATTGTCTATTTGAAGCAAGGTCTTAAATTTTAAAAATCAGAAAAAGTGGAATAAATTGATGCGACCTTAGTTAATTAGGACTTTTCGATTCCATTTTGAATGTAGATCCTAAGGGCAAAGTTTCTATGAAGCACCCTTTATACAAAGTGCAGGATAAATTTATAAACGTCCAGGTCACATGTGCATAAGAGATATTTGTAATTTATTGGTTTTCCTGCATGTTTCATCATGTATTTTCCTAAAAAAATTTCTCCTTTTGCACTGAAATTTTTTGCACCCCATTATAGAATATTTTACATTTTCTGTTATTTTACACGCTGAACACGTATAACTTCTTCTGTTAATCATGTACAGAAAAGAGCCACTTAAGCCCCGATTACACCTCACTCTTGTTATGATAGAATTTAACTCAAACTCTTACTGAATTTTAAAATTTGCAAACCATGGTGCATTATTAAGCTGTGGTGGTTAACGGAGTAGAACCGACCTGTGACCAGAGAATGGTTGTGATTTTGTCATTTCTATTTTAATTATATATATGGTCGCATCCCAAGTTGGGATAATAGGTTCAACTACTTCCCCATTCTGTGTAGCCCGTTTTGCTCTTTTCAGAATTTTATTATGATAAATGCCTGTGTCCCTTTACCCAGTAGAAAAAAGTATGTATCCCTTTACTGTTCTATTTTTCCTTTGAAATTGAAACTCGCAAAATTTACGAGTGAAATTTTTCCATTTAAGGCACTTTTTGGATCTGAAAGAATAACCTTCTTCCCGATAGCAAATTTCCTTCAGAAATATAAATTAACCCTCTTAAGATGGCCATTAATTTCCTTGGGTAGCTTGTGCGTGCCACTTTTGTTGACAAATTGATTGAATTCTTTAATTAGACCAGACTTTCAACGGCTGAGCTCCTCGTCCATGGTCTATTGTTCAGAACGCGAAACGTCATCTCATGAGAGCTGTTGAAGCAGAAAAGGAGGTAGAAGGGTTTGGATTTAATTTGCCCGAGAGGTATGTAACATAATTATTTTAAAAGCTTTAAAGTACACGTTTGCCACGAAGTTTTCAAAACGACCGATTTCGTATTGACGCGATGGAATTTTAAACAGGTAAATCGTGTATTCCTAATCAGTAAATTATCTTATTAACTTATATCCCGGGCTTATCTCTCGACCAAATATTTGTGCGTTGGCGTCGGCAGTACCCCGTGAAAAAGCTCCCCCTTTTCCTGATTACGGTCTTTCCTTTATTGCGTCCTGTTCCGGTTAAGTTCATGGAACGGAAATATCTGGCTTAAACGGATGAGTCACAACCGGTCACAGGCGCAGTCTCGTCGGACGGCTCAAAAGACAATTCCGACCCTCGTTTTCATTACGTTTTACAACGCCCGTGATGAAATTAAACGTCTGCCAACCCCGATGAGCCGACCATTACCACTTTTATGTGGGCTCTTGTTGCTTGAAACTAATCCGGAATTTATCGGCGGAACAGAGTACGTTCAAAGGAATCGTGCCTTGGGATACCATTTTGTGTAACGATCTTGAACACAGGTCCTGGCTAATCATCGTTACATCGAACACAATCAGGCTTTCAGGATCACTACACCCACTATATCTTACACGTTTTTCCATTCCCAAAAATTTTCCTTTAAACTGCTTAATATCCAGGGTGTCAGATGACCCATATGAATTTCTCTTAAACCAATGACACTAGTTTTTGTGAGTTTTAAATAATTGTTCAGCTGGTAGGTTTTGAACATAAGTTCGTCTGTAGTCACTCCATCAACAAACTGAGCCAGAAGGCAATTCGCCAAGTATAGCTAAAAGAAACTTAGTCGAACCTTGGTTAGTGATAGATCCTGGATAAGCGAGAGAATTGTTGTGGTCCCTTCACTCTTTTGGGTCTCAAATCATCCAGCCTTAAGTGAATTCCACACGACAGTGAACTGCCACCAGACGGTTTTATCAATGACACCGTCGAAGAACGTAAAGTTTTGTTCACAAGTCTTGAGGGAGATTGGATGACTGCGTTACACATGATGTCCGCCAACGTACCAAAAATTCGTACGGGTTGACGATGAAGTGCTGACCGGATAAGGGGATTTCACTGGCGCACATTCCGCGAACAGTAGTGCTGCGTTTGAAGGTGAGGATTATACTGAGGAAATTGATGATGGACCACCAGTATCGAAAAGCCAATCTTTTCAAGCAGTGGACACAGGAGTGCGAGCAGTGCTCTGAAAGGAAAGAACCAAGGTGTGAAGGCGAATGGAGTTCTTGTTAATAACATAAGATGCCCTGACGACACTGTCCTGCTTGCAACAAGAAGGCAGTTCCATGGGATTAAGACTTAACGAGCAGAACACAAAATGGATGGTTATCAGTAAAAAACAAAATGGTTCAAAGAACCTTCTCAAGATTGGCATTGAGGTACTTGAGAGATTATCATCTTATAAATACTTAGGGCGGTATGTCAAGGATAACTGGGGCCCTGTATGCGTACCGCATTGTAGAATTGAACAAACGAGAAATTCCTTCCAGAAAACGATGAAAGTCTTGACAAACGGATAGACAATTATATGGGATCTGGCTATTACTGCAAAGACACTGCATACAACAAACTTAATAACTACTCCTGAATTGAGTACGACTCATTTTTATTAAAACCATTCTAGACATAGCCACTACAAAATTTACTTTCGCTACAAAGATACTCCCACCGTCTAAGAGGACCTTGACAGGATTGTCTATTTAATACGTAGATAGCCCTTAGAGCTTGAATTGATTATTACCACAAAAACACAGATACCAACAAAAGGCAGTCAAAAATGAATTGTCTATTACTACAAAGACAAACATTTTAGACGCAACTACCAAAAATTGGCTTTTGCTACAAAGACACGTCACCATCTAAGACATTACTTCCACAGGATTGTCTATAGATAGCCCAGCCATAATGAGACATGAACTGTCTATTGCTAGAAAGACACTGACTTCTACAAAGGGTATGACAACTCCTGAATTTACTGTAATTCACTTTTACTACAAAGACAATTATCTTAGTCGTAACCACTAAAATAAGCATTTTCTACAAAGACATTTCAACCATATAAGACATAACCTTCACAGGATTTACTACATAGATGGCCCAACCATAATTACATATGAACTAACTGCATATTTCCAGAAAGTCACTGCCTCCTACGAAGGAAAAAACTATTGACTGATTGACCAAACTACTTCTTTCAATTAATTAATTTGTTTATGCAAGGTTGTGGTTGAAATGAAAAAGTTAGTGTCACGAGCGGGATTCGAACCCACGTCCTTCGGCTGCTTTAAATAAGAGTGTATAAAGCGTCTGTGGCTTTCGAAATGAACTCATTCTGTAAAATAAACTATCGATAATGGCAAAAAAAAAAACTTAAAATATCTTTTGAAAGGATGACTATCACATGGAAGGAAACGAGAGATTTATTTCATACTTTTTATACCGTAGCTGGAAGTTTGATCCTTGATTTTTTTAACGAGTATAGATTAATGAGTATATCCCATGTAGATGGGAACCATGGCCCAGAGCGTAGAAAAGCATTCTAGCTTAAGAACCTAAACCAATGATCCGCAGTGAACACAGCTGATCTATTTAGAATAGCTTTGGATCGAAACCAGTTCAAGGTACTTTCTACGAAGACATGTCACTTGAAGACGCAGTTATTAGATTTCTTGAAGGCAAACGTGGGCTACTTGATCTTCAAAGAATGGTGATCCAGACACTGAAAAGCAAACCACGATCCCCAATTTCTCCATGCCAAATTGACTCATGTACGTACCTAATTCATTTGACCTTTTATAAATATGTAGTACAGACAACATTGCGGTGACGTACAATAAATGGTAAATAGTGAAATTTGTTGTTATCTGTTTTCGACCTGGGTAAGTGAACACTAACTACTTTGAACCTGGGTAAACGTGTGGCATCTGACGGCCTGGTCCCTAGCGTTTTCATTCAACTGTCCAGGTTCGACTGTATCTCACTCGGGGGGAAAAAACCTTAATAACTCAAAGTACATTCCGGGATTAAATTTAATTAATTCATTGAAATGCACAATTCTATTTAAAAACAGACACGCCCTGCAATGAGCCAATAAAAGATATCTTCAACGACAACGCAAGGCCTCATATTTTTACTGATGACGCGTTGTTGCACATGCCATGCACAATAATTTTACTCCACTCCCCCCCCCGCCACGATTACTTTTTTTTTTAATTGACTTAGGAGGTTGACGTGGTAGAAATTACAGAAAAGTCGACCAAAGGGAAAAGCAAATCACTGCAAATATAGTCCAATTTGAAAATGTTGTATATATGGGTTGGAACTCCATTTTCCTTTTGTGAAAAAACGCACAACTTTCGTGTTTATGAAATGGAAGTCCCCGCGGGCTTGGGGAGGGAAAGCCGTGTCAAGGCCTTTCCGGGTTAATTGCCTAGAGGTCGGGTGCGAAGTTGCAATTTTTAGTATTTCTGTCAAATCGTCCCTTTTCCCCCTGCGAATTGTTATTACAAAACCGGGAGCTGAAATTGCTGAGTAAACTCGGCGACGATAATTTCCACTGTTCATATGGGGGACTATTTCTAAAAATGAACTTTAAAAGCAAAAAAGTTCACATGCAGGGCTTCCGTTTTAGATGACCCGGCTGAATTTCTCTTGAACCTATCGAAAGTTATATAAAAAAAAAATTGAGTTCAACTTCAAAAGATTACACTAAAGAGAACTTACGCTGAACGTTTGGTGGAAATTTGTTGGATTCGTGAAGAGCGGTCAAGAATGAGGTAGTTTGGAAAATACATTTTTTAATTTTCCCCCTTCACGTTTCGTCCTTTACTGGACGATCTTCAGGGCATGAAGTGACGTACTATTGACGTGGTGTTCCGCAAGAATAGCGAAACATTTTACGCCCTGACGATGACCAGAAAAAAGGTCGAAACGTTAGAAAAAATTTTAAAAAAGTGTTTTTCTAAACTACCTCTTTCCTGACCGACCATCACGGATCTAACAAATTACTAAACAACCGATCACTAAAAAACACACGTAACTAGGAGTATTTACAATTTAATTATTTTCCCTTTGGCTCACGCTTTTTTATACTGTTCAACTGACAACGGTTTACATTAAATTAAAGGATGATGTAAGCTAATGATGAGTGTGAGAATGTTTGATATTGTAAGTGTATGTAAAGATAGAACACGAATATGAAAAAGGCGATAACTAAGAAATATAATCATAATATAAAGAAGAGATAGGAAGAAATTGATTGTCAAGGTAAAAGCGTGTGGAAAATAAAGAGAGTTTTTCAGAAGAGAGCCATAGAAATTCGGGTTGATAAGCTCTCCTGCATTTCAAGCGTCTAAAACGTCTCCACTTTTTACAACATGCGGACTTACAATGAGAGATAAATAAACGTTTTTCTGGAAAGGTGCAAAACACCTATTTTCCTTTCCCACGTTGGATTTACTGTTTTCCCTTTGGCTTTATACGTTCCGACAAATCCTCTTGCGCTTTATAACTCGGTTTTCTCAATTGTCGCGAACAACTCGAGAAAAGCGGACCGAGAGAAGAGAAGGACGAGGGGGGGCAAGCGGGAGATCTTTCTTGTAAAAGTTTTCATCCGGGGTTGAGCAGGGTTCGGGGTCGGCACATCCGGCATTTTACCGCCCGGTTTAGATTATTTCCTTCACTACAAACTTCATTTCCTCAGAGGGAAAAAATCAGATCTCAATAGAAAGTCCGCATACGAACGGCCGGGGGATGACCAATGTACTCAGGGCTTTCGCGTTCCATATCCAAACCCATTCAAATGGATGGAACCCTTTACATTATGGTGTTACATTTTCATAAACCAAAATTTGGCTTTGTCGGAGAGAACAATTGTCTTTTTGTTGTTCTGCTAGAATGGGTTTGGCCTAGGAGTTAAAGTGAAACAATTATCATCACCTTACCTCATGTCGAGAAACGGTCTATAAGTTCTCAGCTACATACCTGTAACAAAGAAAAACAGAATTTCATATTTTTTAACATCAAGCACGAACAAGAAAAAAAAAAATACAAGAAATAGGCATAAGAAAAGTGAAAAAGAAAGAGAAGAAGAGTGTGAGTGAGTGAGTGTGTGTGTGTGTGTGTGTGTGTGTGTGTGTGTGTGAGAGAGAGAGAGAGAGAGAGAGAGAGAGAGAGAGAGAGAGAGAGAGAGCAAAATAAAATGTGAGAAAAAACGAGAAATAAAATAGTATGAATCAGATAAAGTAAATAACTCAGGTAAAAAGAGGGAGATAGATAGATAGAGGGAGAGAAGGAGGAGAGATAGATAGATAGGGAGAATATGAGGAGTGATGAGGGTGAGTGAAGAGGGGGGGGTGGAGAAAGATAGAGAGAGTATAAAAAAAAGCATTCGAAATAAATTGGATGCAAGATAAAATAAATAACTGACGTACAAAGAAAGAAACGTAGAGAGAGGAGGAGAAGGAGGGAGAGACGATAGAAATTATAGAGAGAGAGAGAGAAAGGAGAAGATAAAAAGCATGCGAAATAAAGTGGATAAAATAAATAACGGACGAACAAAGAAAGAAATAGAGTGAAAGAAATAAGAGAAGGAGGGGTGGAGGGAGGGAGAGACCAGAGAGTACTTGTTAAACTTGCAAGTTTTTAACGATTTCATGGTTCCCTGATAGAAGCCAGCCGAATTGGGGCGAAGTTAAAATAGCCAATAATGGGAAACAATCATTCCTAGGGGAAATTATTAGTAGGGCAAAACGTTTATATTGACTTATCATCAGCATGGTTCAATTTTCAGACCCGTAGTGCCTAATTGCAAATCATTCCATAGCGCACCACCAGATCTTCTAATTTGTGACGGTTGAAATTATTTTTAATGATATATTTGTAAAAGTCTGGTTGACTGTGAGAAAAATAATTAAACGTTAAAATTAGAAGAGCATTGTGTTATGGCCAATGTCGTAATGTAAATATTTATTTTTCATTCTTTTGCTAGATTGTGTGTTGGGTGTCAAAATGCCATTTAAGCATAATTGAAATATTCATTTTTATACAATCGTCCCGAAAAATTTAATTATGTAATTGCGATGCAATCATGTAATTTAGGCTTAGGTCGGAAAAAGCAACAAGAGATAGTACTTTTTTAGACAGTCATTAATTATGTCCGTAATAATAATTGAAACAGAGAAAGGTGTTGATTTATGTAAATTCACCCGAAAACATGTTATTTCGTCTAAAAGGATTAGGAAACGGTGGAAGGGCCAAAAAAAAGGTTGATCTTTTTTTAAAATCATTTAGGACCATCTGAACACAAAAACTTTCAAATAAATTCGTTCAAAAATTGAGAAAAGTTACAAATGGAAAATGAAAATAAAACTGCAAGATACTTCATCTGATTAAAAATAAACATCGTAGAACAAACCGCGTTTCTTTGACGCTAAATCAACCCGGAAAACCTTAATTGCCTTATTACAATTAAATTCGCATAATTTTTGAAACGAAATTTGTTTTAGATGAAAACAGAGTAGAACTTTTTTATACCAACTTGTACTTACTATTTACTTGAGATTATTAAACTGTGTAATTATTTTTTTTACGAGGGTTCGCAACAGCAGAGGTCATACAAACCCTCAGGTCTTTAAAAAAAAACAAAAAAAAAACATTTGTATGATGGGTTGGAATGCAGGGCCGATGGATTCGAACCCGAGACCTTTACCTTACCATGATGAGCGGCATCGAAGACGCTATTAAACTGTGTTAAACATTTTTCCCAATTTATTTTTAAAAAATTCGACTATTTATCATTTAAAAAAAAAGCACAAGTGTGGAATGTTCAAAAACCTATTGAATGGAGGACAAGTGTAAAAATCATGGGACAAAGTGCATCAAACCTGCGTCATTATTCGTCCTTGTGTCGTGGGAAATAAGCCAACACGCAACCTTGATTTACAACAATTTTCCAATGTTAAAAGAAAAAAAAATTAGCATAGTCCAATATTTCTAACGAGTTTTTTTCCTCGGAAGGAAATGAAAGAATCCAGGAAGCCAAGTACGAAAATATAATATATATGACACATTTACGAGTCACAAACGGTCAGACGGCTTAATTAAATTAATCGTAATGACAAATCAGTTAATTCAAACATGAAAAATCTCGAATTATTTAGATTATTTTCGGTTGAGAAAAAAAAATGTATCGGGCAGATTTTAAAACACTTAAGATCTACTTGATAAGAGGTGATAAGTGTCGACAGTCATCGGCCAACAAATAATTAAAAACTTGGATAAATTAATCATAATTAACTCTTTGTGGGTCGTTTATGGAACCAAAGTCAATAGAAGTGCAAGTCATTAGTCATCTGGACTTAGTCATTTTATTTCTTATCTCTTGTACTATTATTCACTAGAAAAATGACAGATGAGAGTATTGCCGAGAGTATTTTATTTATGTTTAAATTTTATTTTGTTTGGGCGTAGAGTAACGGCGAGAAGAGGCGGACAATTAAAGACGGTCAAACGGGCAAAATGCATCTTGAAAAAAAAAAAAAAAATCTTTAAATGTGCCTGACACGGTTCTGCTTACATTCCTAGGGCTGAACCCTTCATACCGTGGAATAGTTATTTCGATTAAGCCGAAAAAAGAAACAAATACAAAGAAAGTAAAAAATAAATAAAATAAAAAAATAAAAATAAAATATTTCATAGCAAAACGTGATTTCTTCGCATAGATTTAAAAGAAAATACACGACCTCTTGAAGACTGTCGGATAAAAACAGGCTTTAAAAATAATAAACAACATGTAAAAACCACGACCTTCAATGTATTCGCAGAGAGACCGAGTTTTATTTGTATTACGTAGAAAACAGAACGTATTTATTGTGTTTCACAAAATCGTAGTGGAATAAAATAGCCTGCAATGGAATTGTATATCCGTTTACTCAAAGGTCGGTAGAAACAAAAAGAAAATCAAATAAACAGGTTATAGGAAACCCCAAGAAATAAAAAAAACCAATATCTTGGTTAAACAATTTAAGGAATCGACAAAACAAATATTTGAGGGAATACAATTTGATAAGTGTTTTTTTGTAAAACGAGGAAAATTACGAGCTGGAAAAGCGAGGACCGGCGGACCACGGCTCGAGAGACAGGACAGGGAAATTGCCACGATTATCATGTTCTGGTCAGTGGCTTATCAAACTCCATTAATGTCAGGCTGGATAATTTTTTTACTGAACAGAACTAAAAAGTACAACATCAAAATAACGCTTGCGAAAAAAAAACTATCTGGTCGATAATAAGACAGAGGTGACTGTGAGGTCCTAGTGCTTGACTATCGCTGAATTGTTAAATACGCTGATTTCCGCCCTGGCGATGTTACCAAGGATTTTCAACTACAGAGAAGCATGATCAGTTCCACATAGGAAGTAGACTCCATGATAACAAAATGAAAAATAATAAGGGAACTTCGAAGGATGTCTTTCCATTGGGGATGTACATGGTTGATTACTAGATGTAAAGCCGAAAAGACGAGCCTAATCATGGTACATTGTTTAAAGGACTATCAGTCTATATCATACTTTAACAAAGTCATGTTTTCTTGGAAAATTTAAAAAATCGCAGCATTAGCGATTGGGAAGTTCTGGTGCCTGATTATCATTGAATTTTTAATTACACTGATTTCCGCCCTGGAGATGTTACTAAACCAACAGGGATTTCAACTACTGAGAAACACGATCGGTTTCACATAGGTAGTAGTTCTCCTTAAGGACAAAACCAAAAGTAATAGAGTAACTTCGGAAGGCTGTCTTTCCACTGGCGATGTACTTGGTTGTTATGTTTACTAGATGTAAAACCAAAAAGGTATGCCCAATCGTAGGCCCAAAAAGATCAACATTGTTGAAAGGACTGAGAGTCCTGTTAAAATGTCGCTTTCTCTTGGAAAATTTGAAAAATCATGGCATTAGCATGTTGGGAATAACAGTCAAAAAGCCTCCAAAGCATTGGCCCCACCTGAGGTACGAAAAAATTACAGTGCTGCGTGGGAAAACAAAAATGTCACTAATAAACAAATAGATTTTTAAACCTCGGCAACTTCAAATTTCAAAAGGAGGGCCAAGTTAAAGGTCACATCGGGTGGAACAACACCTGAAGAAAGACCTACTACGTCATACTTTTCTAAGCTTACAACATAATCGTGGTAAAGCCGGAAAAGCTGTCTGGACTAAGAAGTTGCAGTAGCCTGAGCAGGAGACAAGGAGAGGACACCGTTGTACCCAGTTAGAATGAGAATTTAAAAACGGAAAGGGATCCTGCTGAAAAAGAACGTGCTCAGTCAAATAAACATAAATGAGAAACTCCTGTAGTACAAAAGGTCTGAAGCTAACAGCGAGCACTGTAGGTCCTACCTGATGGACCCAGTCGAAAAAAGCTTTTAGCCACACCAACAAATCAATCCTAATACAAACACCAGCTCGTAAAAGGGAGTAGGAGGACTGTTTTGAGAACCGGGTTGCCAAGGAATGACGTCCGCTAGTCCAGATTATGTAAATGGTACACGTTTTAAGTGGACAAACGCGATTAATGCATAACGTCGGTGGTCGGAATTGGTAAGATTCGCTATCTGACCTATCGAGTGCGGCCGGCTGAAGTGGCCCCTTTGAAATTTTAATTTGAATCTTTGAAAACAATCGATTAAGAGTGTATTGACCGCTGGTCGAAAAAAGGGGGGTTATTAGAATCAGCCGAGTATCTAAAGTGTTTCATATCAAATTTTCTCAAGGTATATAAAACCCGATGATCAACCAGTCATCTGCCTCTATATTGTCTTGTCGTTCTTACTTGCCCTTTCTTAGGTTATTCTTGAGAAAGTCGTAGATCTATGCCACATTGATCGCGGTTCTGGCAAAAATGTAAAAACGTTTTTAGGTAGACGGTATGTTGCACATTAAGAAGCATCGCCTTTTGTTCCCTCTACTAGACTTTGAATAAAATAATAGATAATTCGTTTCGGACCCGACGGCCGATTGTTCGGAGAAAAAACCCCGAACCGATACGAAAATCATCTATCTTCCGGTTTGAGTCGTGTCGATAAAGGGAGGCGGTTCTCTATGACATAATTTCCATATCGCATACTTCTGATAGGCTCGCCCCCCGGGGTTCAGGGACGGCGAAAGCGAAAACGAGCCAGGAGAGAGGAACAAACCAAAAGGCAAAAAACGTCAAAAAAAGAACACTGACGGCAGATTCCGCAAATATTCGGCGGTGGTGAAAAAATCGGGATTATTTAATCATGGGTTTTCCTATCGAGGATTCCAAGGCTAACCACGCGGTACCGCTATTTATTTATTTTAAGTTTTTTATTTTATATTCAAACAACTTCAATATCAGCCTAAAAGAACTTCAAGTATCAAGTTTTTTAACGATAAAAAAATTTATAAAGCGATAAAGATGATTTATATACAATTTATTTTTAGAAATCCGCTCGAGGTGTTTACGGAAGACTATAAAATCGAAATAATATTCCGGTATTTATTTAGTACCCGAAAATCTGCTGCAGGTAATTGTCGCGGCGAATCGGAAACCGGCGAAACTTCCTCTTCAGAAGAGACAGTCACTCCGGATCGGAAACTTCCTCCTTTAATATTTGCATTTCCAACTTTGCAGATGATCGTATTTGGTTCTGAATTGCCGCCTGGAGGCTGTTTAAGTCTCGATTCGAACCGGGTACAACTGGGGAAAAGGGTAACCACCGATAAATTATAACATCAAGTAGTGGGTCGAAACCTCGCTCCAAACCGTGTATCGTTGCGTAATAAATTTCATAATTGCCAAAACCCGATCTCGTCCCTCTGCAACATTAAAAAAAAAAAAATGCGAAACGCATTGACAACAGTACAATTAAACTTGAATTAGGAAATACACTCCCTTCCCTACTAATTAACAATTCAGATTGCACTAGAAAATCCTCTTTATTACTTTTAAATGTAAACGCGGCTCAACTTTTTAAAATAATCAAACATTTATTTACCACATTGTTCAACTTTAACAGGCAAACTGACTGGCGTTTTGTTCAAAAAGTTTCAAACCAAATTCATAAACAATAGGACAAAAAAAAACTCGTAAAGAAATCTAAATAACTGATTAAATATAAATACAAAATATTAAATTAACATTAGAATAGAAAATCAATTAAGGGATGTAATAATTTATATAATAATATGAATCAAAGAATTTCCTTCTGAACGGTGCAATCGTCAATTTTAGATCCGACATTTGTGATATCTGACTGTCAATAATGATGCCAAGATGTTTAAAAAATTTCTCGTCTAGTTAGGAGTGGGTTTGATAAAGCAGTTAAAATTAATAGGATATTTTATTTTATGGAAAGCCATAACTGAACATTTGTCAGAATTAAACAGAATATTATTAGTTGAACACCAATTATTAAGTTGTAATAAATCAATCAAGCAAATAAGTTGTAATCAAACATGAACATTATTAATTTTTAAGAGTACTTTCATATCATTTGCGAAACCTACAGCCATAACGAATGAAAGAGAATCAGAGATATCGTTTATAAAGATATTAAACAGAAAAGGCCCTAACTGCCACCCTTGAGGAACTCCAGAACCAGCGATACCGATTTAATTTTATTTTAATCAATCGACCTTCTAAATATTAGGTTGAAGAACATGCAGACTACATTTTTACTTTAATGAAATATATTTAATGGAAATAACTTCCGTTACTATCTTTTCATTTTTACCAACGCACAACCATTAATCCCAGAAGAGTCCAGACTAGGGTCTCTGGAATCGACAAAGTCCCGAAATGCATTTTAAATATCATTTTAGCTTCTGACCGTTGTTCCTCGGATAAAGGTTGCTGAAATGTTTAAAAAAGTTATAATCTGTGGGAGAAAGATGAGTATGATGGTTGTGGTAAAGGCTCGTAACGGAACTTATAAAGACTGCCAGTACTTTGTGCGAAGTGTCAGGATGATAGTCACTTTACGATTTATGCTGGCCATCGCATTTTCATTACAGACAGCAGTATTCATTCAGTACTATTCAGCAGTGATGGTTTGACCCGGATTGAGGAAGCTGTAATGTGTCCTGACTACCACACAGTGACCGTAATATTTTTTAGATGTAAGCTTGGCTTTCGGAAGTGTTCTGGTTGTTCACTCTTATTCAGGCACTGTCTATTAAAAATACCCATTTTTCACACGTTACTATACGACTGAAAAACGGATCGTTTTGTTGCGTACGAGCATTGAACATATCTCGTACCTGCGATCCATTTGGAGCTCAAGCGAAACTTGGCGAGCTTGTTTCCCCCTTAGGTTCCAGATGGCGAACGACTGTGGATTTGTCAATACCAAGATCTTCAGCCATTCCCCGAGAGGTTTTAGATCAGTTACAACTATAACCATCAACTGCCAATAGCAGGATGGCCACCTCCTTCTTTGCTCGTGAGGTCGTATCCTCCATTGCGGAACCTACTCTGCACTGTGGTTCATTTATGTTTCTTTGCCACAAATGTCATTAATGCTTCGATCAGTTTGAGGTACACCTTGCCCAAGTTTAACGATAAATTTACCCAAAATCGCTCTTAGACATCATTGGAAGGTACTGAACAGACTGGATTAAATGTTTTCACTAAACGGAGTGTAAGCGAGAAAAACAGGCTTTAAATTATATGTATCCCTTAGAATAACAGATTAGTTTTGCTTATTAAAAAGGATGCTAAAAGGAAAACCTGCATTTATTTTGCAAGGACCCGATCGGTTAACACCAACGAATCACGGTTTACAATCGTCAGTCGGAGCTCATTAAAATATGTCATCAAAAAGGGTTGCAAAAACGTTGCATTAAAAAAAAATTAAAATGATCAATAAAAGGCTAAAAAACTTTCTGGAGAATGTTATTAAATGGGACCAGTTATTTGTTGTGGTTTCATCTGTCTGACCATGAACTTAGTCCTGCCGGTAGGTCCATGGTGGGCTGTATAAGGACCTCTTAAGGTGTCCAATAATTAGGTTTTCTTTTGACTGGGTGAAATTTCCAAGGTTTAATCCAAAGACAATCCATCATAATTTAAACATATTTGAATTTAGGGAGACTAAATGAACTGATGCGATTTGGCCATTTCTAAATTTTCGCAACCGTATTGGCTGGAGATCCTAGGTAAAAGATTCGAGAAAAAGCAGGCAGCCGATGTTTTCCCTAAGAAGATCCAAAGTATTCGTAAGTCGTATCTTTGGCAAAATGAACATTTAAAACATTAAAATTTAATAGTGCAATTATGAGGTTTGAAATCGGACATAACAGATTTTCTGATGTCACTTCCTATTCGAGTTCAGAATAATGAATGATCTAAAGCAAGAATTTTCGTGAAATCACTTTCTTTAGTCACAGTACCATGAATTTTAAATTTATCTTACGTTTTAAGCATTTAACTTTTGATGAGAACCAATTCGTTGCTAATTGCACATAAACAATCCGCACCTGTTCTAAAATCCGAATAAATGATGGTCGCAAGGCGAAACGATGAATAAATAAGGTTAGAATAAAATTGCACCCTGATAAATTTTTCAACAGCCTTTTACTTAAACCAACAAATAAAGTTCACCCCCTCTCTCGCCACTCCCACGATTTATGTAGCAGTTTTGTTACAATCGATTAATTTTGCGTTCCATCAGACTTTATTGCGATTTCTATTAGAAATACATTGATTGAATATAAAAAGATATATAACTTTTTCCACATCCTACGTGTATTTGTTAAATGTAAACAATGTTTGTAAATCCCAGGCGCTGAAGATGATCTGAATAAAGATCGAAACGTTGGCACGATAAAGAAAATGTTTTTTTAAACCTACGTCCTTGCAACCTACCTACCTCTCGATTTCTGATTAATTAGTACTGTGTTGTGATTAGTGACCGTTAATCGATAATTATTCAGATATCTTGAGATGCGGTCTGGTGTGATGTTGGTTTCGGAAAAGCATTTTGTTTATCGTGCCAACTTTTCGATCTTTTATTGAGATCTCACTCGCTGGCACTCTCAACACGACACGCAAGAATAGCAGAAGACAAACACTTTGAGCCCTGAAGATGATCTCAACAAAGGTCGAAACGTTGGCACGATAAAGAAAATGTTTTTCCGAAACCAACATCCCACCAGACCGCATCTCACGGTATCTGAATAATAATTATTAATTTATATTTTTAATTTATAATGAAGCTTAACAAAAACTGGCAATTTTTCTAACCATCCCAGGATCAACTGTCGTAAAATCTAAGATAATTCCACGTTAAAGGTAGATATATTCAGACAAAACAAAATTTAACGGAAAACTATATTCTTATTTTGGAAAAAAAAGGACCTTTCCAGGAGTTGTGAAATGCACAAATTACTTCAATGAGGTAATTTGCATTCTTCCCAAGATAAGATACAGCTGGCTGGCACAGTCAATAATTGACGTAATTCCGAAACCTAGTGTATTTTATATACGTTATGTACTATTTTTTCGCAAACTGTGCGATCTTACTTATCTCAAACTCAAGCGAAAATTTAAATTTTTAAACATTATACTCTAGACTGCTTTAAATAATTTAAAGAAATATTGCCTGGTACAAAGTGAAAAACAAAAACTCTTGCATTGATCTATCTCGAGTCTCTTTATCCTAATATACCCTTGCTCATATGTGTTAAATAATTAATTTAATATGAACTACTTGCTTATCTTAAAGAAAAGATTTCATTTTGGCACAAAAAACTATTGTTCAGCCTGGGTTTGATGATCTTGATTAGATCTCTTTGTCAAATATTTATATTTGACTGTTAAGTTTTAAAAAATGATAACTCGATAAACTGGGTCCTTAGTAACCAAAAATTTGAAAATTTATACAGATAATTTTTGAAAAAATAAACAAACCATTATAAAAATGATGAATAATGGAAAACTGAAAAGGGGTGACACTAACGTCCACTTGGGAAAAAAGGGCTTATTCATCAATAATAGGAGCTACCTCTGCTAATCTATTATCCGATAATCTTTCAAAGCCAAAGGTCAAAATCAGAATTTTTTTCTTCAAATAGTAAGCAGAGTTTAAAAGCCGTTTTTAATTTTTCTGCTTACCTACAGAGGCTGGGACCCTAAAAAACCAATTTGGGACAAGCTAACAGAAATTTAATTTAAATTAAGACACTGAAAATTGCAGATATAAACATGTCTATTTAAATGAGGATTTATCTATAAAAACATTATCTGTCATGGTATTGTTGAAAATTACTCAGCAGTTTGTCATTCGCTAGGGTCCACCGAGTACGCGCTGGTCAAACGTTCAGGGTGGATAAATCCCTCAAAAACAAAAATACAGAATAACAAAAACAAATCACACGTGTAGATTGACGTCATCATTTCGCGTTGTGAGAGAAAAGGTTTGTCGAAACAAAGAAAACCACCGTTATTGTCCTATTAAGACGTCACCGGATTAAACGGCAAATATGCTGAAAATGACGCAAATTGAACGGATTCCGGAAGTTCAATACGTTTTAACCGGTTGTAACTAATTAATTGGGAGGTGGAATGTTTTTGCATCTTGTTTGTTCACCCTTGGGAATATTCTTCAACAATGAAACAAAATTCGCTAATGAAGAGGTTTTTGTCATAAGACGAAAATTTTATATTCCAAAACTGGCATCATATACATAAACAAAATCCCATCAATCTTTTTTCCTTCTAGACGTATTAATGTTTGAGATTGATCGGGGCGTTAAGAAACGTGTGTCAGACACCGGAAATATATGGAATACCAGAGAAAATCCATCAAAAATGTAATACAAATGTACGATGATTTACGGTTATATATAAGGTAAAGGTGTGCCAGAGAAAAGAAATATTATATGAAAATGTTAGCGCTGAACGATTAAAAACGAACACCGGCAGTTCAAACGAAACATTTCGATCGAGATAAAAATTAAAAAAAAAAAAGAGAATACTGAGAAAACTAGAGCGACAGCATTGCAGGAAGAATGGGAGAGCTAGAGAAAAATAAAAGTAGTAGAGGCAAATAAGTAAGATAATGGAACAAGTTAGAAGTCCGACCAAAATATAAAAGAAATAAAAGTTTGCTTATAAACATGTGAAAGAAAGAAAGAGAGAAGGACGGATGAATGGATGGCTACCTGTGTCAAAAGAAAGATACAGAGGAGTGTGTGTTGGTAAGCGAGAGAAAGAAACAGAAAGAGAACGAGAGGGATAGTGAAAGTAACCAAGTTAGAAATAAAGAAAGAAAAGAGAGAGAGAGAGAAAAAAAAAAGAGGGAGAGAAGAAAAAAGAGAGGAAGGAGAGAAAATGAGAGAATAGAGAAGGAGTTAGAGTGAATATTAAAGGAAAGATGAAAGATCGATACAAAATTAAAAAATAATAAGGTATGTTATGGAGATCAATCGAACAGAACAACAATCGAAAAGAACATCCAAAAGAAAGTTGACGATATAAAGTTAATGCAATGTATCGAATAAGAGAGAAGAGAAACGAGCGTATATTTGTTGTTTCAATGGACCATCCGCGTAGATTATTATAGATTTTATAAATCACTCTAAAAATACAAATTTGAGATGTCAACCTCCAAGAAATGCTTAGGGCTGCTAAAGAAGCGATTTCAACAAAGAAAACCTGCGCTAAATATAACCGGGAGTATTTCAATTTTAATTATTTTCCAGGGACTTAAGTTTTTATACGTAAGTTGTGTTATTCCCTCTGAATTTACATTTATGAATGTATTAAAAGTAAAGATGATATAAGCTGATGATGACATCAATGTTGACCAGCTATTGTGTATGCCTGTCTGATTTCCCATCGCCTTACGTGAGAGAATGGTTTTAAGGTTCTAGAAGGATAAAGCAATTGAACGGTTGTTTGTTTGAAAGGAAGTTTTTCCAGCAAGGGATGAACCATTGATTGTTAAAGTTGGTCAGAGTCGATGAATGTTGAATTGATAGTGAAGCGTGAACCAGCGAGGATCGACGGGCCCAGTAAAGTGATCAATTACAACACGATTGATTCTAGTTTGACCGGATCTGATTATGTAACTGAAGTATGTCGGAAGTACCTGTTTTGCGATTTGGACGGAATCGTTGGACTTGTTTTTATGATTGAGGATTTTGATGAGCTTGCTCCTGAGCGAGGTCCAAATGGTTTCGACGCGTATGCGGGCGTTCCTCGTCCTCCGTTTCTTCCCGTTCATAGTTGAGGTGCCGCCGGTGGACGACAGCCGTCTGCCCCGACTGACGGCTCACCCACGTGAGCGGAGGCTCGCCCGCCGGCCGGCGGTGGGGATCCAAGCCCGCCCCCACCATCTCGCGGCCCGCACAGCCTCGCTCTGCACCACCACCACACATCCCTTAACATGCCTACATATTGTACATCTGCTTCTTACCAACACGAAACAATCACAAAACCTTTTCTTTTTTTTATTTGTTTCATGCAAATATTTATTTTCACGTTCTTCTTGATATCACCCCTACTATAAGTACATACCAGAAATTTCTGTCGGTCTAACCAACATATAAGCAGAAATAAAAATTAAAAAAAAACAGAAATATTGGCTTTTCTCCCTAAAGGGATCTTACAGGAGTTGAAAAATTTAGATTTGATAACATTGTCATTGATGGCACCTTAAGGTCTTTGCGTAGTCTGGTTGTACTTAATGAACCACGGTTCTTTGATGGCCAAAACGTGATGCCATATCTCAATGTAAAACGTAAAAAGGTTTTACTTTATTATGGATGTCAGTTATTGTGTTACGCGAATGCTTCATGATAACCTTATGTCAAAGAAGAGTACAAGATCCTTGTACACCTTTAAAATTCCATTCGAACTAATTGCTAATGTTAAGGTCTGGCCGTTTGTTTTTCTTACATTTAGAATTTCAATGGTTGTAGAAGATTATTCGAATGTAATCACTGAATGTCAAGGTTGGAAAAAATTGAATAAACAGGACGATTTAGATTGCAGATCTTTGAATGCTGCCTGTATGCATGCTGGGATTTGGAGCAGGAGGAGAAGATGGTCCTAAGATGGAAACCAATCCTATTTACCTTTTTCTTACTTTCTATCTCGCCTTGCCCAGCCTACTTCATAGTTGAGTGTATCAATTCGTCTCCTTTATGGAGACTCATTTGAGGAATGGCCATTCTGACTTCTGAGGGTGGGACAAAATGAAGTTTTTCCATGGAACTGGTTTCCCACTGGGGTCGCTATGTTATTTAACATTGAGGTCCTTTAGCGTGTGCACCTAGCCGTCAAGCCTTATACACGTTTAGATTCTAAAGTTAAAAGCGATTCACCTCCGAGATTCGGTGTAGAAGCCCACAAATCCACAGGTTAATCGACAGAAATGGTGACTTTTTCAGTTTGCCCCTTCCGATGGGTTGTGCTTTAAGATATGCAATGTTTACCACATTATTCGAACATTTTAAAAGCCTAAACAGGGCAAAAATCTTTTCCTTAAGTGCAAGCATTTACGATCGAACCACACTTTGACTCTAGGCCCATTAGACATGGGGGTCCCGACTGAAACCATGATATGAAAACTTGATGACCTCGTAGAAGGAGTTCTGCTTTGTTGTTTCTCTTGTTTGGAATCGAATACTGTCGCCTGGGAGGAAGAGATGCAAAAAGGCCTCTAATTTACTCCTGTAAGTCCATTCTTTCGCAGAGTTCCACTGTTGTTCGAAACAGGTGTACCCTTTCATACATTTACCGAAGTCGATATTGACCAGGTTAGGCAGATCATTAGACAAGATTGTTGGTTGAATACCAAACTAATTTTTGTCAACGCATCAAGCGAAGCACAGTAGAAGTCACTGACGTTCCCACGATTCCTTTCTGTATCCTGGACATCCACCCGTTCAGGATAACCAGGACATGATTTTTTACAGTTCAAGCAATTTTTTACCTTGACTGTTATATATTTTGTATCTGGTTTTCCCAAACGAATAATAAATTTAGAGGTTTAACTCTTCTGGTAAATCTTAAAGGTGTAACAAACAAATCGAAATGAACGTGACGGAGGCGATGGACCTTGGGACTCGTGGGAGACAAACGTGCAGAAAAGCTGACAGGCGGAGGACAGGATTCATTTCTATTTGGGATACTGCGAAAAAAACACCTCTAACTCGGCTGCTTCAACTTTGCTTGTGAAGAATCATCTCATCGGGAAACATCAGGAAAACAGCATTCATCTCGCGAGACTTTCCCATTCCTTATTTCCATAATTTTATACCTTGGGGATTGCGCATGCATAAATTTTAATTCATTTATTTTAACGATAGTTTAAATACTTTTTAATTTTTTTTTATATTGTTTCAAAAAGAGATTTCATTTCTTTTGTAAAATTGAAGTTCGAAGATTAGAATTTAAAAGAAAGAAGGGAGTAAATATAATTTTGAAAGAAATAATTGGATCGAATAAATTCTGTGTCCCTTATAGTGCCTTTTATTTATAATTTTTCCTTTTATTAAAATAATAACACTAATAAAAAGATTATTATTATTATTATTATTAAACTCTCAATACGACACGCATGAATGGCACAAGTACACAGAAGACAAACACTTTGAGTCCTGAAGATGATCTCAATAAAGATCGAAACGTTGGCACGATAAAGAGAATGTTTTTCTGAAACCTCACACTGAAAATCACACCAGACTCCATTTCACGATATCTGAATAATTATTATTGTTATTATTGAAATTGATTTTATTTTTCATAAAAAATAACCTAAAGGTCTAACAAAGGTCACTCGCGATAACAAATTTGGCATGGTTATTTTAAGATAAAAGGTAGGAGAGAGTTTTTCTAAGTCTTGAGCCCAGGAGGGCATGTGTAGATAAATACGTTGCCCTAGCAAAATTCGAACAACTTGATCCTCTGGCACAGGAGTAGCGTCCTCTGTACCATCCATTTGAAACAGCTTGACACGTGAACTGATACGATGTCAGTACAACGACGGTCTCGACTGTCATTTTTACTTCACTATTTTCGTGGTCCGTTTGACCAATTAATAAATCACATTTAATTCAGGTTTTTAGTTGAGATGAAAAAAAGACAATGGCACGAGCGGGATTCGAACCCACTATCTTCGGCTAGAAACGCCGCTCCCCTACCACTTGAGCTATCGTGACCTCGATTCACACGAGAATCCAAACCGATTACACGATATGGAAAAAGGAGGAAAATTCATAAGGTGAGGTTGAGATGGGAAGTTGATCTCATTTTTACTCACATACCTGCATTGATAACCTTACGACGCGCACTTGAAATCTTCACGGTTTGGGTGCAAAAAATCAAATGCTGGTTTGTGGATTTGTCTTGATGTCAATTCTCTTCACGAGCAAATGACATATTTGCGCTACAATACTCTTCAAGGCATCAGGTACCAGAATGCTCTCATTCGACACAACCAGAAGAGGAAAAAACCTTAAGGAATCACATAAACGGAAATATTTTTATACCAGGACTTAAAAATCGGTAAAAGGTTGACTCTGTACTCTGTCGTTATGTCATATCCACTGTTTCTTCAGACAGCGCGTTAAAAGGCCCAGACAATAGAACTTCCCAGGTAAAAATAAGTTTCCTTCTTTACAAACGCTATAACAATGGAACGAATACAAAAGCTTGATGTTATGATTTGTTCAAAAAGAAATATTGCTTTTGAGCGTAATAAACAAATATAATATACGTGGGAAATTTATTTCCTTTTCATTGGCTTATAATCACGTCGGCAACTTAAATGAAAACGCTTCAACGCCCAGATTTTAACGACCTACTAACACCAGTCTAAATCTAAACCGCCTAAAACGTCCGCGACTTACCAAGTACCATCGTTATCCCGAAGTGAATCTTTGAAAATTAAGCCCCCGCGCGCCCCACGCCCGTTATTAATCTCAAAGCCGTGGAATCGGGGATATTCATAATTCCGAGGTTTAGTGTGAAAGGGTATTTGGTAAGTAACAAGAAGTTGTACAAATCAGACGAATGGCTTAACATATAAAAACTATTCCATATTTAAGCCGATAGACAATCGTGGATGAGGTTTTTTTTTTAAATTTATGATTCTACTGCAGGCCATTTCAGTAATACATACGTGTTTTTATTATAAATAAACAAAATAAATTGACCTTTATATTTTTGTTTACGGAAGAACAACGTATAAATATCTCATCCTCGTAACAGGATTTAAACAATACAATTCTATTTACAAACATTTGATTTGAGCTGGCCTATTATAATTAAGGAGGCCGTGAGCTTTAATCTCAAAAAATTATGTTATCGATTTAATTAACCAAAAACGAGATAAAATTAATTTATATGAATCTCAAAAACAAAAATGTCAAAAACATTTAAACGTTTATTTTTTTTATTCTCTAAACTGCTCAGTGAAGAAAATTAACTGGGTTAACGACGGGCAGAGTAAAAAAAAGGTTAACAACCAAAATTAACATAAATGATTGCAGTAAGAAGAAAAAGACACCTGCTTGGTAAAAAAGGTCGTTTTTGGAGTTAACTTGCCTAATTTTTTTTTTAGCACGGTATAATTTAGGGAGCAATTAGTCATTTGTAATGAGCTTATTCTTCACTATCAAATAGCAACAGGACATAATTATTTTTAAACGAAATTTGCACAATATCACTGAATCTACAATCTATTTAATCTACATTTTGTATAAGCGGAATGAGCCATTGCTGTTTCCGGTGTTAACGGGTTTCCTGAAAGCGGTTCGATCATTGGTCCGCTTGTTCTCGTGTGTCTCTCCTCTTCCATGACATATTCAACAGATTGCGGATTGGATACTTGGTATTTATCATCGAGCTCAAAGTTAAACGCTCAATTAAACTTCGGACTGGGACAAGAGGGTCCGCCGAGCACAGCTGCGATCGGACAAAAGCATTCCGCCCGCCCTTTGAAAACCCTCTGGAATTCCAGGACGGTACGATGTGAAACGGACTCGCCCGATACGAAAATCCCAACCGCCTAAGGTACAATCTACAGGCTGCGATCCGGAAGAAATCCCGGCTTACAGGGACCACCCTAGCATTTTTATTAAAATATCGTTTGTCTGGTGATGGAAAAGAAGGCAGAAAGAAGTTTAAAGCAGCATAAAACCTTCTGAAAGAATCTCATGCATCTATGCCAAAAAAGTAGTACATAAACAGTAATTTTTTAAAATGGTTATGCAAAGAATTTTGAGAAGAAAAATTAGCGCCACATGCAAGACTCGAACCTACGTCCCCGGGTTTAAACGCCGGTGATATACCACTTGAGTTACCGCGACTTCGATCCAAGAGAATCGTCTTAATTATAATTAAAATATGTTACTCTTACATCAAAATGTCCTACTTCGGATACACAGTAATCCGTTAACGGTAGCTGAAGTGGTAAAACACGGAGGTCGTAGGTTCGAGTCCCACTCCTGACACTAATTTTTCTTATAACCTTCTACGCACTAAAATTGAAAATAATTTATATTCTTTCTTATGGCTCTAACTGTCTTAATTTTCAATTAATTAAGGTTTTAAGTTGAGAGAAAAAAGCCGGTGTCACGAGCGGGATTCGAACACACGAGCTTCGGCTTGATACGCTGCTACTCTACGACTTGAGCTATCATGACTTCGATCCACTTGGACTCCAACGTCTCAAAAAAGGGAGGTAAAATTCAAAATGTGGGGTGTGATGGGAGGTCTTGAGGTTCGAATCCCGCTCGTGACACTGATTTTTTTATCTCAACTAAAATCCTTCACCACTTAATTTTTTTTACAAATCACTGCTCTCAAGTATAGGCAAATACATTTTTCGTTGAAAATTTGTTTGGATTTTTCACGAGTAGCCTTGGATAAAAGTAAGAACCAGCCAACTGATATACAAACGGTCCGATTAAGTCGATTCCAATGCGGGCCAGCCTTCCGCTCATTGGCCCGTCCTCAGCAACATACAAAATAAATATTTATGCCAGAGAACACTTAGATTTTATTTTCTCGACCAACTGTACAAATCAATTTTAAAAACCGAGGGAGATACAATACAAAAATATAACTCTTTGTTTATGTTCAATTACAAACGTAAAATTCAATTTGGCAGAATGAAGGAATCCTGAGCAAAATAGGGTGAGCGTAGGACCTGGACGATCCAAGATTTAATTTCTCCAATACTCCTTTACTTTCCTCAAGTACCAGTACGAATTGTTTGGAGGCATTTCAAGCATGCAAAGAGATATTTGCACCATGACTTTGTCATGTTTTTCTTCATCGAAGCATTCCTGAAGATGACGAACAGCATCTGACAGAGCAAATAGGATCAATGATCAATCAACAGGATAGGCAGATCAAAATGAAAAGCAATGATCAAATTACACTGTTCCATGGAACTTTCTCCAAAATGGAGCACATTTTGAACTGATTAAATTCTCCAGTTTCGTGGTCCACTTGACCCAAAATTAAGGTTTTTAGTTGGAGTAAAAAAGTCAGTGTCACGAGCGGGATTCGAACCCACGACCTTATCTCAACCCCACAATTTGAATTTTCCCTCCTTTTTTGAGAAGTTGGTTTCCGAGTGGCTCGAAGTCATGATAACTGCTCTGCCACTTTAGCTATTGTGACTTCGATCCAGTCAGACACCAACCTCCCAATTCCAACCCCACCTTTTGAATTTTCCCTCCTTTTTGCCATTTTTCAAAAGGAAATTTCAAAAGGTGGGGTTGGAATGGAAAGTTAAAGTGTCCTAGTGGGTCGAGGTCACGATAGCTCAAGTGGTACAGTAGCGGTGTATCTAGCCGAAGGTCGTGGGTTCGAAACCCACTCGTCTTTAAGGCTCAATTAAAAGCCTTAATTAATTGAAAGATTTTGAACAAAGTATTTGTCAGGTTACCAAGTAATCGGTTTTAGCTAGAAAACCGGAGCACCATATACGCGTATAGTGTTGCTTTTTTATGTACGGTGCGTCGAAAAACGCAACCCCTTTATATATTTTTATGACGGTTTATAGAAAACAAATTGCTAAGAATCAGTTCTAGATTATGCCGGCCTTGGCGAAATCGGTGCACCTCGATTTTCTGGCAAAGCCGAATCCATATGAAGCCAAACCGGAAAACGTCGACATTACTATGTACACATCAGAAAATTCAGGCTTTGGCTACAAAAAATCAAATGATGTTTTGCAGATTTGTTT
This sequence comes from Cimex hemipterus, assembly GCA_039619505.1. NCBI lineage: Eukaryota > Metazoa > Arthropoda > Insecta > Hemiptera > Cimicidae > Cimex > Cimex hemipterus. The sequence goes on from CM077109.1 coordinate 8,126,593, forward strand.
GATGCCAATTTCTCCTTACAATACTCCCTACTTCAAGTCATCGAATCATATCAATACTGTTTTACTTTCCTCAAGCAACCAATACGAACTGTTTGGGTTCGAATCGCAAGTATATGAAGAGGCGTTTGTATCGTGACTTTTTACAAAAATAAAAGACAAGTGCTTGTCATGTTTTTTCTTTGAATACAGATCGGATTCGGTAACAGTGTGCTACAACAGGTTGAGAAGAAAAATCATAAAACATCATGTTTCAGAAAGAAGGCCCATCCAGAAAAACATCCCCCGGGGGAATATATTTGGGTACGACACCGTTGAATAATGGATTTTATTCGTACCCCTTTAAGAGGGAAATGCCGAAGATGGGCGTGAACCGTTTCAACGTATGGACCCGATTGTCAAAAGACTAACTTATTTATTTAAAAAGTTTAAAAAAATATTATGTATGTTTATCTCTCGGCGCGAATTTCTCGTACTTTCCGCTTAAGTGGAAAATCGTTTTTCCGACGAAAACTAACGAGTAATTGCTCAGACTCGCCGTACGCGTCTGGGAAAATTGAAAATCTCCTTTTCTACTGCTACTTATTTATTTACTGGCTTATTTTTTTCACTGATGAATATATTCCTATTGGCTAACGGATTTGGATTGGATTGGACTGGATTTATATAAGCTCAAATCTACATATATCCGCACGTGTGCCGAGTTGAACCCCGTCCACCGGCAAGTCCAATTTTTGCAATTTACGAAGTCTCGAGAATTACCTAGAGCGTTCGTTTCTTCAGCCTCGTTGGCTTTGATTTGGAGGAAATATGGAAAATTCATGTAGAGATTAGTGACCGTTAATCGATAATTATTGAGATATCGTGAGATGCAATCTGGTCTGATGTAGGTTTCAGAAAAAAACATTTTCTTTATCGTCCCAATGTTTCCAGCTTTATTGAGATCATCTTCAGGGCTCAATAAAGATCGAAATGTTGGCACGATAAAGAAAATGTTTTTCGGAAACCTACATCACACCAGACCACATTTCACAATAGCTCAATAATTATGGAAAATTCTTTCTTCCCCAATTTCATATCGTCTGTGCTCTTGAACTGGCCATTGCCTTGACAATTATCCCGACATTTTCCATTATAAAAATCTAGGTACCTAGCTGGCCCACAGTTAAACTAAAACAGGTTACAATAATGAACTGTATTTTAAGTAAATTGCTCGGTTAATACGTCCATTAAAAAAATGAAGTTACAATAAAAACCGACTACCTGGTTTTTGCACGAAAAAATGGTCAACTTTGTTTATTCATATTTTCCCAGCCTTTCAAGCCACAGACCTGTGCGGTCTCATTGAAAAAATTAAGCTGAACTAGATGGATTTTTTAAAATGTTTTCCTAGCTTCAGTTATTCATCAGTAGATACAAAAATTCGGGCCATCTTAATTTTTGCAGGTTACAACGTACAAGCAGTGGAAAGCTCTCGTCCTGGAGCGGCGCCCTATAACAATCGATAGGAAATTTGAATAAGCTTTCTAAGGTCACCGTCCACTGTGACTTGATTTCTCTACAGTTTTCGAGTTATTCTTGATTTTTGGCCAAAAAAAAAAAAAATTTTCGTCCTAATGGAAAGAAACCGATCACTCTACCTATTTTTAAGAATGCAGTCAAATTTTGAGCCGTCATGTTTTCGAAAATTTTACGATCTAGAACTTTAGTTCCGAGAGATTTTTCAAAATAATGAATAGGGAAGCGACAATACCTTGTCTAACTTTGACCTTTGCCAATGCTTATGCTGTCGATAACAGTTTGTTTACTTCGAATTCAAATTTTCCTTAGATAATGTTCTCTTGGTTGTTATCAGGGATGTAGTAAAGAAAATATTTTTAATAAAAAAATAAAAATAACAATGACTACTAGGGGCGAAGGTGGCCGCAACGGTTTAGGCGTTGAAACGACTACGCTAAAGGTCCCGCGTTCGAATCCAGAGGCCCTGCATTCGAATCCGACATACTTTATGGTGTGTTTTTTTCCCAAAAACACCGGCACTCTGAGGATTTATATGACATTTGCTATTGCGAACCCTCGTAAAAAAATACCATCTTGCACAGCGAAAATATTTAAAAAATGAAACCTAGAGAAGGTCAGTGACTTAAAAGTGCATTTCAAAGTCCGCCATTTTTTCGTGCAAAAAATACTTTTTGGGGGCAGTGTAGTTAGTAGCATTTACTTATCGAAGTCATTTCAAAAGCATGATCCAGGTTGTTTGTTTCTACCGATGAATTTTGATTTATCGTACAAAAAGACGAGAAACTGTTTGAAATCTAGTTAATGATCCGTGACTGGGGGCGAGTTACTCAACAACAGGTTTCTCAACGTATGCGCATAAATTGGCAGTCGTCTCAATCAACAATTTGAATGCAAAACGCTTTGAGAAAATGTCGAGTAGTCTCGTCGCCGAACCGTGACAAACCCCTTTTACCATATTCAAGCTAATTGTTGTCATCTTACCATTTAGGTACAAAACGAACGATTGAATAAGCATAATTTAATGGAACGCAGGGATAGTTGGAGAACCTTAGATGATCTTCAGCCCAGTTAGCGAAGTTTGCTAACGACTGTTTCTTGCGATCACTTCAGAGGTTGCAAAGCAATTTGTGTTCTAATAAATTTAAAGTTTCGTCTATTATCCGACTCTACTAATTTTTCTTGGAGGTGCAGTTCAGATGCTTTATCCTTGTCTTCAGATGTGCTGACCACTTCATATTTCCAATTGGAATCTAAATGGTTATTGTACAGGCTTGAAAATCCCAAAGACAATGGAGGATTCGAACCCAAGTTCGTTTAGTGTCTCCATTCTGCAAAAACCCGACTGATGGAGTTTCTCAACCAAGAAAAGTATGCCTCCATGTAAATTTGTAAAGTTCACCACTGAATAAATTGGATCTAACTGATATAAACCATTGGGAGAAACTACCATTGTAAGCGGATTTAAGCTGGCTAGAAATTTAATTGCACAAATAAGTTTATTTACAACTCTTCTCAAAAACCTCGAGGTAGATTCCAACAGAAATCTTTCCTAAAAGACTCAAAAGCTTTGTACATTATCACAATATTTATCTACCAACTGCCAATAGGGCAGTAAGCCCTTGAGATATTATGGTAGGCTACAACTCGTGACTTAAAGGAATTCAGGTCATACCAAAACCGATCTAAGATTGCTAATGGTTCATCCTTGTTAATTCTATGCAAGTAAATCAAATAACGATCAAAAGAAAAAAATCAATAATAGTGCAGGTGAATTCAGGATAACAGCTTACCAAGTTTCAATTTTTTGGTTGTTGCTGCATACCATAAGTTCACAATTATAATGTACATAGGGATAGAGAGAAAAGTGGCACTTCGACCTGAGATCTATTGTGCTTCCTTGTTATTTATAGCTCACTAGTCAGCTTCAGGTTATAAACCGGCCGAAATAGTTTTTCTAGCGGCTCCTTGTGTAGTATCTTGCTTGTGGTTTTTCCTGTTCTGGTTACGAGAATCATGCAGCTGACCTTCCCAGAAACATAAAATCTGTTCTGCTGTCTACTCCTCTTCCGTGCGGTATCTGCACAGATTTTGTTTTTCTGTTCTCCTAGACATGTGCTAGACTTTGGCCAACTTAACCTCTTCGTTGTCTTTATGCCTCGAGTGCCCAGGACCCCTGCCAAGTTCAGGTCATTAGTTTCACTGACTTCCGTCAGGGCCTCCAAGCAGTTCCAAACTCTCTTTGCGTCCACCTCGCAGGAGGCTAGGTCCTTTAGTACTGTCTGTTAGAGAAAAAAAGCTATCATCCGGGAATGTACAGTTCGGTCTTTGTGATTCATCTCGAAGACTCCAGCTCCCGTGACCTTGTCGATTTTGGAGCCAGGAGGAGCAGGAGTTTGCAGTTAGCGGTTAATGTACTTATATAAATTAAGTTTGTGTTTTTATTTAATAAGTCCATCGTCATTGGATCATCATTCCGTGTCCGAAATACAGCGGTGCTGAATTGGCAGACTCAAACCTTTGGGAACCTTCTAGTGATTAAGTAGACCGATATGTCGACCTTTTAGAAAATACTTCCAAACGGTTTTTTTTAAACTAAAAATATCAGAACCCCGTAGGATGATACAGCCGCGTAGTTGCTAATCCCCATGAAACAAAAAGTCAACAGGCTGAACCTTAGTATTTATTTATTGACATCAACAAATCGCCGCCTTTAACACCGTTCATCATTTTATTGTCAAACGTCGCCATTTCGAAGAAACTGTCCAAAATTGCCCATACGATATTCGAGCCGCGTCAAGAACCTCCGGTTAACTGTACCCGGCGTTACAAGATTCCAAGACGTAGCGAGGAGAAGAGAATGCCGCATTGTGTCGACATCACGGCCATGATCATCATGACAATTGAGCTGTGCGACGATTGTTAAACACCGATCTACCTGAACGATGGGCGCCTCCGCGATCGCACCGGCGCGTAAATATACGGGAAAGTGCGATCACGATCGTCCCAAAAATCATCCAACACACCTTTGTAAATTCCTACGATTCACAAATTTTGTCGCTCTATTACCTAGATTGAAGCTGACTGAGGAAGTCGCTTATTTTGTCCTTTTTTGGTATTGATTTTGATGTTTAGTCATCTGATTTATAGTGTTTTAGCCCACCACATTGAATCCTATTTAGGTCCCAGTGAATGAACGATGTCCTAATTCTGCCTTGATGGCTCAATTTTTCAACATATCCGACCCGTTTAACCGAGGGATTTTCTTTTTGTGCCATTTAGCTTATACAATAATGCAGTGAGTTTACTAAGAAAATTTGAGTTTTCTAACATCGAAAAACTAGGAAATCAATGACGCTTTTGTAATTAGTTACAATTTAACCAGTATTTTCCAACCTTGGGGAAGCAAACCACACCCGTGACGGGGGATAATAGAAATATTTATTCTTCTCTTCGTGGTTGTTCGCTTATTTTAAGATTTTTTTTAAGTTGTTGAGGAATATACTCAACGTTTCGTCCTGAACTTCTGTACGCCTAGCTTTTGTACTCTATGTCGTTTATGGACCGCATTTTTTGCACACACTCCTGGACATCTGGGTAATAAATCTCCAAGCACATACTTCTTCATCACCGATGACACACCTCCCCTTACCATGTCCACACTCATCACTTCCTTTTTTTTTATTGATCTTGATCAATCAAAAACGGATTCCTAACGTCACAACTATTTGCATTTCTACCGGTATGACAACCTATGCATAAAAAAGGAAGGTGATGAAGCATCCATCCGTGGCTGAAACTGTGGCAAAGCCATTCTACAAAGAAATTTTTATATATTTTTGTAAAAACTTTTTACATAAGTTAAAGCAGCCATTAATTCTTGGTACTACCACAATTGAGGCTGGGCAGAGCTGGTAGAGCCCCGAAATGACCTTTTATTCAACGTTGTCGAAGGCAAATTTAATTTAAAATTTTTAATGGCAAGGAGTTACATATGTCACTGATCATGTTTATTTACTGTAAATCTGTAAAACCTAATTTTAAAAGTTGATCGTTGTAATTTATCTGGGACTGGAACTTAATTCTCATCTTAGCACGCAATACGGCGAGTGCCCTTCGGGAAGCATACTCTGCCCACTTCTATTTTCAATAAACATTGCAGATATTTCCCGTACAAGTTAAAATTTCAATACGTTCACAGAAGTTCAGAATCAAAATGTCCGATGAGGCCGAACAGGCCAGGTGCGGACGCTAAAGATCCTCTTGTCTAGTTGACGATGAGTACTCGCGAACGGCGTTCTCTGATGATAGAGCGATTCTAACACGTAATTCGGCCTCTCAATTAACACTCAACACTTACAACACCTGAATAATTAACAGTCTGGTTCACAAAGTCGAGAATGAGGATAAACATAACCAAAAGCGTACAGATAAAATTTACCTTACGTAAATCTACATTGAATGTCAATTGTGCAACAATAAACGTGTTGCATTATCTTGGACTTTTCATGGATAAACGACCGAGTTGAAATCCCCACGCAAGACTGAAAAGACAACAAACCAACTGTCCTTATGAATTATTTAAAAAAAATTGACTCACTAAGAAAATTAAACAATGAAAACAAATTTTGTATTAACCTCTCGAGAATTATAAGATCACTCTGGGCGAACGTATGTCAAGAGTGGAACTCAAGAGAATATTCCAATTCTCAACTTGTACGATATATTCAACCTAAAATTCTCCATCAAATTATAAATGTTTCATGTTTCAAATCACACTATTTATAACAAAACCTAAAATACTGAAAAGATTTATGTTGCACTTTCTCAAGTCTAACCACATCACGTTGACTGACAAGAAACCAAACTGCCATGGATTTGTGGCATAAGGTGGCAACAAACCTTGCTGGTTTCTAACAAGGGACTAATAGAGAGGTTTGATCGCCAAAGATTGATGACGTCCGCAGTCATTCACTTCATAATACTAAACTGTAGTTGCCGTAGACTTTATTCGTGATGGCTTCTTTGAGTTGAAGATAACACCGTGATCGTTTTGTGACGTCCTCATTGGCAGATAGCGAATGTTAATAATATTGGACATTTATACCCTTAGGCCAATTTCAGACCGGCGACTAGTTGAACGGGCGGGTGTCAAGGACTGTAACGTTGAAGCAAAATGTTTGGGAATCGCTCCAACCCTTTCACACGCAGTCAGGCACACGTGCTGCACATGTTCTCATCCCCACTGGTTGACTCAACTCAAAAGATGGCATTCGTCCTTAACACCATACCAGTCGCCTAGTTGAGTCAACTGAGTTCACCATGGAATGCGTTGTAACTGCAAGTTTCAATGTGGAGCAGTCCATTGAAGACGATCATATTAGTCCCGAGATATGGGACATGAGGTGTGGGGAGTGTAGAGATATATTTAAAAGATGCGAATCTTGAAAGGAAGTAGCACAACAGAATTGGGGAAAAAGGGCTCGTGTCCCAATTTTATAATAATAGATAAACCCCCACTTTTTTTCTGTGCTTCATCCTTTTTTACAGAAAAGCAAGCCCAAGAAATGCTCCTGCTTACTCGAGTTCTAACATCGTAGAGACCTCCCAATGGGAGAGGTTGATTCCAGAAGTTTTCCATTAAGAAACCAGCAAAGAAATGTCTTCACACGACAGTAAACTAGTTGAGGGTCAACTGGGCAACTTAGTTGAATCAACCCAACCACCTGGTCTGAATGAGGATGCTTGGGGATGGAGATAAATTTATATTTTTCACCATTAATGTCTCACTTGTTTCATAGGCACCAGTTCTCAAATGCAGTCTTCATGTGTGCAATGTAATGGAACACCTAAATACTTTTAATTTTAAGAGGGAGGGAGAGGTAAATAACGAGGTAAATGTAAAAGTGAAAATGGATTGGAAGAAACTGTCAGACTGGTCTCTTTTCAGGCTCCGATTTTTCTGTCAACCTGCCACAGCCTGTCCGTTTCAATTTAAACGTTTCAACGACTCGTCTCGACAACTTTATTTTCCTTTTAAGTCTTATGCCACTGAATGCTCCCCATTCCCTAAAATATATTTCAATAAGCGAATCTGTATAACTGAACAATTTATTAATAAAAAGTAAGAAGAATGTTTCATTTTATAGGGGAATGGGCTAATATTTGAAGAATTTCTATTTAGATTAAGTCAGGACGCGTCGATGAATATGGAAATTTGTAATCCCAGCTTTCCGGGCACTAATTAATGTTTCCAACCCCGGGGAGCAAGCAATCGGGGGTGAATTCGTCTTGCAACACTAATTTATTGAACAACGGCTAAAGCCCGTACACGTTTTCCCGCAATGAGTCCTTAATTTAACGTGGGCCAATCTGCAATCTGTAAGCTGACTAAATTTCAATTACAGTCTCAATTTAACCAGATGCCTTAGAAAAACAAACCCCTCATCAAAGATAGAGGATCAAGGGCAACATTTAAACGGTACAGGTTCCACCTAGGAAAATAATTGGCCAGATGAAGACGGAGAACCTAAGAACCTCGAAGATCAATAACAAACATGACAGTTGTGGCATTAAAAGGATAAACAAGACGTGAAAATTCACCTTAGCAATGCTACAAAATCTGCAAAGTTGACTGGACCAACATCCCACAATGAGTGACTATGTCTTATAAATGTTCCTGACACTAGTCGACTGAGCAACGATGAACCGATGAGTAAAAGAAATAATGGGACGACACAGGAACCTCTATTATGTTTGACGAGATCTCCTGTTCTCGGATACGCAGCCAAACTTAATGTACACATACAGCGCACATGAACCCCAATCGAGTTTCTCACGGCTGTGTTTATTAGGTCGTCTACTATTCTTGGCTTAGGAAGATTATTTGAAGTCAATGTTGGGTTTGTCAGATGACGGACCAGCAACAACGTAGCGTAACGCAAGACAACAAAACATAACATCTTGCATGTTAGTTTTTCTAGGTCACATCAAATCATATCTCAGCAATGATGTGCATACTTCTTCCGTATCTGTTCAGGGCTGCATAATAATGCTTTATCTTTAAATGTAGATGGCATCAACGTTTTATACGTTACTTCTTTCTTACTGTACAGCACAGTTGGCGGCAACAGCAATATTCCGCCAATTCATGACTATTTTTTTCACCAACACGTATGAATGGAAAAGCAATTTGCGTACATCTATTACGTGTCGATGTTTAGACTACATGTCACGATGCGAGGTTGCGAATTGTTATTGCGTCGTCACGTCCGTTAAAACACCAATACGTTGCTGGTTTATTGTGTAACGAACGAATGGGGAATTTCCCATTTTAGTCTTGCAGGTCTTTTAGTGTATAATGATGGCGGAAAATAGTAAACAGGGTTTTTGTACTCCCCACGCGCTGCAGATATTTGTCATACTTAATTTTGCGAAGATCCTTAGTTCAGTTCAATCGACTCCATCCTTATCTTAACAACTATTAGGTCACTGACTATCATTGCTACAATTTTTGTCCCCGGGTCTTCTTGATATCTTACTAGGTCGCCCAGCGATTTAGAATCAGTAAACTGTTGCTTCATATCCAAAGATAATAAAGTAGCAGTTTCTTCTTTTTTGCATAACTCACAAATTTTGTCAATTATGAGTGTAGTTGTGTAGATGTTTTCCTAAATACTGGTTATATCCCTGTCATTCCTCTTAATCTTACTCTGTCTAACTGTACCAACGTGTTTTATGGTTTTGGTTAGGTTTCCTGGTATTTGGCAACTTTCAATTTCGCCAAGTTCTCTTCTTATTTTTGAGGACTTATTTTGAGACGGAGGAAGCTGTGTTTGATTTTGTTATTTTAAATATAGATTCAGGGCCTACACGTGGTTTTGTAGCATCTTACTCTGGTCAGTGGGTCTGCTTTTTAGTTACCTAGAACTTCTTACTGCCCAGTCAGGTCCAAGATTGCAGTCCAAGATAGGTTGGTTATTTCTGCAGTTTTGGATATTTTGGATGAATTCGCTGAATATTTTAGATGGAACAGTTGTACGTGCTTGTTTGATTGCTCATATTTCGGGTTGGCACAAGAAATGCCAAAAAAGTCCTTCATTTGTTTTGGGGCCATCTTAATACCGTATTTGATTTTCTTCTTCTCGATTATATTCTTCCCAGTTGGTATAGCATGTTGCAAAGGGTGTGGACTATACAATCAGCCCTCATTTCTAGGAATGGATGTCTGATTTGATTAATTATTGTCGTATGCCCGAAATGGTCAGTCCACATCCAAATGAAATTTCCTAACTTCTCCGTAATAATTTTTTCCAATGGCGGTCAGGGCTGTTTTCATCGACCCTGTGATACACTGGTCTGTCAAGTTTAGACATGTAACCGGACTGGTTTTTGTTTCAATGCTGAGAATATACACGTTATCTGTTAATATGTGCTGTGACTAAAGTCCAAAACATAAACGTGGTATAGGAAGGGGCTTAGAATGCTTCCTTAAGAGACAACCACTTCTAGAATATATGCTACCACATTTCACTATAAAGTTCTTGTTACTAGATATGATTTCAGTATTCAGTATTGAAACATTGTCCGTTTCCTTTTTCCGTCCTTATGCAGTTGCTGAGGTTTGGAATAGAACGCAAAAAACGACACTTCTGAAGCAGTCTTTCTTGGATTTAAGAGATTAATGATTTGGTACTTTTTAATTTTAGGTATCATAATAACCAGATAAGTCGTGCCCCAGATCAGAGGTTAAACCATAATAAACTCACAATTTATGGCAGTATTATCGTAATCCGAGAAAATCGACGGCCAGTGAAGTATGTCTTGGCGTAATCGGATCAAAACGGACCACCTGGGAGGATCAAAAATTGCTTTTCAAATCCCTCGAAGAGGAAAATGTCCGTTAATTCAGCGGATATTTCGTGCAAATCTGATATAAGCGTTTTACGTTTTTATTTGCTGAACTGATCCTAGATTCAGGTTGAAAGAGACCGGTTTGGCACACGCCCTATCACCTTTTCCATAAGGTGTCCTAATCTAAAGTATCTAACAAACGGATTGTCCTTAATTTGCCATTCATGTGCACGCATCCTTTCCCTTAAAAGGATTCTTTTATTCCGGCCTTCAAAGGACATCGAACAGGAAGAAGAGAAAACCGGGGGAAAAGCATAATTGGATCGACACGAGGGCAGATTAGATCTCTGCTAATCCCTCTGCGAACCGAGGGTCGGTGGGCCCGGTCGTCCATCATCCACCGATTCCCGACGGTTCGCCGTTGAATCCGTCCGTGTGATTGATGGCGTCGCCGAGTTTCGTTTTACGTTTCAAACAAGTCGATTCTATCACGGTTTAGGGCCTGTGCGATAAGCGACAATGAACCAACAGACACCGAACAATGGGGTCTTTATTTCCCAGAAAACTTTTAATTTCCGCCAAAAGAACCTAACCACTTAGAAACGAAGATAACACCACAAAATTTGAATTAAAAAAGCAAAGAAAGGATTTCATCAGATTTATAAGAAATTGTATCAAAAGAATTTTTTATTAATATTAATATTCCTTTCAGTTCTTTTAAGAACTTAAACTCCTTAAACATTTTTACAAGAATCTAGAAAATATTGAACTGCTGGTTTGAAAGACTAACTATCGCAAATGAGTCAGTTACTGAAACAAATAAACTACGCGTAATGATTTTTCCTCTTTTTTTGTCTTATAGTTTTGTTTGTCTCTTCTTCTTTTTCTGCACTATGTTCCGCACGATTAAACTCGCCTCGGGATCCTCGTTTACTGTTATAATCAAATATCACTTAGCCTCGGGGGGGGGGGAAGTATTCTTTATTCTGTATGGGGTACGCATCGGCTGTTCGACATTATTAAAAACTCGACCGGGTCCGCCTAGTCGCGCTGTTTACGGAGACAAATGCGGGTGGAACGATTACTGCGTAGTAATTTTGAAGGTTATGCCGACATGCCAATGTGGGAAGTCAAGTCTCTTTTATTCGGTGGTAATGAGCGGTTTTATACGGTGTTAATGAGTTGTGTGCTGTTTCGTTTTCTTTGTTTATCAGTGTCTTTGTTTGTTTTTTTATAGTTTCATACTATAGTCATAATGTTTTGAATATTTAAACGATTTATGTGAACTCTTGTTAATCTGTGAGATTTTTAGTGTTAAATGTATTGTATTTGAACTTTCCAAATTTTCAAGTGTATTTTTGTCTTTTGTGCGTCGTGTTGTAGTTTTATTCTAGTTTGTATTGTTGAGAGTTGAGTCGTGTAGATTTTTCTTCATTGCCCCTAAATGTTCTTATTTGATGTCCTTCGTATTTTTTTCGCCCTGTTTATCCAATGTAATTTTGTACGGGTACATGCCATTTCTGTCAAGTGGGTCGGTTTTGTACTTTTGTACTTTTCCGAATGTGTCGGTTGTCTTCAGTGCTGTTAGAGCGAATTTATAAAAATTCAAAAATTCTTGCTTTGATAACTAGATTCAATAGGTTATGCGTTCCTTTCTTTCTTTTGTTGATCGTGTTTGTGTTGTAGCCATTGTAGCTTCTTTTTTTTAATCGGTTTCTAAACTAATTCCGAAGAGATTATTATATTTAATATTACATTATATTATTAATTGAATGAAAATTTGAGGTACTTGTAAAGAAATTCAATCAACAATAATTGAATCTACCTATCGCCTTTTTGCGTGTAATTTTGAAATGGAATTTCCTATGTGTTTTTGATTTGCCCGTGGGAAGTAATGTTTTCCCTATTTACTGACTTTTTTACAATCGGGAATAAGGGAAAATCTGGCATGTCATGGGATGATGGGCAATGTCAGTGAGTACGGAGTCACATTCCAGCCTAGCTCCAACAATTTCTATCTGCAAAGACTCGTGGGGGCGAGCGTGCTATCTTGTTAGAAAACAATTCCAGTGTGATTGGCCAATGCCGGACAACTGCTAATCGCTCCGAATACGTATACAGTATTTTCTATAAACTGTTTGGTCGGACGGATTAGCCCCGCAGATAAAGCACCAAGTTCCAATCCTACTAGACTCAAAGTACCTCCTTGGGATGATATTCTGCAATGGGAGTTGTTAATGGTCGCTGGATTTTGCTGTGAAGCATATTCATCATTGTTCGAAAGTTGTGAGATTTCCTACTGTGACCTGCGGGGTGATAATCCTTGTTTTTCAACCTTAGTCTGCCTTTCTCGCTGTTTTTTGTCAGGCAGTGGCACATCTCAGCCATTTCTACCAGCAAAGATACGTGAGGGGCGTGTTATCGGAAGATGTTTGAAAACAATTTCAGTGGGATTAGCCAATGCCGGACAAATGCTGACTTTAATCGCCCCGAATACGTACGTACAATACTGGATAAACAGTTTGATGGAAAGATTAGCTCAAAATAAAGCACCCCGTTCCAATTCCATGAATAGTATCTCCCTGGGATTATACTGAGCACTAGGAATTGTCCTGACCTTGTCCCTGAGTTTTGTCAGTCAGCGCGGCTCAGTGGTTTGCCATCTGCAGTGTTGAGTTCAGGTGATTTTTCTGGAGTTATTATGAGTACGTGGATGGTGTCTTAGTAACTTGTTATTGTGCAATTTTAACGCCCGATTTGTTGAATAAATTCGTTTGTACATCTCTGTACCAACATATCTGAATGTGGTGCATTTTGGTTTTCTGCGCTATGGTTTTTATTCTTCGTAATTCATTTTCGTAGATGCCTTTGGTTAATGTTATTTATGTCAGTTAGTCATCTATTTCAATACTACAATTTTGGGTACAGTTTACAAACAATTGTTTGTTGTTGGGGGTTTGTATGACCTCGTTGGTGTTTGTTTTCTGTACGCAAAATTGTAGTTTCTCGTCTGTTTTTATTATCATTAAGTCTAGGAAAGTTATACTGTTATTTGTTTTTATTTCTTCGGTGAATTGTATGTTCTTGTGTAATGTGATCTGGTCTGTGAGTATTGATTATCCTATTGTTGATGCCCACTGTGACGATTATGTTGTCTATGTAAATGTGTGTGATGTTATTGTCGTAAAGGACCCACTTTTCATCCTGTTATCATTTTTTTTTTTTAAATGGGTGGTTTTCATTGCGTTTTAGGTAGTAGGGAAACCATAAAGGATTAATTATTTTCAATCTATGAGTAACCGACATAACGCTCCGACAAGCAAAAGACGCAACAGCTCAATGGAGGTTCAACCCGTATGGAAAAGACTCAGAGAACCAAACTGCAGCATTGACAGTCAATGACCTGATACTTCTGAGAAAAAAGATTGAGTCTATTGACTAAACTAAGGAACTAGGAAGGCACAATAAACCAGAAGGCTACAGTGCCTGGGGAATACAAACCCCGCTTCCTAGTATACTTTACAAGCATAATGTTCTCAGATGTGTTAAGAACTGGTTTTGCGACAAAACCATGCAATTTGTCATCATTAATAGTCGAAGAACAAACTTATAAATTAAAAATGTGCGCTTCCGAAAAGACCGGGCTTTCTAAAGCCTTATGTGACAATAAGCTGCATATTTTGTTTTAAGTACACTTTTAAACTGATAGAAGCTATCGTTTTTTCTCCTTTTATCAGAACAAAAACAAGCTCCCCGGACTCGATACTTGTCGTTAGAGAAAAAAGCGATTAAATTTGGCACAACCTGTAAATAAAATGGTTTCAGGTCCTTTTACCAATTGAAGATGAAATTTTTAACAGTTTTTGGGTATTCTCCACCATTGTGTCGAACCTTGTTCGATTTTAAAGTACTCCGGCAGGACATTTTCCGGAGAGAGAAAAGCACGATTGATATTGAGGAGTAAATCGAATCTTCCCTTTTATGCCGGTGCTTCCGAGGGTAAAACAAGCCGGATCTTATTTCCCTGAGGAAACCAAACAAGTTTCCCCCCAGGTTTTTACAGCCATCCCCATTGATAATTACGAGAAAAAAAGGGAATCGCTGTCAGGCCACCGCCGAAACTAGCAAATCCGCTAATTGGAACTTCTCAAAAGGTTTTGTCGGGTGAAGTTCTCATCAGAAGTTCTCGGCAAGTATAACCATTTAGCTAATTTAGCGAATATCTCGTAATGTTTATAAAACTCGCCCCCCCCCGCGTCATTTCCCGAGGCCTTGCCACAGAGCGAGTTCAAAACTTTTATCGTTAATAAACAAAACAGGGCAGAAGTTTTGCTTAAAAAACACCCCAGGAACGTTTAGTTTATATTTAATATTGTCGTGCTTTTATAAGCGAAGATAAGCGGAATAAACTACTTAGTTTAAATCTTCCTTTATGAAACAATTCGGTAAGATTATCTATAAAAACAGCATTTATTTATTATTTCAAAAAAGAAGAATGAAACCTCTCTCCGAGGCAATTTTCCCCATTCGAAGCCCCTGGGGGTCGAACCTTTCTATAAATTACGGTTATCGAATAAGCCCGAGAGATGAAGCCAAGAGTTGAGCCAATTAAAAAAGAAAAGAGGAAACAGAGAACCCCAGAACCTCCAGTACGCAACGAACGAACTGTTTTAAATCTTCTCTCGAAAAATTAGATTAAGAATAATTTATAAATCTAAAACGAAGAACAACAACGGAATAATTCATGTATTTTTTTCCACGAGAGTTGTTCCTTTTAAACAATGAAATGAAACGTCATATTTTTATAATTTCCCTAAGGTTTCGACTCAATAGAACAGCAACAGAACTGAAAATACGCCATTAATCGTGTGAAGTGCAAGAATCGTTACGAACTTACAAAACCCAATCCGTTCTTTCGTGGTAACTCTACCGAAAAAGAAATTTCATGACAGATCTGGAAAAGAAAACACTGGCCATTTTTAAAAGCATTCTTATCACGTGGCTCGGATTAAAGTGACGTGGCTTTTTTTATTACAATCTGACAAGCGGCAACCGGCGATTTACTAGTAGTCGTTAAATTTCTGCCTGCTGGAACAATTATTTTCTTATTTCCGAACTACCCAGATAAAAAACTTTTAAAGCGAGAGAAGTGCGCCTAGAGATGATCACCCAACCAAAGACATATATCCTGCTTTGTCAAATGGAGTATCATAGAGATTATCAGGAGTTTTACTTTATAGTATGTACTTGTTTCTTTACATACAGGGAGTAGACATTATAATAAAGTAATGTGGTTCAACAGTACTCTCATGCGTGGTGTTTAGTGACATTTGATCGTTAGAAATCGTGAGATATGGTTTGGTGTGATGTAGGTTTCAGAAAAACATTTTCTTTATCGTGACAACGTTTCGATCTTTATTGAGATCATCTTCAGGGCCTGGGATTTAAAAACATTGTTTAAATTTAACAAATACCTCTAGTATGAGGATAAAAGTGAATTTATACAATGTAAAATATATTTTAATATTAAATGTCTAAAATAATTAAAATGTCTTTTCTATACCTCTTTCCCCTCCCCTTCAAACTACAACGGTAAAAAAAACATACAAACAGCAATATCTCACTGGCACTCTCAACACAAACAAACACTTTGAATGAGTAGAAATAGTTCGAATGAATATAAAAAATATATTTTGCATTGTATAAATTCCCCTTCTTCTTTTACATCCTGCGAGTATTTGTTAAATTTAAACAATGTTTGTAAATCCCAGGCCCTGAAGATGATCTCAATAAAGAACGAAACGTTGGCACGATAGAGAAAATGTTTTTCTGAAACCTAAATCACATCAGACCGCATCTCACGATTTCTGAATCATCAAGTACTCTCATGGTTTACTGACCGTCTGAGAGAACTAGCCTTTAGTATTTGCTTGTATAACACTTAACGATGTATATATACTAGAGCCATATATACATTGATTAGTGAAGCCACATGCACAACATGTTGTAGCAGACCCGTGTATAAATTGATTTAGTGAAGTCATGTATACATAAGTTGCAGTCATTTATTCATTGGTTTGGTTAAGCCGTGCATCAATTTACAATTTTTTTTTTTTTTGCCTCATGAACTAAGCATATCTAGCCAGGCTTCTTGTATATATTTATTCCGTAATTAGATTTTTGGGGGAAGAGTATCGTGAAAAAAGGGCCAGGGGCGACGGCGGGAATCGAACCCGCGGCCGCGGGGTCTACTAGCCGAGAGTCTCTCACGCTAACCACTCGGCTACCGCGGCCCCCCATCAATTTACAATGATAAGCTCAAATTAAAAATGTACTTACAAACAAGAAAAGAATGTTTTGTGTTAAATTTTATAATGTGTAAAACATCATTTTTATCTTATTCCTTATGCGTCTGAATAACGGTTACTTAATTTGAAGCAAGAATTACGTGATGACAAGAAATGATCAATTTGGAGTAAATGAGATATTGTAAGTAAAGTGTTATGCCATTAAATATGCGCATAAATAATTTTCCCCTTGGATCGACCAGATTGTCAAAGTACAGAGGTGTTGAATTTCACGGATTTAGTTAGGGTTGTAGTAAATTCTCGGCTGTCGGGGCGACGAGCCGGGGGAATAAAATAAAATTAAAAAAAGAATTTTACCTTTTATAAGACGGACTTCCGAATCAGAACGTGAATTGTAAATTTATCTTTTAGAACCGAAAGGAAGAGAGCTTTGGATATAAAAGGATATTCCTGCAATTTACGTAAATACAAGTCTTTCTTATGATACAATGCCAGGTTAAGAGGAAATTCGACAAGTCCCAGTGTCATATACATTTTTTGAACGAAGAATAACCAATAGGTATGTTATAAATGAAAAATAGACGAAAACGACATGGGGTATTTTCCGAGACAGTTTCACAAAATTACATCACAGTAAAATTCCCGTGTTTCTGCAAGGCGAGAGTAGGTTTATTATCCCGGTCCGCCTACCCTCGCTTCGTTTGCTCTAAGGCGTTGTACACTTTCGACACCTATAAAAAAGAAAATATAAAGGGAAAAAAGAAAGATCACTCATTGCGAATACCGAAACGCGCCTAGTCCAACGTACAAAGGTCTGAGAACAAAATGTAGTAATCTTTTGTCGACAACAGACTTTTCAGTCTGTACGTTTATCCGTATTTTTTCGTAGATGGGAAAATGCCAAAAGAGGCAAAAATATTGAGGTGTGGACCAGTGCAGAGAAGGCCAAATTGAAGTAATAGTTTTCGTCATCTTCAGAGGTTGGTCTGAGCCATTCTCCGTCTGTATCTGTTTTTCCTGGACGTCTAAATATAAAAGTAGGCAACACAAAATCCGACCGAATACCACCAAACATGAGTAATTTCGACGATGGAGGACGCATCTAACAACACAAAACCGAATGGTCAGTGGCCTCAAACATAAAGTAGCATGACATTGAAGGTTTATCTGAGCCTATACGTTTTGGTTTTTATTTTTTATTAAGAAAAGTCAAGTCGAAAAGCATCCAAAAGCTAAAAACAGCAAGGACGGAACAAGGTGCTTTAGTCAATCCAACAAAAAACTAAAACTTAAATAAATATGATAGTTAAATTTAGTAGACTATGCAAGTTTCCAAAATACCAAGTTAACGCTTGTCCAATTAAGATTGTAACCTTGTCAGTCATAAATCATTAAGCAGTTCCTGTGTATTTGACACGAAGTCGAGAGTAATTTCCCACCGGTTCAAACCTTCAACTTCACTTTGGGAGATACAGATTAGATCAGCTGCAAGAATGTTGATGATGATGAAAGGAGACTATGAAGTGTGGATTTATGCTCCGTGCAATGCTCAGCTTCATTTGTTCAGTCTGCTTCATCAGCTTAACTAAAACCTTTACTGTATATTTGTGATGTTCAGTGACCGTTAGTCAATTATTTTATATATTATATTGCCAATTTATAACTGTGATTATTTGATCGTGAGTTGCCGACTGGTGTGACGTAGGTTTTAGATCTGAAGATGATCTCAATAAAGATCGAAACGTTGGCATGATAAAGAAAATGTTTTTCTAAAACCTACGCACCTCACGTTCTCCGAATAATCATTTACCGTCTATCTTCAATTTTAAAAGATCATTAATATAAAAAAAGGAAAAACAAGGGACATAAAACCGTACCATGAGAGACGCCGGATATCATAAACAATGGATTGCTACTGCTTCAACTTTTGTTGTCTGTGTTCTGCCCACTAAATAACATTCAATAATGTTAAGTCTAATGTGTGGGAAGATTGTTTTTGCTGAACTTTGCCCCATCAGATTAGTGAACTATAGGATAATTTGGGTCTTGTTATTGAAGTGTATAGGGAAAAAAATAGAGAAAGTTTGAATAATTTTCCAACTGTTGAAACTATTGAAAAGCACTTCTGGAAGAATGGATTGTAACAAGGTATAGAACGTTGACGGTTTTTCTTTATATAAAGTCACTAAGTTTAGTAAACATTGTACTAACGTTTTTAACATTTATTTTCTATTTTTAAACAAGGTTTCTGACTACAAGGGGGAAAACACAAAGGACTTTTTCCAATCAAATCCAAAGGAGAATAATTGTTGAGGGCCGTTTTTCCACTCCGACAAATGTCAATTTGTCCGGGACGAGTTAAATTGGTAATAATACGCTTTTTTTCACCGGTGAATGGATTGATTTCAAAGCTTGAAGGAAACGGCAAAAAAGCAGTGCCGCGCTTTTCAGTGCTCGGGAGGGGGTCCCAGCCTACGACGAGGGGGTTTTGTTTGCTCCGGGTCCAAAGGAGATTAGCCGGGGAAATTGTTTGCCAACCACTTCTCGGTTTAATCTTTACGCGTATTTTTTTTGCAGACGCGAGGGCGTGAAAAAGAGAGGGAAAAACCTGTATTAAAAATGTGTTCACCCTACTAAACCTTCAAGTTTTTTAATGATGGTGCTAGCTTTAAACGCTCATCACCATATTGAGTAAATTACAAACACGTCTCTTATCAAGATGGACCAGATGGCCATAAGCTTGGATCAACCCACAAAGACAAAAGATGGTTCAATCCTTAGCTCTAGATTGGGCCAGCAAAGCCTCAATGAGACCATAGTTGCTTTCTTTTCCTGTGCCGTGGCGGATATCGAGGTCCAGAAATCACTGATGGAGCTTTGAATTTAGCTAGGGTGTATAACTGCTGTTTACATGTTATAGTTTTAATTACTAGAGGTAGGTGTTTGGATAACTGGTAATTCTAGAGCTAATACATGCAACCAAGCCGTGACCATCCGTGGCTTTTATTAAGCCAAGACCAATCGGTCGGACAGTCTGGGCGATAAGTTGGGGAAGCGAAATAACCCAGCAGATCACATGGCCTTCGTACCGTATCTTTCAAATGCCTGACTTATCAGCTGACGATGAAGCCAGTTTGTGTTTTTCCATGGATCTTACGGGTAACAGGGAATGTGGACAGACGGGAGCATTAGTTAGATGTGAAATTCTTGGTGAACAAGAAAAGAAGTCCACAAAGATCCAACATTAATGGGCAAGAGCTAATCCCACCCCCCCAAGTTACCATGCGTGGTGACTACGAAAATAGATGGGTAATACGTGAGATTAGAAATGATTGTGAATATTCAATAGCGTATAACGTAAAATGTGTAATATTGCAAGAAAACATTAACTTAATTCAATTAATTAAATCTTTTTATGCAAGGGTTTGGTCGAAATGAAAACGTTAGTTCTCACCAACGGGATTTGAACCCAAGACCTGCTCAGTATACGCTGTTGCGTATCCACTCAACTTAGAGCGTTTTCGATTTTTTTCTCTTTTTGCCATTTTTCAAAACCTTTTGATCTCCGAAGTCTCGATGGCTCAAGAGGTTAAAGCAGCGGCGTAGTGAGCCGAAGGTCGTGGGTTCGAATCCCGCTTGTGATACTTCATTTCGACCAAAACCTTTAATAATAAAATTAATAAATTGAATGTAATTTGGTCAACAGACCACTAAATATAATGGGTCTAAACTTAATTTTGACTTTTACTGTGTTAAGATGAATCGAAATTTATGCTGTTCAGTGGACGTCGGTAAATCAAGTCTCCAAGTTCGACGTGTCGTTTTCCCCCGGCTTTTGATGGGGCCCTCGAAGGGCTGAGGAGTCTCGAGAAGTGTTCAACGTCCGCCGGCGGCTTTGTTCCTCGTGACAATGGCTCATTAATGGCAAAAGACGTGAATGGCCTCCTTCCAACAAAGGACCGTCGTCAATGTTCCGCTGCTGAAAAGGATCCCTTGCTCTTCCGAGGAGCCGATGATCAAAACTATCGGCAATGTAACCAATTAAACCTACTCTTAAATATTACACGATTTCTCACGTACGATTGAAGACATTCTTTGTTATCTTTTACGCAATTACGCCCTTCTTGATCCAATTCAAATATGAAATTTCAAATCCTAAACAAACATTTAAAAACACTCCATCAGAATTTCGTTGCATGTGTTGATAAATTGCCACAGTGGGCGTGGATAAATAGTCCGTTTACTTGATAAATTGGTTTGTTACATTTGATGAGCAGGGTTCCTTTGGTTTTACGAAATGGGGCTTGGCTAAGTCCTTTGGTTTTTACCAAACGGGCTTGGCTGAATAGTCTAGTCTCATTGGATCAATATGGCTAAGTTTGACTTTATTGAATGACCCTGGCTATTTCCTTTGTTTTACTGGACGAGTAAGATGTCCTTTGATTTGTCCAGATGGGCTTGGCTAAATAGTCTCGTTTTACTAGATGGACAGGACATGGCTAAGTACCTTTACTTTATTGGAAGAGTAGGGCTTTCCTTTGGTTTTACCAGAACAGCGTGGCTGAATTTGATTGGATGGTTGAATTCTTTGGTCAATGCTTATTTATTTTTGTCTTTATTAGTTGCCTGATTAGTTAAAATGAATGACAATTGAATTAATCGTTAACAAATAATATTTTCCATTTGATTATCTTTTTGAAATGGTATGCCGTATTCATCGGCAGATAAAACTAAAATCAACATAACTTCACTATTTCAAAGGACTTGGTGTATTCTCAGCTTCATTTCTACCTTTCTAATAGGTTTAAGGAGATATTCCAGTATTTAAAACCAAAACAATGTAATAGCTAGAAAAATGAACCATTATGAAGTACATAAGGAAAGATGTTACAAAATAATGAATGGGCGTGCGAAACCGAAGCCAACGCTATTTTTTGAACTAAATTTTTCATCGAGACTCGCAGTTTCTCATATGGCATCGAGGACAGGATATACAAAAGAAAAAGGGCGCAAAAGCCGCCTCAAATATCACAGAACTATACTGTAAACATCCGAAGACGAGATGACAAGCGTCATATTTGATCAAAGAGGTGGCTTCATCAACAATTGTAAAAATTTCCACGGCGAGGATGGGTGATTTACGGCCACGAACCACTCCCGCTGAACACGGCTCACGGCCCCTTTCCACATCCACTTTTGTAAAATTAAACCACTTTGCCGCAAAACGGGAGTAACGGGAGTTGTTTAAGCTCAACCTGGGATAATTTATCGCCCTCAGTCATTAAACTGCTATATTTTTTATACACATATTGAGTGATTTTATCTCGAAACCACGAACTTTCTGTGGAATAAATTCTGAAAAGGAAAACGAGAGAATTTAAAATTAAAATGCATATTTCAGAAAACATCGTCTTCAAACCCATCAACTAAATTAAAAAATTTACATTCGCATTAAACACGATTATGAATTGTCCGTAAGAAAAGCTTTTCCCCGCCACTATCTTTTATTAAAAAAAAAAAAAAAAAAAAAAAAAAAAAAAAAAAATTAAAAAAAAAATCAATCAATTAATCAAGCTCATACATACGATGCAGAAATTGTGAACTAAATAATTACAAAACTCCAAAACTAGGTTTTTAAACGTGGAAAAAAGTAAAATTTGTAATTATATACTAATTTGTGTACAACCTGCTGTAGGCAAAGTTTTTGCAAGAATATTAAATTCCTTAAACCCGATATTTAAAAACGTATTTTATTCCAAAACATGGTTTTTATTCGCAAAGATCTACTTTAATCAACTTACTAATATTTCAAGATTATAACCCTTTTTCTGAAGGACTACTAATTGACTGTATTTGCATTGACTTTCCAAAAACCCTTGATAGTGTAGATCATACGATTCTACAGTTGATTCAGCCTGTTCAGTACCTCCAAACAAAATGATGTCGGCAAATTTATTTAAAGTTGGGCGAAGCGCGGTACAAACCGATCGAGAGGTGATCAGAGATTTGTGGGCAAGGAATTCAGGAGTTTAGGGAAAGAAAGGAAGACGCTTAAACGTTTTCGAGAACCTTGGTCCGACCATAGAAGGCCCGGTTCTGGTCACCCTTAGGGACTTTGAGAATTTGCGAAACAGGCACCATACTGTCGTGTCGGTTCGGCTTCAGGAAGTTTGAAGTATCCAAATTTCTGAACGCACTGCTCGAAGGTGATTAAATCAGTAAGGACTGTGGTATTGGCAAAAAAAATCATCTCCTTTGTTACCACTAAGTTTCGAATTTGTATCAAATTATCAAAATATAACTCGCTATGCAAGAAAGCAACTCATTCTTGAACGTGATATCAGTATGTAAAACAAGAAAGTAAAAGTAAATTATTGCGATCCTGAAATAAAAATTATCATCATGAGCTCTTCAATGAGGTATCGCCGTTGGCATATTTAAAATATTTAAGATGGATGAAAAATAAATGAAAAAGTAGGATGCGTTTGGTGCGATGCTCAGACTAATAGTGTTTACAAGCGAACTAACGGCAACTGAAGAAGCTCTGAAATATTATTTAACGATTGTAGATATAACTAATATTGTAATTATAATTGACAGCCAAAGTGCTATGGAGGCGATAAGCTCAAATCAGAGCAAAACGTTGTTACATATTTTAAAACTGATGAAGGAAGTAAGGAACGAACATTCATATCGAATTTTTGTGGAAGCCGGCTAACTGTGGTATAATAGAGAATGAAAAGTACCTCACGACCCCAATCTAGCTTTAGGAATATCAAGTACTCCACCGACCAAACGGAATGAGTGTATTGTATGAATGTATTTATTTGTATGAATGATGTGTCTGAACGGGTATAGAATATAGACTAAGTGTGGGACTGAAACGACCTCGATGTCGGAAGCCCCAGCAAAAAAAAAAAAAAAAAAAAAAAAAAAAAAAAAAAGAGAGAGAGAGAGAGAGAGAGAGAGAGAGAGAGAGAGAATGAAAAAGTTAGTTTACAAATTAGCAAAAGAAGCGACTTTAAATGGTAAAAATATAAACTTTACAATTCTATATACAAACTTAAACGAAGTCATCATCATCAAAAATAAAACATTGTGGCAAGAAGAGTACTATTACAAGCGAACATACGAAGGAAAAAGTTTTTTTTTTTGCACAGGAGTGACGAGGGTGCTCTTGGCAAGGTTGAGCGAGGTCTGTAAGAGGCCGAAGGCGCGCAGGTGGCATTCGCAAGTTGAAAGAAGACCAGCCAGGGCTCAGCGGGGACGCTGGCGGGGAGTGGACAAGGTCTCGAGCTGAGACTGTCGGTGTGGCGAGGCGAAAAAGTAAAAAGGAACGTAACAGGGTATTTCTTTATTATTATTTTTTTCAAATTTTGGAACTTTTATCATTGTTATGGAGTGGAGGGTTCGCGTGCGCGAGGGGGGAACCGCTCTGAAACGACGAGAAAAAAGGACGTACACGAGGTTCAAGCTTTTAAGTTATATTATAAGATTGGTTTCTGGACAGTTTCTTTAATTTTGAAAAGAATTGTTATCTTTTTATATTTTATTTGTTATCTTGTTATTTCCAGCGAGGGTATCACCGTTTTCCTAATGGAAGAAAATAAAATAAACACAGTGTGGAGCTCGATTATTTCCCTTTTGGAGATGAATCCGGCACGGGAAAAAATTCTCCATCGAGCCCCAGGTACCCAGCGACCGGGTGAATTGCCATGCTTGCTTTTCATACATATCCAACGTATCTACGAAATCATGCTACGACAAAAGAACGTTTGATAAAAGATCATTCAGAATAATGTGTAGATTAAAATCCAACCATGGCTTACGCAAGGCACATTTGAATAAAATAAAGCTAAGTGACACAACAAATGTAAGTGTCATGAAATAGAAACGATGGGCCACATCATTACGAACAGCACTTTATTGAAGTGCGTCAGGCAATATTTAATAGGTTACAACCGATACTGGGATCATCCATAGAGTATAGAAAAATATTGGAATCCAAAGATAAGGACGTCTTTAAAACCATTGGCAAATTTCTAATCGAGTCGCAAAAATAAAACTACTAAAAAAACAATAATACGAAATTTAAATAATTTAAAAGAAAATTTAACTTAAATCAAACTAAAGTGACAATCACCGACAATCCAATTGTAATGGACGACAACATGTACAAATGTTCGTTCAATATCATAACATCAGAGTTTTAGTATGGCCCGTTTTCTAGACTTGAATACCATCGACATTTATGGCATAACCTCAAAAAAAGAATAAGATCACGTCCATTCCTGATACACTCCCCCATCTCGAAAGTACACTTCGTGAAGAATGTGCTAACCTCCAACAAGGCGACATTTCCCACTGGTAGAAACTGGTAGAAAGTAGGTCGAAAGGAGTCTTCGAGATATAATTAAGACAAGAGGAAGAAATATCCGATATAAAGTGAAACGTTAATTAAAAACATAATTAAAACAAATTGTATCTGTCAGACTTTTTTTTAAATTTTCCTTAGCAATTTATTTTTTAGACAAAGACTCAATTATTAAAAGTTTAAAAAAACTTTGATTAATAAATAAAAATAAATACAAATGATATGACAAGTGGGTGGAATTTTTTGCCTGTCAGTCTGCAATAATTTGTAAACCTGATTTGTACACTTTAACAGGAAAATATACATCGAATTAAACCATAACATATACACTGAGTTGTAGCGAACCATTAGAATTTAGCTAAAATTGTTTTAATACATTATTTAAAGATCAGTATTCATCGTAATATTGCCAGTGCATCGTGAGGTTTTGTTAGCAATTTGCCATCCCAACTGAAGATTCGATTAAGCCCCGTCACGTCCGACGTAGCCCCAACAACTTGTAACAGAGAAAAGTTCCGCAATCGGTCTACCCATCGAAAATAGGCTGTCAATTGTATACTTTTGGCCATCTGGGAAACCATTTTTTGTTTATTTTTTATTTGATTTTATTTTTGTCGCTGCACCCTTCCCAAGGCATTCTGTATCTCAGAATCGACAAAGGCTGTGAATAACTCACCAGTTTTCTTTCTCATTCTCATTTCTCAGGTTATTTACATTTCAATAGGAGATTTGATATAACTTTCTTCTTTTTTTTTTAATAATGGAATGTCCGTTTAGGTGCTTCTGGTGAAATTATTCGGGAGATTCTTTGAAGAATACTTAACAGACTGAAATTCTGGAACATAATAAATACCTAAAAATAAGGAACGTTACCCGGATTCTCTGAATGTTTGACGTTTATAACCAAAAAAATATTTAATTACGTAAATGAAAAGTGAAAAATATCAATCGAGCAAATGATAATATTGGGTTGTCCGGAAAATAATGCAGGATTTTGGTATTAAACAAAAAAAAAGAAACTAGTTACTTTAAAGCAATGTTCTTTAATCAAAATAATTTCCCATACTCTCAATACATTTCTCCCAACGTGTTGGTAACTTATTAATTCCGTCTGAGTAGAATTCAGAATTTTTAGAATTGATAAAGTCAATAAATGCATTTTCCAGTTCCGTTTGATTTTTGAATATTATGTGTTGTAAGTAGTGGTCCAGGTGTCTAAAAAAATGGTAGTCAGTAGGCGAGAGGTCCGGAGAGTAGGGTGGGTGAGGCAAAGTTTCATAGCCAAGCTCCAATAATTTTTGTGACGTTACACGTGACACATGTGGTCGAGCGTTGTCATGCAACAAAATGGGCCCTTTCCGATTGACCAAAGAGGTGGTCAGCGACGGTCGTTTTACTGACTTTGAGTTGCTCTGCAAGTTCTCGAACAGTTGTTTTGGGGTTTTCTTCCACCACTGATCGCAGAACATCATCATTAAGAGAGGAAGGCCTTCCACGACCTTCTTCATCTTCAAGGCTGAAATCTCCCTCCCGAAATTTTTTAAACCACCTTTGCACAGTGCACTCATTAACACAACCCTCGCCCCAGACTTGGTTAATGTTTCTAGCCGTTTGGGCTCCGCTTCGGCCGAGTTTAAACTCGTAAAAGAAAATCGTACGAAATTCTCGCTTTGACATTATAAGGATGACTGAATTATTTCCAAGTAGCGGAATGCTACAGAGGTAAACAAACAATATCATTTGGAAGAGGATTAATAAGTGTTGACATTCATACAAATGAGTAATCCTGTAAACGTAAACAGAATATTTTATATAGATTTTTTTTAATGAAAACTTAAAATCCTGCATTATTTTCCGGACAACCCAATAATATTTTGCTGTCGAAGGAGAAACTTCAACAACACCCCTCTAACAAAACCAAACAATATAGCCACACCCACTTCAATATTATTATAATTATAGATACATTTTATTTCTTCCGTCCAGTTAAATTTAATGAGGTCAATTAATCATCGCCCTGACGTAACCTATATTTTGCGTTATTGATTTGATGGTGTAGCAGGCATACATAAAGCCCCTTTCGTTACTAGTTTATTATCTTTCTAATACCACCCATAACTTAATAATAACCAAGTTTATTGAATATTATTATTATTAACATTAATTTTTAATTATTATGATTAATATTATTGATTATTATCAGTTGATCATAAACATGTGTTATACATCTATCCACTGTGTATTATTAGGTTCAACTGTAAGTATTTTTTCGTTTCCTTGCTTGCTTTTGTGAAGTAACAGAAGGAGCAAGAACAAATTTAATATTTTCTCTAATTTTCCCAATAAACTTTAACACTTATTGTAAGTTTAATAGTTCTTACAATGAAAAATTTGGAGGAAAACCGAATCCATGCGTTATCGGAAAGACGCATTTCACGGTTGTTATCCTGTCGAAATAATAAAAACATCTCTTACATCCGGCAATAATTGAAACTGCTTCGGTGATGCGCCACCGGCCGGAGAAACGTCCAAAAGAAGAAGTTTGATTGGAAAAGTTAAGTCGGTGCGAAATCGAGTGAGACGGAACCTAGCCGAGGAACAACTTAAATCGGCAAGAAACCATATCTTTGTTCAAATCATTTTCTACACATAAATTGCAATATTTAAAAATAAAACTATTTGGGAAAGAGAAAAACATGACAAAACAAGAACTGTTAAAGACAGAGAAAGCGTACTTAGACAACGCCCAGCGGGTAAAACTGAACCAATTAGCCACGCCCAAAAAAACGTTTAACAGTTACAACGACCGACTAACTTTGCAAAAATATACCAAATTTTAACACTTGAAACAGCAGCATAATAAAAAAAAGGGTACAGTGTTAGACTGCGTGAGTGCACCGGGCAAAATATGAATAGAAACCAAATTGCCTTTTATCTGGGTCTCACGAAGAAGAAGGAGGACGGAATTCGAACCAGCGAACGGTCCTCAGGTACGCTAGTAGGATCAGAACCTTTATATTAAATTGTATGTAAACGGATGTATGTAAAGACGAGCAATTGCAGGATTGATGAATGGTGAGATTTCCTCTGACTGAAGGATGATGATCATGTTGGCCTACCTACCGCTGCATTGCTCTGATCCACCCAAATAAAAGTGACTTGACTTAATAGAATCACATGGACGCACTGACGATTGCAAACTGTCTAAACGCGTCTAACCGGTCCAACCCAGCAGACCAAGATGACCCACAATTTGGTCCATTTGATGAAATGTTCGATGAAAAAAGTACAAACCTGGCAGAACAACACCACAACTGACAAGCTGCTGCAAAACCGGTCAAAATTGGGAATCTGTGCAGGTTTCTTAACTAGACATGGAAAAACTGAGAATATAGCCCGTGTAGGTTCTGTTAGATACACATCCTGTTTTACATAAAGACTAATAAGAAAAAATTATTGCTCACAGGAATAGTAAAGATCAATCCGGTAAAAAGATGCGTCACTATCTAAGCTATGGGATGCTAATAAAAAGCCCGAAGTTAGACAGTGGGAGTGTGTAACCAATGACAGAAGCACAATACATCCGAGCCAACCTCGAACTAATCTGTCTATCTAGTGAAAAACTGACTGATTTCAGCAACGGAGGAAGGACCAATACAAAAAGCCTTTCAAGGGATCAATATATTCTTGTTTGTATTCATCCTCTGTTCAGTATCAATTTCATCATTTAAATATAATTTTTTAAATCGGAAGCGCATTCATAGAATAACTAATCGCTCCTATCAGCAATTTTATTAATAGAAGCATGATCAAGTAACATTAGTCATTGTTTCCGGATACCATGTGTTCCAATATGGTTCTGTGGATTTATTTTCACGATTCGGCAATTCCACGTCAGACCCGGAATCGGGAAATTCTCCGAGGCAAGGGAAAAGGGGTAAAAAGGGGTGATACACAAGGGAAAATTAGCGCTGCCTAAGGGACAAACAAGACTGTGGGCGGTCTTAAAAATACCCGCCGTTGTCGAAGAAAAGTAAGAAGTGATCGGTGGGTGTACTGTAAGCGGGAGTACTTTGTCCTTTCAATCTGTTCAATGATCAAATGACGACGCCCCCGCGGTGACATCGATCAGGGGAGAAACTTTTTCCGCGACAAACTGACACCTCCTTAACCATTTTCACGATAAACAGAGTACATTTCCGCCTGTTTTCTCGTTTTTATTTTTTATATTTATTTATTTTTTACCTTTTAATTTCAAACTACAAGATAGTACAAGAGTGTCGTTTAAAACCTGGCCTTTTGGGAAAGTATGAACTCATTTTTATCATTTTGGTAAAATTTTATGAACCATTCTAATTTTCGAAGTTTCTTATCAAAGAGCTGTCTCAACATGTATATACTTTTTTCATTTTAACCATCAGAACCCACTGGGAACTGAGTGACATAATGACCTGACCCTGGCATGGATCCTGGGCGCTTGGGGCTTAGAGCCAACGAAAAGGTTGACATGCTAGCCAAAGAGGGGGCCAAGATGGACCCTCTAGGCCCTGAACCCTACTACTGTGGCTTAGAATCCTGCCATAAAAGAGAATACAACTTAAAATGAATCTTTAATAAGTCAAAAACCTAGTGGGACGCGAAGATATTGGTGGACGGACCATCATCCGCAAAGCCTACAAAGCAATTATTGAAAGGTAACCGCGACCAAACAAGGATTCTGATGACTCATGACCAGGACAGTGCCACTCAAGAATGCTCATGCGCTGGACATGAACACAGACAGAAGAAACATTGTGCATATACTACAAAGAGGAAACCGCATAACACTTCTGCTTCTGTGCAGTTTCTTGCAACTAAGACAGGAAAAACCACAAGATCTTACACTAGGGAGCCGCTGACAAAGCTATGGAGACTGATTAAGAACCCAAATCTAGCCAGTGAGTTATAAGAAAACATGGCACAATAGATCTGCCTAGGTAGAGTTGAAGAAGGTCTTGTAGCCATCTCTTTTATCCCTATCACTGCACCTACTCTTCCATAATTTAATGCCGTGTCAACTTGTCATCATCGTGTCCACTTTAACCACTCAATATAAAGATGATGTCCCTAAGTTTAATTTTTCATTTTGTTTTTACGTAAATCTCACAATAATGTAACTAATTTAAATTGAATTGAAATTCCCTAAATCCAAAGACCTTATCGAGGTATTGTTTAATTTAAGAAGTCATTATTCCTTTTGTCACGGTCGTATAATCTGAGATAAATTTAATTTTTTTTTACAGTCTTGATAATGACGAAATAATCTCAAAAAGCAGGGTCATAAAAAGTGTGTAATTAAACCACAAATCAGCTAGGTTTTGTTATTAAGTAATTTCGCAATAATTCAACTAGTTAATGCGTTTAACCGCTATTTCCTGGTCGTAGGACCTTCATAATTAGAAGAATGAAGTGGTTAATTTAAGAAGCCATTTATCTTGACCTTACTCCGTTTCACCCTTGATCATGATGATGTAAACTCCTAAAGGACGGCAGTTCAAAAGCTTTTAGGCCATCCCATCCAGACTAACGTACAACTTTGAAAAGAACCATGTCGGTCAACAGTATATAATTTTTCAATTAATGCATAAAATATCCAACAACGATTATCCTTACAAGCGTGAAATTTCTTTATGTTTCCCAACTGTGCTACACCGTAATAGCCCCCGGGCAATTAAATCTAAATCGTATGCGAACATAAGCTTTCGGCTTTTGCCCAGATTGTGTTTTGTCAACCGTTGATTGGCCTCCGTTTAACTCGAGGGGCTGCGGGACCGACGTACTCAACGTGTGCAAATTGTCTGAAAGGTTTGTCGGTTTACCGGCACGGTTCACCTTCAAATTGGTCCTCCCTCCGCTCCCTTGTTGAAGAGCCCTCCTGTTTCCTTTGTTCCACTTACCTGTAATGACGGGGTAAATTTGTCTTTAAGCCCCCTTACAATTTTCCAGTTCGTAACTCAAACGTAACTCGTAACGATGTATGATCAATAAAGTTACAAACTGAAACCGGCTTATAAGTAAAGTACCAATATTTTCAACATTTTCAATGCTACAACTCCACCAAATGAGCCCCAATTTAAAATTTATTCATAGGATCCGATGTTATTCGTTTTTCGTAATACATTTCGATCTTTATTGAAGTCATCTTCAGGGAATGGGATTTATAAACATTGTTTCAATTTTACAAATACATGTTTTTCCAAATCCCACATGTATTTGTAAAATTCAAACAATGTTTATAAATCCCAGACCCTGAAGATGATCTCGATAAAGATCAAAACGTTGGCACGATAAAGAAAACGTTTTTCTAAAACCTACGTCACACCAGACCTCATCCCACGACCTCCGAATAATCCATTTTAAAATCGATCATTTCTGCTTGTCACCGTGTCCAACTTGTTATTTTAATTGAGACTATTTCATTACTTATACCACGTACAAATATTGACAAAGAAGGTTATTGAACAGAAAAAATAACATATATCAAGTCCTAAATTACTCTTTCCTGCTACAACAATCTCATTTCATCATGTCTATTGACTTGGATCAGGCTGTTAACATTGTTTATTCTATCTACACTATCGAAGTTGTTGGACAAACATGTCCCTAAATTATATATAAAAAACGTCATCGGTTTCCAGTTTGGTTTTCTAACAAATTAACTAATCTTCTTAATAGGAAGATTAAGGCTATTAAACGATTAAAGAAATCATGTTCGGATTTACTATCCTAGACTTGCCTCACTCAGAGCTCTTGTTAAGTAGGGTGTGGTCGACAATTGGTGGTCGATCTGTACCAAGCTGAACTGAGAACGCTTCTCTTACGATCGAAATGAGGTTTGCGATGAGTGGGGAAAGGATCGAAAGACAGATGGGTCAACAGTATTCTCTGACTGAGTTTGTCAGTAACCGCAGTTCCAACAATGACAGTTTCACTGTTGTCCATCACCACTGGCTGTAAGTTGGGGACTCGCATGACACTTGGCACATACGTGTTCGCTGTTTACTCAAACTTACTTGTTGTACGCACCCCGCATGTGTGTTGACATAGACACGCTATTTCGCCACGAGTGCCACGAGGACCATCTCGACATTTGGCATATGTTCTGAATCAATCGGCATTCGGCGCATACCCCATGTCTGGAGCCACCTTAGCTCAAACAAGTTTTGCCTTTGCGCCATCTTCAGTGAGAAAATATCGACAAAATTGGACTTATGTTCACCTACTCCCACCGACTTTTTATCCACATAATGAATAACCATTTTACAAAATAATAATGTATCCCCTTAAGTTATATAGTAGATGCTAACATGTGTTAACTCGAATAGAGAAATGTCCAGTAAGATCATAAATGCTCCCTTCCTTTCTTAGCATGTTAAACTTATATTTCCGCAATGCTGTGCGTGGCGATTGGTAGAACCAAAAATTTAAATATAACAGTGCTTGGCGGCTTGTTCGGTTTGTTTTGTGTTAAATTGTAAGATTCCGTAAGTTAACAAAAAAGAAAATTAATCAACTCGTTCATTCAAAATGGTATCGATGCACTCGAAAGTACTAACACGCTTCAATTCGTGGCGATATACCTAACCTATACCCTAACGACTAACAACACCC
The DNA here is from genome assembly GCA_039619505.1 of Cimex hemipterus. Taxonomy (NCBI): domain Eukaryota; kingdom Metazoa; phylum Arthropoda; class Insecta; order Hemiptera; family Cimicidae; genus Cimex; species Cimex hemipterus. The sequence goes on from CM077109.1 coordinate 8,159,293, forward strand.
CACAACTAAAATGTGGGATGTATCTACTATGAATGAGAGTATAAGGACAGGTCAGAAATTAACAAAATAAATGCTAATACAAATACGTGTAAAAACAGCTGTTAAATCCATGGCTGCCATGCTGGTTACCTCCGCCCTTACGGGGCTACATTTTCGACCTAACTTCTAATTTCCCTACGTTGTTAAATCGAGCAATGTTAATTAGCTGATTCTTACAAGTCAACGTCATCATTTCTCTCGATCTAACAGGGCCTAACAGGGTCGTGAATACCCCCAGCGTAAAGCTTTATGTACGGTGCATATAGTCTCCAAATAGATAAGAACGCATTTATCGAATAACGTTTTGGTCACACGTCTCAATAAAAATGGGTCAAATTTAGAGTTGAAAACTATAAAATGAAGAAATGAATTACTTATACGTGGTTCAGGCCGTCTTGCAATAGTAAATCCGGCAATTTCCATTTCTTTTACGCTACGACTCGGCACATTTTTTAATCTCGCATATTTATTCGCTGATCATCAAACTCGCATCATCGTTAGACCGAGGGGGTTCAAAAATATTAAAATTGTATGCCAAAGACGCCCGGTAATCCGAAGCAAAGGTCTTAATTTTGAATTATAAATCCGGAAATTTCCATTTCTTTGACAACAGAACAACAATTATTTTCTCTCAAATGAGAATTTTTTTTATAATATGCACATTATTTGTATTTGAAGTTAGGTTGTTGAACAAATACTACAGTAGGGAAATTTGTTGCTGCAGTTTGTTCAACAAGCTATACGAAATAATAGAATTAAAAAGTAAACAGCGAATATTTAATTTTAAAATTTAAAAACTTAATTATTAAATTATTATTTCATAAATTAATTAAAAGAAGGCAGTAATGCTTAGTATATAATTACATTTTTGTGATAATGTTTGTGCGCCTTAGATAGATCGTTATTTGATGCTAAACCCGCAATGCCGAACGGCGTTGCGTGTTGTATAAACCCAGCCTTAACGTAAGCCAGAGTAAGTACTTAAAAGGAATTTTTGTTAATTAATTTCTAAACATAAATTGAATGATTTATTTGAGTAAGATGTAAAGCTGACTAGAGCCGAAAGGCGATCGTTGTGTGTAATTATAGTGTCGACATAGAACTAATTGGCATACATATTGTATTGTAAATGTATCGCAATCCCGTTCCCAGACCGCCGAAGGGATTTGGGTGTCGTTGAATATTTAAACGCGCCGACCTACATAATCTTACGCCCTTGGGTATTGCGGCGTGCATGTAAGGGAGACAAACCGCTAGGGAGTCGGGGACTGTGAAAATCATGTTGCGTGGTGAAATTCGCTTACTTTGATGTGTAGAATGTTTGTAAAAATTAAATTGTTGCGGGCAGCAGGGTGACGGACTTGTTTGGAGATCGTTAGGCCTCTGGAACGCGTTTACCATTTGGTCACGTGCTCAAAGGAACAGAATAACGGCATAACTTGGCAAAAATTAAAAAATTGCTCAGATTTCGCCGGAGTATTACAGTCCACTTTCGCCGGTTTTAACCTTTTGACATAAATAAGCAGTACAAATGAAAAGATTAACCTTTCCAGGTGGGAAAAACTACCAAATTAAACCACATATAAAAAGGACATAAACACGGAACGAAGGTGTAAAAACACAACAACAAAAAATAATTACGGAAATATACTGCCCAACAAAAACAACCGACGACGTGGTTTTTCCACGAAAAAAATGGCCAACTTTGAAAAATGCTGCAAAAAATGCACTTGCGCTAGGTCACTTTTTTAGAAAATTTTACGCTGAACAAGACGTCCCTTTTTACGAAAACTTCAAACTGAGCTATGGATCCAGGAAATCGTCCTGGAGCGGCGTCCATCAATAGGAAATTTGAATAAGTTTTCAACTGGTCACCTTCCACTTTGCCAGATTTCTCAACAGTTTTAGACTTATACGCGTTTTTTAACCAAAAAACCTGGTATTTTCGTGCTCTCTCTCTAGATTTTCAAGAATGGTTAAATTGTAAACCGTCATGTTTTCGAAAATTTTACGTTCTACTACGTTTTATTCCGAGGAATTTTTCAAAAAGGTGATCAGGGAAGAGACAATTCTAACTTTGGCCTTTTGGGATGCTTCTGCAATCCGTTTGTTTGTTTGCCTCATTACGGAAATTCAACTTTTCCGGCCATCACATTTAGCAATCGAGAAAAATTTTTGATAAGCTTCGAATTGGTCACCAGATTTCTCAAAAGGTTTCCAGCTATCAGAGATTTTTTGGCAAAGAGCGTAGTTTTTGTACGTACTCTAGATTTTACCGTACATAAACCAATTTTACCAACCATAAACCGTACATAAATTGTTTCAATACGTAAACTGAAGACAGACCGCCACAACCCCTGTGAATTTGCAAGGAGAATTGGAATTTCCGTGATGAGGTGGACAGTCGTTATCGACAACAGAAGCATTCCGCATCCCAAAAGATCAAAGTAAGAAAAAGTATGAATCGTCTCTTCCCTGTGGATTTAAATGTACTGCCTGCTCCTCCACATGCAAGTAGAAGTGACCGAAGGAGTACGGACTTGAAAAGGGAATTCCCTTTCTGTCCTCCTCCTTGGCTAATGAGCTGTTTTTGTAAATTTTATATTTTGTTTATATTTATTTTATATTTATATCATTATTTATATTAATTTGTATTTTATATTTATGTATATTTTTATATTTATAATTTTATATTTTGACGTCAACACAAAAATAAAATTTGTATTTTAGTGTAAAAGATGTTGTTTTAAATGTACGTTTCTTT
>CM077109.1:8162495-8309973 GCA_039619505.1 Cimex hemipterus
TAATAAAAGATTCTTAAATTGTATTCTTTGTTCATTATAACGAATAAATTAAATTAGAAGGAAAATTTTATTTTACATTTAATTTTCGGCGTAAAAGATTCATAAAATTTTAGTTAATAAAGAATTTTCGGACCACTCTAAGGTAAAGGTCCCGGGTTCGAATCTGCGACATAATTTTTGCAAAAACACCGTCACGCCGAGGGTTGATATCGTAAAAAATAGTTTAAAAAATATAATGAAATAAAGAATTTTCTTTCGTTTCTATCTTTGTTTTATTTTAAATATTTTTGCCTTGAATATTTGGAATTCATTTATCAACAAAAACTGGCCTGATTCATGATTATATTAACGTAGTCAGTTGTGACCATAAAAACCTCTGGGGCCATGTTTTCCGTTCTCCGGATTCAGGATTGGGCCGGGGGGGGAGATACAACGCAGTATGCGTACCTCGCGGTTGTGATGTTACTCAAACACGTTTCCCTTTGCAACATCTTCAATGAGAACATTTCGAGATATTTGAGAGAGAGATTTTCAGACCAATTTTTTCAAAATTTAGTTGTTAAAACAATGCCAAGCGGTATGACATCTGTCACTCTTCCTAATCCACTTCTCGCTGTGGTTGTGTCTTGAATTTATTCCATCAACAGTGAATTTTTTTGCATATTTAGCAATCCTGTTGTTATTACGGAATAGCAGGGCGTGAAAATGTTCAAACTTTCAAAATTCAAACGAAGATGTCAGCAAGAACTATCGATCATTCACTAAATCGCACAGCGAAACTTAATTACCTAAATGTAACAATAAGACCCGACCTACTTGCGCTTATTGAAAACCTTGCTGAAATAAATTGAAACTGAACTTCAGAACCACAGCGGCAATAAAGAAGATAGGGGAAAGGAAAATAAAAACGAACTCTTTGTGTGCGAAGTTTGTGTAGTGTATTGTGCAAGGACAAACCAATCGAGAACTGAGCTCTATTTCGATTTGTGTCACGCCAGTTACAACCAAACCATGCGCCGAAATGATGAGTGATTATCGCGAGGTGAAAGCAATATTCAACGCCCATCAAAATATCGATTAAGAACGTGCCTTATTCAAAGGGAAAACTTCGAAAGCAAAAGTGTTGGAAGCAAGTCATAAACACCACTTTGATTAAAACTAAGGAAATTGAATCTTTCATTGTCCGTTTTTCAACTAAATAGTCGAGAAAACCGTTATAAAACTCAGCCGACTCTCTTAATTACACTTTGCCCAAATTGCTTTTAACTAGCCCCTGAGGTGCCAGAGCGACGGTCTTTTCAGCGGTTCACGGACTCCGGCCCCTGCGCAATGTTTCACCTCCTTTGATAATGAAAATGTAAATTGTAACCATGATCAAAACATGTTTTCGCGTTAACGGTCCCCCAGCTCTCAACCCTTTGCAGATTTTATGCTACCTCGTTGATGAATAAAATGAAATCCTGTTACTTATTCAGATTGATATTCGAGAAGTAATAATATCTCATTACTTGACCTTCAACATTGCTGAGGTGATTCAATTTTATATCAACGTGAATAAACATTTATTATGAGAGATTAACATTAATTAAAGTGAATAATATAAAACAATCCATCTTCATTTAAATAAAAATATTTGATGGATACGAAATCATACAGTGTATAGCTTCGATACATATAATGTATAAAGTATACATATGTATAATGTATAAAGGAAGGAAATTGGAGGAGGTGTGAGTGTAGGAAGTATAAAAGTGCGTGGGTTAATGTACACCGATGATGTTGCCTGGAGGACAACCCCGTTATAATCAATGATCAATTCCCCGGATGAATACTGCGAGCTTTGGTGTTTGGTGTTAATTTTAAAAAAACCAAAATAATGATTTGCAATAGGAGGGGAGGTAGAATTAAAAAAAAGGAAAAATGGTCTTTTGAAAGCATAGAAATAGAAGTAGTAAAAATCTAGAAATATTTAGGCGTGCTCATTTTCGTGACAATATAAGTCAAGCAAAGTCCGAGATTAATTCTCCCTGGCAGAACAAATTAAAAATATCTATACACTCCAAATTTAGTGTTTTGTGCAGCTTTTCGGACGGTTTGTAATGCAGCCCAAGTTTTGGGTTTCCAAATCTACGCCCGAGCTGATAAACTACGAGGGATTTTTTGTGAAAAGGCAGTTCAAGCTTCCTTACAATAGTCCCAATTATATTCTAAATTTAGAAATAAGAATGAATAGCACGTATGTATACACTTTAGGACTGCTTTTAAAATACATTTCAATAACTTTAAAACTGCTAGATTATAGGCTTCCAAAAATGATATATAAGCATATAATAAATAAAATTATTCTTTAGATTCACTAATTTCTTGGTCCGCTTGACCAAGTTTTTGGTTGAGGTGTAAAAGTCAAAGGCACGAGCGGGATTCGAACCCAAGATCTCCGGCTAGATACGCCGCTACTCTACCACTTGAGCTATCACGAGTGTCCGGGTGGATCGAGATCACGATATCTCTAGCCGGAAGATCGTGGGTTCGAATCCCGCTCGTGCCATTCACTTTTTTATCTCAACTAAAAAAAAACCTTAGTTAATTATTCTTTGGTTTAATTCATGGAAGAAATTATGTAATCAGTACAATATTACCGTAAAACGAAAACGACAGAAAAAACTTGGAAAGAAAGTTTAAGTAAATTGATTTTCAATACAAATTTAAAAGAAAATCGCAATGCAATAATAAAAGTTAGGAAAAGGATTTTTCTTGAAAACCCCAAGCTAAATTATAATGTCACTTACTTACACTATTAGATTACCGAAGTTAAACCAATATTGAAAGCAACTAGGGAACAATTAAACTTAAATTTTTGACCTTTTAGATCAACATTTTGGCATATTTGTTCATTCTGTTACCTAAAAGAAATTGAAAATACAAAACGTATGTTTTACAGATTCTGAACTTTGAATTGTCTAAACGGTTGAGAGTGGGGTTTACTATGTAATTATTTTAAAAAATGCACTATATTATAGAAATTTACTTGTCGGGGCATTTATCGTTGGAAGAAATTCGTTTTATTTATTAGCCAAAGGTCGTGGGTTCGAATCCCGCTCGAGATACTAATTTTTCATTTTAACCAAAATTATTAAACGATTTCGCTGAGGTATTTCGTTTTGTTTTCAAACAGCTTAATTAATAAACATTATTGTTAAATCGATTTGGTTTCGTGGTCCGATTGACCAATTCAATTGTTTTTATATTAAATTAATCTCTTAAGTGAAGTATTGGTCGAGATAACATTTTCATTTGTCGCCGAGAATCAAATAGATTACACGACAATTCAAAAATACCAAAAAATAAAGGGAAAATTTTTAAAAAGGTGAGGTTGAGGTGAGAAGTTGTTGTCCCGAGTCACGATAGTTCAAGTGGTAGAGCAGCGGCGTATTTAGCCGAAGGACGTGGGTTCGAATCCCGCTCGAGGCACTGACTTTTGTGTCTCGACCATTACCTTAATTAAACATTAATTAATTAAAAATTATTATAATTAGTAATTTTTAAGGGCGTTTTAAAGGGTAAGGTCTTTTCACGCCCTAACATTTTAATTAAAACTTCTACCTCCAGTTAGCTATATCCTTTCTTGTTCGAAAAAGCTCTGATTTCAAACATTCACACATAAACTAAACTAGCCTATTGCCATCCAAAGCTTTAATTTAACCTTTTAAAATGCTTAATTTGCAAGGCAAAAGGGAAAAACATTGTAATTAAAAAATGTCTTCCTTTTGTTTAATTAGAATTTCGAACTTTAGTTCTAATAATTTAAACATTTCCCATAGGCTTGTATGGCCAATAGTAATAATAAGGGGGTCAGAGCAGCAACAGTGTCAGTCCTTTTATTGTTCTATTCAAGTTTGATAAATAAACTAATGCTGCTTAACAATGATAAGAAAGAAAAAACATTTTTTTTTAGGGAACTAAATTTCTTAATAATTTGCGATTTTGGGGCGTTGTTGTTTATTACCCCCAATTTGTATTTTCTTTTATTTCACTTTTCCGCTCTGGCAAGCTCAAACATTACTGAAAAAAAAAGAAATCATTGCACACGGAAGTAATGAGTTAAACAAAAACTCATTTTACTTTTCCAAACCTAACCAGCGGAGCAATTAATAAGTCAACAAAAAACTCAAGTAATATAAAGGTTTACATCTATCTTATCATTTTTATCTTTATGGTACAACCTTTTTTCCTATAATGTAAACCATTATATTATGAAAAAATAAAATAATTTTTTTGTTTAAGTCATGAAGAAATTATGTAATCAGTACAACAGTAGCGTAGAAGTAAACGAAAATTAAGAAGAAACTTGGGAAGAAAATTTAAATAAAGTAATTTTAGATATTAATTAATAAATTAATTTAGAAGAACTGAAGTGTTCATATACCGAATCTTTTTTGTATATTTACAGAACGAACACACTACAAACAGTAGACAAAAAATTACTGTACTTTCAATTATATTATTATTATTGAAGTGGGATTCGAACCTACGGCCTTCGGCGAACTGAGGTATTCACATACCGAATAACGTTTTTGAATAATTATTATTATTATTGAAGCGGGGTTCGAACCCACGGCCTTGAGCGAACTGAGGTATTCATACATCGATTAACTTTTATGTATACGGCGAAAAACCTACATTCATGTAACATGTAACCTTTATGCGTATAGCACCTCTATTCATGCAATGTACAATGTACTGGATAACCTTTTTTTCATGTAATGTATACCTTTATGCTACTTGAGTTTTTGTTTGTTTTTACAAATTGTTCAGCTGGTAGATATTGAACGTAAGTTCCGCGTTCCTAGTCACTCCATCAATGACAATCGCCAACAACAGCTGAAAGACCCTATTTACTCGGGGATGATCTCTTAATTTGAATTTAATTACGGTCAAACATGATGGACGATGCTATTTCAAAACAGGTGCGCCAATAAAAATGATAGTTTCAATGACAACGCAAGGCCTCATATTTTACTGATGACGCGTAATTGCACACGTGCAGCTTCGCCTACGCCGTTCGCCATGGACAATAATTTTACTTCACTTCTTTTCCCCCGATTCAAAATTATTAAAATTGACTTAAGAGGTTGACGTGATAGAAATTACTGAAAAATCGTCAAAACCGAATTTAACTATAAAATATAGTGGAACGTTGTTCAACTCATTGTTAACGGAACTCATTTTTCCTTTTGTAAAAAACACAAAACTTTCGTGTTTATGTAATGGAAGTCCCTACGGGCTTGGGGGAGGGAAGCCGTGTCAAGGCCTTTCCGGGTTAATTGCCTGGAGGTCGAGTACGAAGTTGCAATTTTTAGCATTTCTGTCAAATCGTCCCTTTTCCCTTGTGAATTATTACAAAACCGGGAGTTGAAATTGTTGAGTAAACTCGCTGGCGGTAATTTTCACCGTTCACAAGGGAGACTATTTCTAAACGTGAACTTTTAAACCTAAGTTTATATAGGTGGCGTCCGTTTTAGATGACCTAGTTGAATTTCTGTTGAACCAGTGACCCTATCAAAAAAAGTTTAATAATAGTATAGAAATGTGTGGTGATCAAGTGACCGTTAGTCGATGATCTCTCAAGATCATCTCAATAAAGATCGAAACGTCGGGCACGATAAAAATATTTTTCTGAAACCTACTTCACAAGATTTCAGGATAACTATTTTTAGTTTAGTTTCAAATTTATACTTTTTTTAGAAAAAAATATACAGGGTACCTCAGGCTGAGTGAAACAACAATTGAAGCACAATGACACCACAAAATTTCAAACATGACCCTATACATCCTTACATAACATTTTAAAGATTTTGTACGCTCAAAATAATGGTAAAATCGGATATTAAATTGGCCAAAAAATGACAAAGTTATCGCAAAAAGTTTGGGGGGGAAACTTCTTCATAAGAACAGAAGACTTTTCTTATTATTTTGATAGCTTGTTTCTCTTTAAATGTCATTTGACGGTGAGATCAATTATCGGCGAGATCTAAGCGTTTCATTCCATTCACTGATTGATTTCAAGCGTTCAAATTTCAATTTCGTGAAAAGCCCTACGCAAATTGACGCAATTATATTAGTGAAGAGGGTCGAAGTCGGCGGGAATCAATTAGCCCTCAAGTCAGTGCGAAACTTATCCCGAGGGCCCTCATCGAAAAAGTCCTAATTATTGCTGGAGTGGCTGTAATGAATTATTTATCGCCGGCCATCCTCTCGGCCGTATTATCGACGGATTCTTCGGAGATAAAGCGTTAAGTACTTAAAAACATTTACCTGGTTGTGCGGCTGTTCGATAATCATTTCCTCGCTGCTTGGCGCCTGAAAATAAAAGATAAAATTAAAAGACGGCTTTCTAAAAGGTTTAAAATGGGGTGCTGTCTATATGTGCACTTCATGCACCTCGGAACTTTCAAAACTGATTGAAGTACTAATGTTATTATGTGGCGTGGATGAATTGCAATACAAGTTTGTATCTAATGATGATGTTTCGTTGATTTATCGACCAACTAATGCAGATAATGCTCTGTTAGTTGTTACCTGGGATGTTTTCAAAGAAAATAATTTTAAAAAATACAGTGTTTTACGGTAACAATCGGTTTAAACATTGACACTGCGCTGATCACTGTAAAGTGAAGGTCCCGCGTTCGAACCCTACATATAAATGGGCTGTTTTTTTGTTTTTTTTTCAAAAAACACCAGCACCCTGAGGGTTGATAAAACATCTGCACTTGGAAACCCATGTTTAAAAAAATTAAAAAGTTTTCTCAAGTACGGTTTATATCCTCGACAGAAAGGGAGCTTTTCACATATCTTCCATCTCCTTCGCATTCAGAAATCATACTAAATTACCTGTAAATGTCTTTTCTTAAATAAATTGCAATCTAACATAAATGGGTTAAGTTCAACACATAGTAGAATTTTAAACGATGTTCATACATGGTAAAATGTATATTATTTATTTTATCTGGTCTGGTGTGATGTAGGTTTCAGAAAAACATCTTCATCTGGGAAACGTTTCGATTTTTACTGAGATCATCATCAGGGCCTGGGATTTATAAACATTGTTTAAAATTAACAAATACATGTAGGATGTGAGAAAATGAAAATTTATACAATGCCAACAAATATTTTTATAATCAATCAAATGTATTTATATTCTTGCTTATTAAATACTTATTTGGATAGTTGGAATTTATCTATTAGGTTTTTGGTCTGATTGACGAAAGAAATGCTTTTCAATTGATTAATCTTTAAATAACGTTTGGTTCGAGATAAATAAAGTCAGTGTCACGAGCAGGCTTGGGCTCAATACCCCCCTGCTCTAACACTTCAGCTATCGTGACTTCGACCCACTCGGACACCAACTTCCCATCTCAAACCCACCTTTTCAATTTTCCCTCCTTTTTGTCATTTTTCAAATCGTGGGTCAATTACACTTCGTGGTCCGATTGACCAAATAAATTCTGGAAAAATGGCAAAAAGATGGAGTTGAGATGGGAAGTTAGTGTCCGAGTGGATCGAAGTCACGATAGCTCAAGTGGTAGAGCAGCAGCGTGGGTTCGAATCCCGCTCGTGGCATTGACTTTTTCTATCTTGACCAAGACCTTAATTAAAGATTAATTAATTGAATTTGTAATTTATGTTGACCTCCTACCAGTACAGGATATAAACCGTACCTGTGAACAACTTCGCTCTAGTCATTGTTGTTTTTATTTTTATTTTATTTTATTTATTATTATTATTATTTGCCTGTGATATGTAAAACTAATCTGATTATTTCATAGTGAAAAAGCGAAGAAAAAATTGAAACGGGTTTCAGTGTTAACGTGAAAATAAAATAATTTAAATTTATATAAGTCTGACTAAAAATCAGTAAGTACAAAAATGTTTATTTTATTGTAATATATATTTGATGTTAAATTAGCACAAATTATAATGTGTAATATATTATTTTGAACACCCTTGAAAGGTACAATAATATTCCGAAGGGTAGGCGAAGATTTAAAATGAAAAATGTTTTCTTTGACGACATCCCTGATAACTACCAAGTGAACATTATCCAATGATGATGATTCAAGCAAATGGGTTTGTTTTTAAGAAGACACCACGAATATGTACACAGAAAAGAAAAGAAATACAGTTATAGAAAGTGATCTATACTAAAAAGCTTCTTAAAGGATAACTGAGTACGGTTCACTAATTACAAACTGGATTATGTTGCTAAAAGGGTTCGTAACGTATTGAAACATGAACTTGGGCAAAAATCTCCCGCCGGGGTTGGGTTCCAGGAAGGGGATAAATTGGAAGGGACTCGTTCATCCTCAAAGTGCACAATGGGATTAGACAAGAAGGGAAAAGGGCAGTTTATTTTTAACATTTAACCTTCCACGCCGAGGTTCTGTCGATGCGACCGATTCGCCATAAATTTTGTCAAGGCAGTTGACAACAATAAAGAAAGATCGACGCGGGTTTGATAAAATTTTTATGGAAGGCAAACAGAGGGTTGATCCATTAAGCGAGATATCAATTCGCTGATATCTCCTTAATATTATTATTATTATTGACTAAATAAAACTCAAATTTGTATTTGCAACACAAAAGATTGTATTGTGAATATACAGTTCTTTAATAATATTGCAATGGAGTTCAAACCAAAATCTCTAGTACGTGAGCTTAACGCCAACTCAACTGCTCTTACATTGATATGGAGGGCTTTGAATTATTACGAATGGTTATTACTTTAATGTATAACAAATTGTAAGAAATTCTTGTCTATGTTTTTTTCTTTTTTTGTATGTGTATTGTATTCCTGGATTAGTATTGTACCACATTTTCTTTTTTTTGTCTTTACTTTTCCCTTGGCCATTGACGTTCCATTCCAGCCTTCAAAGTGGATTTAGGGGGTGTGACGTAGACGAACATTGATGACTGGTAGGAGTTTGTACATGAATGTTTGGATTCGGTTTAGGTTAGATTGACTTTGATTAGATTTTACTAGTGGCGATCCTAATAATAAACCTCAGGGGTCTTTTTAGCTCCTAAGATATAAAGGAGACAGCTGTTGTGACTGGAAGCGGAAGTGGGGTAGGTAGATTGTTAAAAGGAAAAAGCCATCTTGATACGTTTATTTTTACTGTTTTTTATGCTCTATGTCGTGCACCATAATTCGCTATCAACCCCCTATGGGAATGAAAGCACGGTAAGCTTGAATGTATGATGAAAATAAGCATATCATAGGCATAGGAGCCGGAGAATGGAACTAACGAAACTACCTCAAGGGGATACATATACATATTAATTCAGCTCTTTGGTTCTTGAAAAAACAGTATATAGAATTTAGGTTCTAAATTTATGGGAGGAAGTACGATGCCCACAAAAATCTTGATATAACCTTGGGTGCATGTGATAAACTCGAACAACGCTATGATTCTGGTGGACAGTAGAGTAGAGACGTGAGAGGATAAGATTTATAAGGTGTTCTAAGGATTAATGGAGTTGGAGGTGAAAAACGAAGCAAGGGGGAGATTGCAGAATCATCCATTATAGTGGGGAAAGGAGCTAACGTTAGGAATCGATGTGTTCCTGAAGGATTTTCACAGTAAAATTTATTGCGGTTTGATGTCGATATGACATCATTTTAAAGGAGATCGCGTTGGGTGTTTTTGGTTGCTGGCCGTAAGGTCCATCATTTTCCATTGGATGATAGAGAACTAATAGCCAATGAAACTAGCACATTAAACAGGTTGAATACTTAAAAAATAGAAAGTTCCTACTCACAGTAAATGTTTTGCAACGATCCTTATTTCGAGCCCTTTAGTTCATTCTCACGTCTCTCGACATGAACTGCCAGAGTGAACCCCCGCCGGGACCTCCGCCAACGCGACGTTCCAACGAGAAGCTGGTTTTTCAATGGCGCTCAATTTGAACAAGCGAAAAGCGGGAAATATAACACAAATAAATATTACAATAGCAAACACTGTAAGAAATTAATTATAAATTAGTGACTAAAGATAAAAGATAAAAAATTAGAATGATACCATAATATTATTAAATTATTATAAAAATAATATTAAGGTATCATTATAATTTTTTATCTTTTATCTTTAGTCACTAATTTATAAATAAGTAAATGCAGTAAGAAATTAATTATAACTTAATGTAATTGGTATTATTTTTATAATAATTTAATAATTTTTATTTTTATCGTTAAGCACAAATTATAATTAATTTCTTACAGTATTTACTTAGTATTTACTATTATAATATTTATTTGTGTTATATTGCCCGCTTTTCTCTCGTTCAAATTGAGCACCATTGAAAAACCAGCTGCTCGTGGGAACGTCGCGTTGGCGGAGGTATCGGCGGGTTCATTTTTTCAGTTCATATCGAGAGAGGTGGTTGTGTAAGTCCTTCAACGTGATGATGAGTAAAGGGCTCGAAATCCGGAACAACAACTTTGAACACCACGCTCATTCCATCATTCATCATTTCTATTAAACAGGTTGAAAGGTAACCTAAGATGTAAGTGCACACTTAATAAACATAGCTAAGACTAGAAGGAACAGTATCAAAGTGCCATCATTGCATAGGAAGACGTATTGAGTGAATATATGGCGATTTGTTAGTTTCATAGAAAGTGAGGAAGGATGAGAACTAAATGAGTTGGAATTGTATCCTTTCTTAAGAATGATAGTCTATGTAGTCTATACATAAGTATGTTTTTTGCCATGTCGTTAGAACTCGCTTTTGCGTGATCTAAGATGGTGCTGCATTCTTAGAAAACAGGTTCCTCAGCCTACCCCACTGACCCTAGATTAGGAAGGACTAGGTGTCAAAGTGCCACAATTTTAGAGGAGGAAGATATGTTCGGTTTTGGACTGTGAAGTTGTTAGACCTATTAGAGTTAGAAAGTGATACAAGATGTAAGGTGGAAGATACATTGTATAGAGTTTGATTATATGAAAGGGGGGAAGTAAACTTCAACTTAGAATTTAAAAATGCACGAATTATTAACCATCACATGCAATAACTAGGAAGTTCCAAACGTATAAAGTTCCTTCGAATCTTTACATTTTTTTTCTGTTTGATTAAATGAAAACGAAAAGTTGGCAATGAAAAGGCAACGCCATGTGAGATTTATGTTATTTAATTTAGAAGGCGGAGCCCATTCGGTGCCGCCGTTTTTGAATAATGAAGGGTCAGTTACGATCCATCACAGTGCACGGGTTGAGCGGTATTCAATTTTTGCCATTCCGTTTCAATACATTACAGGGAGAGAGTGCATTAAAAAAAGGTGCCTGATCGTCTCAGAATAAGGTTTTAGTATACATAAAACAAATACCTGTTTGCGAAACGAAGTGATATTCTTTTGTCTTTACAATCGGAAGCTCTGCAACGGTAAAGCAAAAATAATTCCCTTTATGATTTACCCTCCCATTAAAAAAATACATAAATATCACTAAAAAAATGTTATATTTATCACTAAATTTTAATCAATCCTTTAGAAATTCACAAATCTATGAACAAGTACCTTACATAAACAAATGTTAGAAAGAAAAAACTATCTACGAGTATAAAATAAAAGGCAGTATTGTTCTGAACAAAATATTGACTTGGGTTAAAAAAGTGTACTCGATCAGTGTCTGACAAAGACAAGAATGATGTATATGCCTATTTATTGTTAATAATGTATGTTTAATGCCGTTGTGATAAATCTACTTCGATCGCTTTTACAGACTGCAAAACCAACCAAAATAAAAAAAGATTGTAAATTCTTGGTGTTTGCTGTAAATCGTCTCTAGCGTTCATTCATCATCATATCATCAGAAGTGTCGAACCGCTGGTAAATATTGTCAAAAACTGTGGACAAACAAGAAAAAAACAACTTCAAGATTGATTGATTGCGGGTAAAGTTCGTACAACATTTCACTCTCACTCTCACCCCTCTCCTGGTGTATTTGTATGTGTAAAACAGAAAAAGGTGTGAGTTAAAAACATTCTTCTCTGTAAACCACCCCCTTATTAACTTTACAGCATGTACGTATACGTCGAGTTATTAAATTACGTACGTACAATCTAACCTAATTACGTACTTTGTTAACCACCTTCGCCCTAACTCATCTACACAGCTACATTTGAACCAGAAACGATTAGTTAAGCGACAATGATACAATACGTCACCATTGAAAAAAAAAAAAAAAATCTTGACAAAAACCTATAAAACCAACTTTGAAGCGTTACAATTTATTAATTATATCCATTACATTTAGTGGTTTATTGATCAAATTACGTCATTCAATTATTTATCATTTTATGTAAGGGTTTGGTTGAAATGGAAAAGTTAGTGCCACGGGCGGGATTCGAATCCAGGACCTTCGGCTCAATATGCTGCTGCTCTACCATTGCTCTACTTCGAAGTCGTGAGGTCAGGATAGCTTGAGTAGTTAGTGCAGCGGCCTTAGCGCCAAAGGTCCTGGGTTCGAATCCCACTCTTGACACTAATTTTTTATGTCAACCAAAATCTAACATAAGAAGATTAATTGTTTGTGGAATGTCCATAATATTTTGGGTTATTACTTATTTATCAAATTTAATATTCGAATTGTCGGTATCTTTTGGTGGCTGACAACGAATTATATTTTATGATGTCTGAACATGCCCTATAACTTTATCAACTACTGCATCAACAACAACTTTCATAGTATTACGAGTTATAAAGTGGTGGGTAACACTAATTTACGCTATTATTATTAGAGGTAATAAGTGAGAGTAATAAGTACTACTACTTATTAAATTACTTGCACACTGATGGAGAAAGTTCAAGAATAGTGAATTACGAAACGGGAAGAACAAATATTTCAACATTTTTCGAGAATAATAATACTGATAATCAAATTTTAACTAGAAAGAAGAAAAACAAATTCACACACACACACACGCACACGCACACGCACACGCACACGCACACGCACACACACACACACACACACACACACAAAATAGAATGGGGAGGGGGGGTCGGTGGCCGCGAGGTTTCATCTTTGACACGGCGCTCATCACTGCAAGGTCAAGGTCCAGGGTTCGAATCCAGCGGCCCTGCATTCGAACCCGACATACGTACAAATGGGCTTTTTTTAAAAAAAAAACACCGGCACCCTGAGGGTTTATGGGTTTATGAGGGGCCTCTGCTGTTGCGAACCCTCGTAAAAAAAAATTGAATGGGGATCTGAGAAAATCACCGTGATGATTTTTGATTTTTGTGGCTCCTAAACCTGATCCAATCCAAGCGACCGGAAACTAACAAAACATCCAGGAATGCCTTCGCTTTATCAATGACCGATGGAAAAATTGGAAGACAAGACAAGGGGAAGTGTACATTTACGTTGAAAAACATTCTTACCATCCACTACACATTAACTACAAACTTCCACTCAAGTCAGATATTTGGGAGTAGTCCTAGACAGCAGACCGACAAGAAATACTTAAAAGCCTTCAAAGAAAACAACTCTGCAATAGACAGCAACCGAGACTTTGAAGACCGAAATTTGTCTTTACCGTCAAAACGCAACTGAACGTATAGCGACAACTTTGGACATATCGAATAGAACTCTGAGGCACAACGAGCCTTCCGACCAATAGACCTCAGAAGAAGTGAAAATTCCTTACTACGTCAATAACCTCACTATCCGTAGCAAACGCAACATACATTTCGAATGAATCACCTGCTTCAAAAAGTTTCACAGGAAGCTCTCGATATATCCATCCTCCTACTTCATCTCTTCACTTTTCCATCCAGAACACCCATCATGCCGACCTAAACGATGTCCACGTCCGTTAATCTCACATATTGAAATCCAGCGTTTGCTGGTTTCTCGGGATGCCTTACAGACCGTAGGGATATATATTTGTTAAATGCCTGGGTAGACTCGTACCCCATAAGGCCGTAGGGATAGGGATATAGTTACGAAAGGCGGCCACAAGGCGTACTGCACCTCGATGTAAATAGATCTTTGGGCCCCTCTCTTAATTATAACTAACTGGCCAGCTTCAGGCTATTAACCAGCCATCACAGCTTTGCCAGCGGTTGCTTGGTGTTTTTCTTCTCCTAGTTGCAAGAACCTGCAGCTGCATGGACTTTCACAGAAACATAAAATATTCTCTTCCTGGCAGTATCTGCACAGTGTTCCTTCTATTCGGACTCCTATCCGGTAACGTGCTTTCTTAAGTGGAAGTGCCCCGTCAGAGTCCAATCAGAATCCTGGTTCGGTTGTGGTTGCCTTCCAGTAATACTTTTGTTAAGTTTTCCAGATGGTCCTTCTACGAATCTCTTCGCGTGTCGTATTGTTCACTAGGTTTTGGACAATAATGATCCATTTTAAGGTGTATCCTCTTTTACTTGCAGGCCAAAGTGACTGTGAGAGAAAACGTACCTACGCACATATTTGTAATATGTATTTTGGTATGTACAGGCTAATTATTTACACAAATTTCGGTTTAAAGAAATGATCGAACAGTGAAGGAGAGAAAGTTTCAAGAGGAAAATAGCGCAGATCAAAAAATGACCAGCGGCTAAATAAATTAATCAAACAGCAACAACTAGAACAAAAATAAAACCTAAGCAATTGATTCTGTCAATAAACGGACACAAAATGGCAAAATAGACGAACACAATCAGAAAAACCTTTCGGATTTAAGATCGCGACTACCATTATTGTTAATGAAACAAGGATGATTGATCGTCATTCTTAAAATCATAGATCTGTCAGGCAATTCCGGTAAATTATGATGGAACGGATAGAGAAGCATCGCCACGAGCTTTCTAGATTATGCAAAGATAACGTCCGAATGGACGCACACCAGACATGCAAAGTGATCACTACACGATAACGAACAAAATATAAACCCAAATAAGTAAAATCTGTCAATCCAGAGACAATTTTAACTCAAATATAGACGCTGTATTATTAATTTAATTCATTTTTAATTTTGGGTTTCGTTTTTTCAAGTGCCGCAGGGAAAACTGTTTATAAAGCACAACTTTTCAGGATTACAATGTTAAAGTTTAGAACTTTCGTATTACATCCATCTTACTTCAAAACCTCCCAGAAAAATATTCGTCCCTACTTTTGCCGATTCATGTGCTCGTTCCCTCCAGCCCAACTTGTCCGGGTACCCAGACTGCTACCACCGTATAACTCGCTCTAACTCTAATAAGAGAAGAGGGTCCACAGGGAATTTGTCATGAATAGCCGAAACCGCGCTCAGGAAGTCCGCACAGAAGACGTGGAAGTCAAAAAGGCATAATGAAAACTGCATTTTTTCCAATCTGATGAACCTGAATGACGTCACATGACCATACCCGTTAGCAATTGGAATAAATTTGAAAATTAAAAATTAAAACAATTTTGTAAAAAAGAACAAAATGGAAGAAATATTTCCGATCTTTGCTGGGTGGATTCCTGTCACACCGCGATCTCACATCAACATCTATCCACCAAAACAATGGATCCATTGACCAAAACAATGTACCTGCGATGAAAAACTTAACGTCAAAAACAATCCTCGGTGAACAAACCGTTAAATCTCGAAAACCCCGACTCACCGATTTAACCCTCTTTAGGCCTGAAGTGCTATCCACCAGACTACAAAACCGCACAAAGGGACAGAGGCGGAGAAGTTAATTAAACGGAAGAGCACTTCCAGAAAACCGATACTCACGCATGGCACTACGGAATATTAAATGAACAACGAAACTAACAATTTCTCTTAGACGTTTGTTTATGTAACGACATCGTAATTCGCACAATTCCGTACGATTCGCCGCCCCCGCATTCGCAAATGAACACCGCGACCGTGGTGAATTCCCACAGTGGAGGAAGATAACTGGCCGATTATCCCTTTCGCACGTTCTCCCTCACTGTCAAAATTCACTGAATTATCCTGAATTACATACAGGGAGTATATTCAATACAAGTCGAAGTTGAGAAATGGATATAAATTAATTCAATAACAGACGATAAATACGTTTAACATGTTTTATCTCGTGTGTACGAAGCGTAAAACGCTTTATCAGAATATACTTCAATTAATTACGAAGGTTTTATTTTAAAAAATTTCTATGTATTTATATAAATAAGTAAAAATAGCAATACCTACTACTCTTCGACAAAGTAGGCAGTCGTATCCAATGCAATGTACCGAAGGTCCACGCCAATAAAAATTTACGCTGAACAAGATTATTTTTTGTGCATAGTGTACGTGGCATTTCATTTGATAATATTTTTGGGATTAGATCCGTGTTCAGTTTTGAGAAGATCTCCCCAACTACAACTACAAACAGGCTTTGTTTTAACGCAAAACGCCCTAACATAGTTACATCCCACTGGGAGCTTTGAATAGGAGGACCGTGGCCTGATAGGAGGAAATTAAAATTAACAATAGATGGCTGTTAGCAGATTCGAAATAGTGTCGAAAAAGAACTATGCAAGTGCTCTAAAGGCAAAATTTAAGTCTAAGAAATTCACAAACTGCTTTACCACAAGAATTTTTTTGTTGGGAGAGAGTCCGGAAATGTCAACTCATCGCAACTGGGTAGTTTTCACCAACATGTCTGGTCAACCTGATCGGCCTGTCCGAATTTGGATCGGCCACACATATCGGCCTCGCCATTATTAGTCTTGGCGACAGGCGTGGTATTTCTGTCAAGCATGTTAAGTTTGTCGAAACGTAACCTAATGGTCGTAAGTTGTCTGTGGGAAAGAAAGAGATCATTAGTTTGGTGATCGTCATCAAATCCACTACTGATGGTGATAAAAAAATTAATGAGATAAACCAAAATGATATTGAGAATAAAGCTTGTTTTCTAATCCAAACCAGGCTTTAAAGGATTGTACTAAACCAGTAATTTTCAATAGAAAGTATTATGGTGAGATGTACTCCTGAGGGTCTGAATTGTGATGACCTGACGTTTCCGATAATTTCGTCTACCTTCGCTGTCTGTGTGTGGCTCAATACGCCTACTTTCTTAAGATGCTTTTTGATAATATGAATACCCCAAAATGGTCAGCGGTTTGGCAGCCTCTTCTTCGCAAGACCTTACCTGCCTTCTCCCTTCCTTTCTCTTTATTTTACTACTTTACTCTGACCCTGATTGTACCAACCCCTAGGGGTGGGAACCCTCTACACCAACGCTGCGGCGGTAACACAATCCGTCGTATATGGAAGTGGTCAGCTCTCATCTTGAGAATCAAAACGTCTGGTAAGGCTTTATAAGCTAGGTGCGGACGATAAAGATCTCTAGTCAGTCTTGTTGACGAAGTGTACTCGGGAACCTCAATACCAAGAATAGAATAGCTCTGTTTTCCGTATCGAACTGGTTTAGTTAGGTGTTTCAGCCCATTCTCATGGGAACATTTGACATACGCTTGAAAAGTATATGCTATTATCCATGTACTAAAAATCTCCTTATGTCTCTTAAGTGATCGTGAATCTATAGCTATATTTATAAAAACACATTCAAATCTCGTATTTCGAATTCAGACAAAATGGTTCCATCTTTGAACACTAGCCAATACCCTATTAATCAACAATATTCAGGCTCCTATGTGGGGAGAAAAAACCTTTACGGAGCGTTATTATTTCCTTGTTTAAGTGTTAAAGATGTTAGAGAATAGTCTAATTACAAGACTATATCATTTCTCCAGCAATTCTACAATCATTAATAAAGTGTTGATAATTTTAAACTAATTGCTCACATAAATCATTGGTGGCTGTTATAATTGGAGAACAAGCGTCTCTGAGTCGTTAACTATATGGGATTGGGAGAACCGTCTCGATACGCCATTGGAGCCAATTTCTAATAAACAAGAAACAGAACTAGTTTTCATTCTTCATTCAGGTCAGGCGAAATGGTCTAATAGTCACGCAACACCAACTGTGTTAGGGGATTCGTTTCGAGTATGGCCCATCGTCAATCGCTATTCTCTAGGGTAAAGAAAAAAACCTTTTTGTTTGAAAGCTTGAAATTCGGCAATAGTCAATAAACCGGTGTGTTTTCCACCGAAACGGGAAAGGGACTTGATAGACCGAGGGCGAGCTATTGGCATTTCTACTCAGCCCTGTTTACGCTTATCGGCCAGTTGGCCTCAATCAACGTTGATAAAACTACAAGAACCGAGGGGAGAAAATGAAAAAGATAAGGGAAAATAATTTCACACTGGGAGAAATACAGGGCTAAAAAGACAGTGCCCTTTCAGCCAGATGGTCACACTTAACGAAATATAACCAATCCTATAAAAAAATTATAGACAACCCTTAAAACGGTTTGTTGTGCATATACTAGTAGGATCTTAAATCTTAAAAGTTTCTTCCCAAAGTTAAAATGGCGATATTTTCATTTAATAGTTTTACATTTTTTAACTGTTTGCTTGATTTCAGAGTTATAAGAGGTATTAAAAAAGGGTATATAATAAAAAAATTACATATTGAGCGAGAGTTGGTTGATTGGTTTTGTCATGTAGCAGACCGCAATAAATCAAGAAGCGGTTGATTCGGGGAAGTTAATTAATTTCTAAACGGAAACCCCGATATTAAATTCTCAACGTCCTACACCCTAGTAAATAAATAAGCAAAGTATTATTACATAGTATATATAAAATAATATCTAGCCAATATATCGCTTTCCTAGTATAATTATTATATATTTAACCACTAGCATTAATTGATTAATGATTTTCCTGCTATAAAGAAAATGCTATAAAATAATTCATTTATAGGCTGCGCAATTAGGCAAAATGTATACTGCAAAAAGTGGGTATATGGCATTTTATTTGGGGGCATCAAGACAACAGTAGCTTCTTAGTAGTCGTTGGAAAATGCTGCACTTCACAGCCTGAAGACGGAGTGGATAATTGCCTCTTTCTGATACCAGCAGCAATAGGCTAAAAGGGTTCTGGAGGTCCAAACCAGAGGTATACAAACTTAATCAACCCTCAAGTGAATATTTAATTCTATCTTACTTTTAGATCCCCACCTTATAACCAACACAAAACTACCCCTAAAGCAAGGTCTTAGCGGATGACTGCGTTAATAGTGATAGGGATAAAACAGGTGGCCACAAGTCCACCTCGAGCTGAGTAGATCTATTGTATCCCCATGTTTTTATAACTCACTGGCCAACTTCAGGCTATTAACCAGCCTCCACAGTTTTGCCAGCGGTTCCATGGTGTAGGATCTTGCTTGTGGCGTTTCTTGTCCTAGTTAGAAGAACCCTGCACCGACACAGATCTTCACATAGATATAAAATGTGTTCTCTCCTCTTTCGCAGTATCTGTACACATATCCAGTGCATGTGCTTTCTTAAGCGGCAATGCTCCATTAGGAGTCCAACCAGAATCCTTGTTCGGTTGAGGTTACCTTCCAGTAACTGCTTTGTAGGTTTTGAGGACGGACCTTCTATGAATCTCTTCGTATGATATTGTTCCACCCGTTGGCCTCACCAATGATTCATTTTAAGATATATACTGTTTTGTAGCAAGATAGTAAGCCAAAGTGGAGTCAGGACTTGGACTTCCATGTTGGCTCACTCTTTGGCCAACATATCAACCTTTTCGTTACCTTTATGCCTGAATGCCAGGATGAGGTCAGGGCCTCCGTGCAGTTCCAAACACTTGTTGCACCTTCTGCCGGGCCTTTAGTCCTGCCTGACTGTTGGAGAAGATGGCTGTCTTCCGGAAATTTTTCCCAGTTTTTTTATTTCCCTGGCGCAGTGTTCAATCGCGACGATTTTCGACTGGAGAATTGGAGCTATTTACCAAGGTTTACCGTCAGTTCGGTCTTCCGGAAGTCATCCCAAAGGCTCCAGTTCCCGTACCATTGTCGGTTTTGGAGCCGCCAGTGTACCAGAAGGATATGCCTTTAGCGGTATTCCTATGGCACATTCCTCCCGTTCTGGTAATCAGTTCACTTGTACTTTTTTAGAAAAATTGTATTTTGGAGTAGTGACATCGGCTTAATAAGTCAAATAACAAGCAGCCTCCTTTTTTAAATCAACTATGTCACGCTTCGATCTGTGTATAGTCGCTATTGGTGGCAATAACACGGATCCTAATAATACCCTAAAACAATCAATGCCTATCTTGTTTTGGGAGATCACAGCGAGCTGGAGACATAAGAAAGGCCCTCCGCTTTCACAGCATGCTGTACCTCAGAAGGAACGAAGGAGATAGGTGCTGCAGACGAAAAGTTCGATTAAACAAAAAAAAAAGAGGTCGGGAATGCCTCAATAATCTCGACAACACAAATTAACTGTAGGATTTCAAAATAATGTTGTTGCTACTTTTTATCCATATACCTAAGGGATATTTAATGCTTTACAATATTTACAATTAAAAAGACAAAAAAAAGAACAACACGACCGAAGAGGAATTATATTCGTTGTTTCATTAATCTTGGTTTTCATTAAAAAGATGAATTTGTAATTTTCTATTTGCATGGTTAAATATTTATTACCGGGAAACGGCCAAGTCTGTTTGGCTGGAGCATTTTAATAATTTACACGCAATATTTACATTTAAAAAAAAAGACGACCTCAGGGATATTGTGTATTTTAAATATTAAAATTTTATGATTATGATCCGAACTCGAACGAAAACAGTTGGTCATTTACATTTTCAAACAAAGGACTAATCTGTATGGTACTCAGTTGCCATTAAACGCGACGTCGATATCTCTAATTTCGTAATTAACCCGCTTTATTATACAATGGAATGTTAATTTTTCATAGGAGAAGAAAAAAAACGCAACTATAGAAATAAAGATATAAAACACAACCGGCAGGATTTGAAAAGATTCGACCAGACAGATTTGAAACTTTATTATTTTTGACGTGCGTACCGGGTATGGGTTATGAGGATTTTCTCAATCAAGCCCAATATAGACATCCATCACCATTGATCACGTAAGATAAGCCCTGGAGGTTACCCCTTATGTCCTACTTTTGGGCCAGATAACCTGACAAAATCCTTAGTGGCGTCTTGGAGACTCAAACTTAAGATTTTCCGCCCTAATGATTTATCATGTGATCGTTTTAAAAACACTAGGCCTGGTAGCACAGTATTAAATTTAGAAAATAATTAAGCCCGATATTTTTGAGAGTCTGAGATCCAGTATCTGACCTCTTTCTACCGCATTTATAAAGAAAGTCAATATTAACTTTTATTGATGATATTTTCCGTTATTAAAGTAGTTAAAACTCTAATAAAATACTGATATTTAATCTAGGATATATTTCAAAGAAAGACATTCTGCTGGATGTTCTTGTTATGAAGAACAATTATCCAGGATCTGACATCCTTGTGGGTATTTGGCAGAAAATTATATTCTAAGGTAAACATTAATAGACTACCGAAACAGTTTACATCGAAAGCACTCGACTTACAGGCCGTATGCCGCATTTTGTAACAATGGACGGGAACCCCGTGCACATTGATCTTCCTGTCACAACCATGTTATCATTTAATCCTAAGATAATGGAGTTAGTCCCTTTCGAGATAACGTGGCTTTCTTTGCAGGAATACTAGATAATTTTACTCTTCTTTGTACCGTCTCAAAATTCTCAAAGACAAACCGTTTCAATTAAAAACACATTAGTGTACAATAAAACAATGACTAAATAATGCACTCTAATGACATCTTAAACATCTTAAATCACAAATATATAAGTAAACATCATTAAGAGCTGAGCAATTTCTTCTTAGGGGTCTGCTCGTAGATGGACCTATGCCCTGTCAACCTTGTCTGTACGTTCTTGATGTTTTTAGCGTTTCGTTTAATAGCCTGGTCATTTCACCATATTAAATGTTTTTCGGTAATGAACCGGATGTGACCAGACATCTATGTTTGTGGCGATGTATATATGTGTATGTAGGTGTGTACATATATTGTATGTTTTGTTTTTATTCTGTATTTGACATCCTGAAGTACAAACGAAAGCCTAGCATTCTAGAATATCAACATAGTATATATATATATATATATGAAATCAGAGAGTCAGTAACCAGATCGAGACGCTCAAATGGCTGCAGTTTAAAACAAAATATGCGCGAAAGAAAAGAAAAATATGGAAAACACGCACAGGCTGTTTGTCGACCCATAAACTTTCCTTCTTATATATAACCGGATTCGGTCTCACGAAGCTGATTTGATGTCTGCTGTTTTGTTGACATCTATGAAGTCTGACCTTTGGAATTTGGCTTGACAGTTTTCTGTCGTTTTCTACTTTTTCTCTCCTTGGTGTCGGTGGCGTTTTGACGCATTCAGTGATCGGTTTTTCAAACCAAACTTCAAACATGCCTTAAAGAAAAAAATGTAACGAGTATCCACTGCATGGAGATACATCTGTACATGGATGTCTTGTGATGGCTATTTAAAAACACTCGCAAATTATCACGGAACGCTTATTTATTAATTTGAGGATCGTTTTTATTTGGAAGCTCATTACAACCGCGTCGCGTCACGTGCGTCAAAAGCGTCAGTCGCTTCGCGTCATCAGAATCAAACGCTTCGCGTCATAAGAATCAAACGCTTCGTGTCATAAGAATCAATCGCGTCGCGTCAGCGTCATGGGTGTCGCTTCATAAGCGTCAATCGCGTCGCGTCATGGGTGTCGCTTGATAAGCGTCAATCGCGTCGCCTCATAAGAATCAATCGCGTCGCGTCACATGCGTCAAAAGCGTCAATCCCGTCGTGTCATAACCGTCAATCGCATCGCGGCTTTAAAAACACCTGCCCACCAGTTCGTTCTCGCGTATCCTTGGTAAACAGTGCACGGTCGTGATAACGTACACACGTACGGGCGTGGTAACAGTTTCCGCGTTAAACTTTAGGACTTACCTCCAGCCGTAAGACATATCCATGTCAAAATAATTGTAATAATAAAAACGATTGTACTCGAGTAACACAAGTGAACCTGTATTCCCAAATGGCAAAGCTTAGAGCCTACAATAAGAGAAGAGAATGGAAATGGCCATGTTATGAAATACAATAAAATCACAAGAGACTTACGGTTTCAGGTTTACCTAGTTTCCAGGGATTCTTAATCACCCAGAAGTGCTTTCGATCCAGCCTAAGCTTCCTTTCAGAGCCATCAAACTTTCGCAATGCGCAACTAACCTCAACCCTTTAGCGAATGGGCGCATTTCAACAAGTTCGTGCAGCACAATGGCGGTTTTACAACGCAAAAAGCATTCAGAATAGAGAACCTAGCTTTACATCACTCGGTCTAAAATCGATCCTTTCGGGACGATCAACACCCCAAGAGAACTCGGTTTTCAATTAAATTAGTAGAAAACGAGAGCTTTCCACAGATAAACGGCACAGAAAGAGCAAAACGACTCGTGTTTGATTTTGATATATTACAAAAGGCCGGGGTTTGAAGTGTATCACCAACGGGCATCGTATTTCTAGTTTAGAGAGAAGGCCTTTAATCCCTAGGGATAATCCTCCTTTTGGATTTTCCTCTTTGTGCAGCAAAGAAGGGCGCAATTTCTGTTCAGCTCTCTACAACCCTTAAGGAAAGGGACAAAACAAGAAATTTGTTAATTAAACCATAACTTGTAATATTCGCGCAAACGTCGTGTTAAATATACATTGAGGTCAACGTAGGCCCAGATGAACCCTGTAATGGTAACCGTTGATGGTAATCTGTACTAAATTTAATGGCTCTACCTCTTAGATTATAAACCCTTTTCCCCTATCTTCTATCCTACTCTCCTCGAAGCTGGGTGACGTGGAAAATGAATCGCACTGGCGCACAGTTTTCAAAACAGAAGTTTTAACTTCAAGTTCACTGGCTTGGAATGAAATTTACTCCAAAATACCAACAAAATATTTTAATAGTGAGTAAAATTTAGGTCCTACTCACACGTAGATACGCAGATCCGCATACCTGATATCTAGGAGGCTGGGCGACGGGATGACCCCCCCCCCAAAACACCTTCATACAGTCACAACTCGCAAAATGGCTTGCAGTTCGAACCAAAAAATCAAAAAATCAAATAGGGAGGTTATGGGCACATTCTTACGCTGAAGAAAATATAAATTAAAAATTATTCGTGGCTACAAAAGAGCTGCAGAAGAATTGCTTGTTCATTGGACAAGCCGATGGTTTGAAAGCAACTGAGAGACTTCACGACTTGAGAACCATATTGGGTCGTCTATCTTCCATGCGGCATCGACTTGAGTTACTGCTAATGAAATACCCCTGGCTGACACCGCCTAGTGGCGCATGACGAGGCTGGTGGTCATCGAATTTCTAAGTCGATCAGGGACTTAATGTGGCTGAGGTCCACTCAACGGAAAAAGCTCCCATGCTCCAGAAGCAGGAGTGTTATTGTACACAGTACTGATGTACCCTTAACTTGTCTTGAAAGTGAATGTACTTATTAGCGTGAATTTGTAGTGTGAAAGGGCTGATGGAGAAATATTTGTGCTCCATCGACCCTCAAATAAGTCAGCTATACAATAGATATAAAGTGAGACAAAGGATCGAGAACCACTCTGAATAGTATGTAAATAAGAAATAATGTATTTAAGAGTGAGTGGCTATGAATGGGTTTATTCAGGAACTGGCTGGGTTGGGGGATGAAACGAGTCCCTAGAGGTAAATTATCTATCTATATTGGAATACAATTATCTACATCACTATTTTAATTACCAACGTTGTAATGTAAGCAGAAACATTGCCAATTAAAACGGGAATGCCAATTTACCTGAAATGCATTCATTTGAATAAAAAGAAAAATACAAGAGTTCTCCTAATAAAGTATCACGATAGAAAGAAAAATAGAACACCAAGTATATAAAAATATAAATTGATCAGAAGGGAAAAAGTGAAAATACAAATAATACAATAATACAGTACAATTCGTTTTCCAAATGGACTAACAGAAGCTGTCAGAATAATCGTACTATTCCGAAGTTAAGCAACATCTGCTGGTGATTTTTTATTTTAAACGGTTATAATTATATCCATTTCATCGGTTTAATATGACCACTTAATTTGAAAGATCTACGTTAATGATTTATCAAAATCAACTGTGTCTGAACATACTTTACTGAACATTGGTCGTTTCCGATCATGTTGGCCAGACAGGACCCATTGCCAAATAGTTCAACTACACAACACTCCAGGGAAATGGCTAGCAAAAGACTGTCAATACTGGCTTATGTAGAAGAAAAACAGGAAAGTATGTCGACGCAATAGTCATCTCGAATTTGGAACCATTGGGAGTGGCAGACAGCCAGACTACATGGCCTACATCCAATATTCTATGATGCTGTTATGTCTTAACAGGGAAAAATATTGCACCTAGGCAAAAATTATCAACCTAGCAATTCTACAATTACAAAAATAAGTTAAGAGTTGCTATATTTCCTTCATATGGTATCAAAATAGAATGTCTTGATGAGAACTGAGAATTTTACTGAGAATACGATAACCCATTCGTCCTTCATTTCAGATTTTGTGGACCCTTCCAATATAAATTACTTAAGCCAATCCTTAAAGTTTCAAAATAGTAAGGCATCGGTTAGTTAATAGGTTATTAGTTCCACTCATTTCCATTAACTATGTTCCTCGGCTTCATGGTTCAGCACAAGTTTCGTTAAAGCTAAACCCATGTTTTCCGAGTAAGGGCTAAATTTACAATCCAGCAATATTTTCTCATTAACCATACTTGGTTAACTCTAAACAAAGTTCGGCAATCATATAATATAACATCATTCAATTAATTAAGGTTTTGAGTTCAGATAAAAAAGTCAGTGTCACGAGGGGGATTCGAACCTGCGATCTTGGGCTTAATTGGTCAAGCGGACCACAAAAGTAATGAATTTAACTTAACAGCGAACCGAAATCGAGGTGAAAAAAAACCCAGTAATAATTAAGATAAAATGGCAAGTATACCAAGTCCACAGTTACAAAAATATTAACAGACCGTTGACCTAATGTCGAGTGTAGTTCGTAGCTAATACCTTACTCGTCAAAAGATTTCTCGATTTGGGCACAACACGATTAGGATAGTTTGAATACCTCTTATATAAAGCAGATCGAACAAGGATTAAACAAACCTGTTTCTTTACCAGGCATGTGAAAACATTGTTACAGTTTAAGTTAAACACGTCAAACTAACTTCAACAAATTTTAGGCAGTAAATACAAACAAATCCCCGCTTCCTGTTGGTTTAGATAACGGAAGATACAACAAATTAGTACTGACGATTAACACCCAGCAAACTTAATGAACAAGCCATTGGCAACTTCGCGACCGCAGCTTGGAATGAAGCCCAGTGTAAAGATTGTAAACTTCGAATCCGATTTTCCAGGGTTTAAAAAAAATTCTTTGCTAATTAACGTTTAGAAAGAGATAATACGGGTTTATGGAAGAAAACCCTTCAGTTTTAATAGAACAGATAAATTATCGAAATTAAACGTTCTATTTGGAAGGGAAAAGTTCGGCTAATAAGCAAATCGAGGGCCTGGAAATGTGCCTATTTTCTCTGTAAAAAGGAAGACGGAATTAATTAAATTTGTTCAGATGGCAAATAAACTCTGACATAAAGTCAAATGTTTTCAATTTTCAAAAAGACTAAATTTCCTTTTCCTTTAACCCTTGGAAAAACGTATCCTTGTTTGTGTATTCTCTACTTGTATTCTTCGGCGGTGGCTTTAATTTATCCACTGTTGAATTTGGAATCAAATCGAAACCGTAAAAATGATCTCGGAAATGAAACCAAACGCAGCCGACAAAGCCGACTCAATTAGCGTTGATGAAGACCCGGAATAACCACCTAATCACCATCATGACCAATTAACAAAAACGTCATTTGAAGTTTTCGGCCCTTTTGACTAATTGTCTCCTAGTTCCGGAGAAACCGACCTCCAAAACAGTCCCCGAGCTGTCCAGAATGAAACTTTTACCCTAACAAGCTGGATCCTTAATTAGTTCATTAATATACACTGTATTAATTTTCTATTAGATGAAATATCAAATGAAAAGAAAATTCGTTGTTCCTTTAGAGCTACTAAAACTGATGCTAATAATCGCACTACCAATTCCATCTTTTTATTAACTATCAAACTTTAATAGAAGGGATTTTATATTATTTTTATAAATTTCTTAGCTAAGTAAAAGGATTTTTGTTATGCATTTCGTAAATGAATTTATTTCCAATGTCGTACTGTTTATTCCTGTTTCGGGAAATATATAGGCTATCTTCTGCTACAACTAATTCCCATATGCCATTGACCAATGAGTCAGAATATCCAATTAATCGTCCGTTGTGCCTGAGGTAAGATTTGACGAAAGCCTTGGCTTTGGGGTGCTGTCTTTGACTCAGGCCATTCGAAAGTCGGTCCTTAGTTTTTTGAATGAATGTTAGGGTTATGTAATGTAGTTGAGGAACCTTTTTTGGCTAGTCTATCAACATAATGGCCTTCGTACCGAAGAATCAGATGTAAATGTTGACTTAGAATCGGGTGCGAATAGCGCAGGAGTGGAGCGATTCGGGTCTGACGCTGCACTTGGAAATCGGTCGAATAGTGCCGGCAAAAAGCCAGTAGAGATTGAGTATGTCAAAGTACTGGAACGCCTTTGCTTCATTCTTTCTCTTGTAAGAAATATAACACTAAATAACACTTCTCAAATCCTGTGTGATCATTATACCGACCCTCTACCAAGCTAATTTACACAGAAAAGAGATAATATGTTCTCTAGTTTTCTTTGCCTTCTGCACTCAAGTATTACCATCTCACATATTCTAAAAGTTTGCAATCTGTAGATAAGCAGGTCTGTGGTAAGCTTGGACATAACTAAGGCCACTACCGTTTAGTGTTGTCCAGGTATCAGTCGTTAATTTAATCCATTGGGCAATTGTTCTTGTTTTTTGTATGAAAGTTTGGATGATATAATGATGTTAACGAGCCATTCTTGGCTAGTTTATCAGTCATGTGGACTCAGAACAACGAAAACTTTCGTTTTGTACTAATCATATACACGTTACCATCATGTCCGCAATATTATCCCATACAAAGCTTGGCTGACAATGGATCAGCACAGGCATGAGCAGCTTGAGCAGGATGATGATCACTTCATCAAAGGTATTAACAGGTTTAAGTCTTTGACGCAAGTATTCGGCGGTTCATCCGGTTGTTTTAAGTGAAGGTTAGGGTATGTTGTTGCTGAACTTGGCGAGTCTATTAGCCTCTTCGTTCCCCTAATGTCCTTTTGTGCCCTAAGAACCAGACAAGAGACCGAGTTTTCTCAGTTCTTACTTGCCTCCAAGGGGCGCACGCTTTACCATCCCATCCGCCATCTTCCATCGCAAAGCTTTGATGTCAGTAGATCAACAGGTCTTTTCTAATCTTGGGCGAGGGTTTTGCCTCAGTGTTATCCCGCTAAGTACGAGCCTGTAACTTGATCCATTCTATAGCTAATTGCTATTTTATGACATGTAGATGCTGTCTTCGGGCCTCACTCTGGCTCGTTTAAGCTTTTTCTTTCTACCTTCTGTAACCTGGGATTCAGACAAGTGCCAATTTATTCTCTTTGTCTTTAAATGCGCAAAGTTCAAGTGTTTTACCGTAATACAGATATTAAGGTAGTTTACTATAAATTGCCTTGAAAGCTTAGTTCATGAAGTTAAATAGATAGAATTGAAATTATCTTATTTAACTTATAAGTCGATCTGGGCAATTGAGCGTTATTGCGCCCTCATTATAGTAGCTAACGTTTATTGATGTTAAATCTAATAAACCGTTCATTGGTTTTAGAACATATAAAACTAAAATGTTACACTGCTGCAAACTCTTCCACTCTGGGCGTGCGAGTTCGTCCGGAAGGGATGCCTGTCAATCAAGTGGCGTTTTCTCTTGAAACGTACTCCGAGATGTTTTGTTTTATGGGCCGTAACACGCTAAGTCTGTTAAAACCATTTCTTCGGCGTTTACGACGCCGGGCCCGACGGCAGCCTTGGCCTTGGCAGTGCGGCCACCTGTTACCACGCTTCAGTCCCGTCATCCGGATCAATAATTCAACAAGTAGCTTGCGCACCACAGTCGAGCTTTTTCGACAGCGGGCTTTGTTTCGAACCCAACGTGCAAGCGCGTATTTGCGGGCTAAATTGCAATTTTATAAAACTGGAAGGTCTTAAAATCAATTTTTTATACTAGATTTCCTACTTCAATTTCAATGAATAACAGCTTGCATCTTAAGACGATTCGAAATATCTGAAGGAGCATTACTTTCATTTTAAAAAATCTTATATTAATTCAAATTCATTTTTAAAAAGCATTTTTCAATCAGTACGTCTTAATTCCTTGACGTATCGTAAGCCTTTGCCATGATCTGATACCAAGATTTAGCAGATAAGATAAACCTTCCTAAAAAAAATATGTTGAACTTTTGACCTCTTACCTATCGAAAATAACGTTTTTAAATTAGACTACTTTAATCAAAACTAATATTTTAATTTGTTCAAAAACAAAGCTGGTGTGCCACAAAGTTATTATGCACAATTAAGCTGCATCTTAAGCTCCTTAATTTATTTGTTGTAAACAAGTTACCACAGATTGAAAACAAACCATGGCAATATTTGACGATAACATTTCTAATCGGGGGGAAAAGGCATCGATACACCGCACCGACTGTAAATAGCAATCATCATCCTCATGGAAAATCAAATTAAATAAGAAATCTGTACTCAAGTTTAAGGCTCTCCTCCCCTAAGATCCTACCTGTTCAATACGTATTACGAAGATAACCCTATGTACCTTGTCAGATCGGGAGTACGGCAAGGAAGTATCTTAGGCTCTCTTCTCTATATTAGTATACAATGCCATATCCCTCTAAATCCTAACATTCCTTCCTTCTTGTATACTTTTTTCGCATCAAAACCAAGACATATTTTCCTCTAGTATCTAAGCCCATCTAAACGAAATCCAACAATGGGCTAATACAAGAAAAAAATGAATGTATTCACATAACCTTTACCTCCACGGCATTACTAACATTCCTTATCATAATTAATTAATTGATTAATAACATACTTATCCCGACCGCATGAATGGTTATGAAATATTTAAGCTTCTTGATTTAGAAAAAACTTACTTACAACCCCCACACTAGGCTAAGAAGACAGCACTATCTGGACCAACGGAATAGAACTGTAGGGCTCAACCAAACTTTACAATTTCAAAAGAATTCATTCACTGCAGGTTAAATAAAAAGGACTACAAAATATCCCGATGGTACGCATTAGCGGCACACGCGGAAGTTTGGATAAGCACAATATACGCCTTGAAAGTCATGCGCACGCCGATGCCAGCTGCCTGCTAAAGTAGGTCTGAAGACCGTTTTGTTGTGGCGATTTGATGACAAAAAGACAAACATTCAATATTTCTACAGAATAACAATTATTTGACACAGCCCAAAAATAGTTGTTTCCTGACCTCCAAAGAGATATAACATCAAGCAAGAAATCAATGATACTACAGTTGAATTAAAAAACGCACGCAAAACATTCAAACGGTTTATATACAGCCGTTTTCATTATAAAAGCATATTAGTTCTGGAGAAATCCGATATTGAATTTTGGAATAATTTCCAGTGGGAGTTATCTTTTTTCCCCTCAAGTAAAACAACACAGAACAAAATTCTCAGTCAAGAAATACAGTAAGAACAAATGATGTCAATGGATAAGGGTCAAAGGTAAAAGGATTTCACGGGTGAATTGCTATATGCTATATTGAAATTAGATTTGAAAAACGACTCCTCATGCTGCTATTTGAAACAAAAACGTTTCATTAATGTCACAATTATTGCTTAAAAACATACGGAAGAAAAACTGGGATTTTTAATTCTTTGCTTAACCGTTACTATTAATTTATGGTTATTTTTATTGGTTTCAGTTCCTTTCTTGTCTTTAAATATATTAATTTATAAACACGAAAGATTCGGTGGCTGCAATAGTTTAGGCGTTGACACGACGGCACCCATTACTGAAAGATAAAGGTCCTGTATTCGAGTCCAGCGGCCCTACATTCAAACCGAACATATTCTACCTCTGCTTTGTGAACCCTCGTTTCAAAAAAAATTGAGATTCAAAGGCCTAAGTCATGGATGGGATGCGAGCCGAATGCCTTCAGAACAGTACCCCGATGCCCAACCACCTGAGCGTTGGAATACAGTTC
This sequence comes from Cimex hemipterus, assembly GCA_039619505.1. Classification (NCBI taxonomy): domain Eukaryota; kingdom Metazoa; phylum Arthropoda; class Insecta; order Hemiptera; family Cimicidae; genus Cimex; species Cimex hemipterus. The sequence continues at coordinate 8,193,780 of CM077109.1, forward strand.
CGAAGGCCTTGGGTTTAAAATTTAGCATTATTATTAAAACTACAGCCATCTTCTCATCCCGATCCCACAACTGCTTTGAAGGAGCTTCATAGTTCCTCAAAATATCCGATTGGAACAAACACTTATAAAACTAAATGAATGCCAAAGCATGTCATTCATCGTTCGAACAAATCCACTCATACGATACTCCTAAATAATACTACCATACCAAAAACGGACTATCTATCTGGAATCAAGACTAACCTGAAACCAATAGGTAACCAACTAACCAACCAACACACAAGACTAAAACTACACTGAAAAAATGGTTCGAACTACTCAACGGATTACTTTCGCGCAAATCTAACATTTCAACGAAAAACGAGCTGTAAGCCTATACGACAAATACTAAAACCTATCTGGACGTACCCACTGGAACTGTGGGTCACTGCCAAACCTTCTAACACCCAGACAATACAGTATTTTATTCCAAAGCCCTCAGGATCGTAGTTAACGCTCCTTAATATGTCTCCAACAACACTCTTCATAACGACCTCAAAATCCTTTTCGTGCAAAAAAATAATTCCCAAAATATTTTCCGCTTTTCACACTAAACTCTCCTCTCCACCCAATCGAGTTGCCCAATCCTTATCCAATAGATACCACCCTTATAATCCACCAGGCTACTGAAGAGGAGATGACCTCGCGACCTACTGAACGAGGAATTGCCCTCGCGTATAGTTGGGAGAACAACAATGGTTGTCAACTCCCCTCACGACACATAATTAATACTTGTAAATTTATCTCATTACATGTGGTTACAGGTAGATAATATGTACATACATTTTTATACATTGTATAATAAATAGGGAGTAATAAACAGTGTGTTCTACACAATCAAAAAGTCCTAATAAACTATGGATCGAATCTCAACAGTTTCGAAGTTTTCCTTTATTCTGATTTTTTAAGATTTCACGACCTTGCTTCAAACAAAAAATGCTAACCCCAAAACTAAAATGTTTTGGGCAAATCAGTTGATACAATAGTAAACTACAATAACGCTCCACTAAGATGTGATCAATACTAAACTTGAAAACGTTGGTGAAATAAGCGTTTTAGTAGCCAGAACCTAAAAAAAGTAAAGTTGACCGACTTACAATGGTGATTCGAAACTACTATTTACAAGCGTAGAGGCCAGCAAATTTCAGAAAACCTAGTCGATTTAATATCCTGTTCAGTGGTGTAATTGATTTTTCATTACTTCTTTCAAAGATGAAGAAACTGTTGAAGGAATGGAAAAAAAACCTAGTTGACGGAATAGTAAGGTGGAAAGATTAATAATAATTCAAAAAAATAAAACTTAAGGAAGTTGTGAATGAATTTATTAAACATTTCTTAATATTCCGTAACCCACGGATTTTTCCATTCCTTAACTAATTTCTTAATCTTTAAAAAATTTAATTAAAAAAGCAATTAAACCTCTACAAAGGATATTAAATGGAGTAAGGTTTCTGAAATTTTCCTGTCCTAAAGTTTGGTAGTAGTTTAGAATTACCAAAGTAAGTTTGTCAACTTTGAAAAAAAAAATTAACTTCGGGCTACTACAGCGCTTATTTCACCAACGTTATCAAGTTTAGTATCGATCACACCTTGGTAGAAATTTAACGTAGTTTTCAATGGTATAAACGGATTTGTCCAAAACCTTTTTGTTTTGGAGTTATCTTGTTTATTCGAAGCAATGTCGTGAAATTTTAAAAAATCAGAAAATGGGGAATAACTCCGAAACTATTGATATTCGGACCATAGTTAATAAGGAATTCTTGGTTCCATTTTGAATGTAGAATCTACTGGGCAGTTTGTAACACGATAGCCGAACACCCTGAATACAATACTTTTTTTATTTGTTATCAAATTGTATGCTATGATGTTAGCTATGTCCCAAATGACAAGTGCTTGAACCATTTGTTAAAAAGGTAGAACTGCTTAGATGTTAAGTACGTTAGTGGAGAGCGTGGAAATATTATTGGCGTCCAAGTGATGGCATGCGTTGAAGAATTCATGCAAAAACCCATTCCCATCGGGCGAAATGTTAATACGAGCCTTGTGCGCTTAATAACACGTTTCATAAAATGAGTCCTTGTTAGAAAAATGGTGTTGCTCGTTAGTAAGCCGTTTTTCTCTCCTCCAAGGGAAAAAGACGAGAAGCCGTCGAGAAAACCGTCGTAACGAACCGAGTAATTAATGGGCTTCGTCGTTTGTAATCCTCTTCACGAAACCGAAGAACTTATAATTTAATACATTAAGCTTATGCTCAGGTTTAAAAGTTAATAACCTTATTCCTCTAAGTTCACAAGTAGCAGGCGAAAAAGTTTATTCGAAGTCATAAAGACTTATGGGCTAAACTTAACTTGATCGAGACGACGTTGATATTAAAAGTAAATTAAAAGAGGGAAATTTTATCTTGTCTCCTTGAAATCATTCTGTGCTAACTATTCACCATTTATCGCGTAATGAACAATATATTTTCAGAAATGGCTTGTTGTTTGTTGAACGCTCCAGGTCGGGCGGAAAACTTAATGATTAAAGAACTTGGAAGCATGTTTTGTTTCGAACAATGGCACGCGTTTTGAAGTATCGCTAAAATTTTTGCTGCAATTTCGCCTCGAGAGGCTACCTTAATTCCCAGAGGGAGCCCTTCAAGTGTTGATGATCCGTTTTGATATATAAACATCTTCAAAATTTAATTTATTCGGTCGAATATAAACTGGAGGGGAGTTGAGCAACGCCGTACTGCGACAATGTGAAATTGATTCGACTTGGTTACATTTACGTAAATTTTGAACACATAATTTTTATTCGATCACTCTTTCATAATAATAAAAGAAGGATTTTCTCGTAAACTCACGGATAAGGTCAATTTAAGTACACTCAGTTCCTTAATTTCCACAAATACCTTTCGCCTATAGATCAGGGCAAAGACTGAGTGAAAGGGAGCAACATTAATTCCGACTACATTTGTTATAAGAAGTTCTAAGACTGAGCATGGGTAAGGACCTGGAACCTACCGTAATAACCCAAGAAATAAAGTTCATAAAAGCATTGAACCACATGCCGCTACAGCAGTTTGCTCTATTAAATTTACAATAGAGCAGAACCTGATAGAAAGGGAGCATTGTTAATGCCGATCTGGTACAAAAAGGATCTAAGACCAAATCAGACAGCATGGGCTATAAAGTATAGGTAGTATGAGCAGTTTGGGTTTGCATCAAACCATGTCAGACTTGCAACGGGAAAGCAGGGGCTGACAAGTTGGCCGAAGAAAGTTCGATGAGGACGCCTGGCCCTAAACCCCTACTGCATTGAGTTCCCAGATTGATAGGATTCTATTCCAGGACACAGGCATGTGCTAAAATTCATTAACGGACCATTGCAGAAACTATCGTCAGAACTACTACATTTAGAACGCGTTATGATAAGAATGATGAGGAGTGCTGAATGAATACTGCAGACTCCAGAGGCATATATATAAACACTTTTAACGAGTAATTATACTTTTCATCTGAAGTTTTGGTTGAGATAAAAAAGTTATTTTCACGTGCGGGATTTGAATCCACGACCTTCGGCTAATACGCCGCTCCTTTAACCACTTGAGCTATCATGACTTCGATCCACTCATATACCAACTACTAATCTCAACCTTTTTCCTTTTTTTGCCATTTTTCAACTTTATAAACTTAACCAAGCTTTGGGAACTGATAAAAAGCCTTAAGCTTAACGAAGAGGTTGCACGACAGTCACGACACGATTGGTCGCGGTTCGTAAAGGCGTAAAGTCGTAAAAAAGATAGCCTTAACCTTACATACCCTAAGATGTAAAATGAACTGGTGTTTGATCTCGTGCACTGCAAATTCACTTCCAAATTTCATCGTGTTCGAACCCTTAAGTTTTATTATTTACATAGATATAACTTGTATCTTATAACTTTGTAAATCTCGAAAAGAAAGGAACTGAGTGTTTACTTTCGAATCGGGCTTATCTCTTATCTGTAATATAAAATTATAGTATTGAAGGCTGATATTAATTAAATCGGAAACGAAAGACTAGATATGTTTGCCTCATGATCCCATATAACAAGAAACGTCTTCCCAGACTTTTAGTCCAAACATTTATACACATAGATATTAGTTGAGATGTTGCAAGGGAAAAGCGTAACATCAAGCAGCCAGTTGGAAATGTCCATCCCCCAATAGAAAATCTGACTCTACTCACATATTTGTCGACCCTCCTTTTTTTATTGGCACCATTTGACGCCCTAGAACCCTGATAAGAAAACAAAAAGATTAAATCAATGTCGATTAAACTGATATTTTATTTTAGCCGATTGCTAAATTAATATTGATACTTGTTAAGAACTCTGTTGGGAAAGTGGACTATGGAGATTTAACAGTGTAAATATTTACGATGAGCGTTTTGAAAGATTTAGAACGTTATCTCATTTCGCAATTTTGACGAAGGAATTACATCGCAAAATAACTTATTCATTACGAATACGGTTATGAACGTCCATATTCATTGTTGAATCCATTCCGAGGGAGGATATTTCTCTCCAGTGGGATTAACTGCCAGATGGACTTAAAGACCATACGTCGACCGACCGATTTATATCCATTTCACAACGACAGCCTAATTGGTAAAAATGGTGGCAATTTTTAAAATCAGAATGGATGCCACCAGAAAATTGAATTATCTACTGGAGAAAGTAGTGCGAGAATTTGTAGATCATAAGAAATATTCTGTTGTATATTTTGTATATGCAGAACAAATAAACAGATAAGTGTGCCCCAGGAGGATGACCTTCATTTTTGATAATCTTTGACGCTAGCTAACAAGATGATCGCGGATCACTCCTACTTCAACCGTCTAGGGAAATGGTTAGATCAAAATTTAAGTGTTAGAAGAATCAGGATATAATTTCGCACTGAATTTGAGGTATCAGGATTTGCTAAGATATCGGACATAAGGATTGTAATTTATTATTGAATTCTTCGGATCGGAATGGATCCCCATTAGACTATCGATTAACTCTGTATACGTATTGGAAGGGGGTGTCGATTCTGCATTAAGGGTATTGAGACAGATAATTAATCAAGGGATTTAAGGTCTTGGAATCTGTCAAGGTCTAGGTAATTAGTTACATAGCTTTAAGTTATTATTGTACCGAGGACTTTGGACTGGATTCTTCCCAGACCTGAATATTTATATCCCATAAGGACAAATGTGTATAATTTTGAACGGCTGTTTGGTTTATGTTTGATCACATGGTATATCCTTACAGACTACACTTTGGCTGGGTTCCAGTTTAGCTGTCTCCTGTCTTTCCAGCTGTGGAGGTTTTCCGTTTCGGGGCGGCAGATAATTTATCATATTATTAAGGTATCTTGATTAGACAAAGTCTAGACTGGGTGATTCCATGATCGGTGTGGACATGATCGTGCACTATTGTACCGAGTAACATATTGAGATAGAGTTCTTCCCAGTCCTTCGATTTTAGAGTCCATAGGCCAAGAGTGTATAATTTCGAATGACTGTTTAGTAAATGTTTGATAACGTAGTATCTCTGTAGAGTCTCCACTTTGTTTAGGTTGCAGTTTAATAGTCTAACAATTGACTAATCGTCTTTCCAGGCTGTGGTGGTGCTTTGGTTCGAAACAGCAAATAAATTACCACGTTATTGACGTATCGCAATTCGGCGAAGTCTAGGGCATGGGTGGTGAGATTTCACGGTTGGTGTGGACTTAGTCATATGTCCATATGTATGTATTGTTGGAGATTTTGATGAACCAAACAATACTTGCTACTTTTTATATTACATGCGTTTTCGAGGCTTAACTGCCCTCCCCTAGAATAGCCAGGGTCTAGAAATCAAGATGCCAGTTAGGTCTCGAAAATGCAATTAATATATCTGGCAAGTGTTGTTTTCGTTCATCAAAAGCCCAACATTCGCTACGTCTGCATAATCGCAAAAGAAATAAAAGAAACGGCATATGTCTAATAGTTTAAAACGGCTGTATAGAAGACTTTTGATCACATCATATCGCTGTGCTATATACACTTCGTTAAGGTTCCAGTTTAATCAACTTCGCTTTTCGCAACAGCTTTTTTTTTGGTGGTGGCCGGGTCGCAGGATAAGAGGTTTGCCATAGAGAGGAAAGCCGTGTCCGCGGCAATATAGATTTTCAAGATGTTTTCTCGAGGAGATCCATCGAGAAAAGGATAACTAGGAGGACGTGAGTACTTGTATAAATAAGATTTGAGGGTGTATAATAGGTGGTAGGAGGTATATAAGTTGAGTTCCCACAGCGGTATCCCACATTAATATATATTTTTCCTTGAGGTTTTATAGGGCCGTAAAAACATCGTCGGCGCGTTATTGGAGAAGTAGGTAAACATAAATAACCGGTAATCGCCGGTAAAGCATATTTGAGAGGTGAAGTGGAAAGAAGATAACGTTAATAAAACACCTATGTATGTACAACAAATAGAATTAGATGACATAGTTTATCCAGATGTTCACGATACTGAATATCGGCGACATTCTATGTACACAGGCCGAAATTTGAACACTGAGGGAAAGGTTTTGTCAATGAAAATAACGACTTTAACCAGCCAGTAAATAATGGGACGGGAATACAGACTTTTTCTATTAAACATCGGTCAAAATGTAACAGGCCTGCTGTTAAACCTTTAAAGACCAATTTTATTCCATAGAAAATTTAGTGACGGAGAATTTTGAAAAAAAAATTATAGTTACTTAAAAACGATATACTTTGATGCCGTTCATACCGTACAAAAATACATGTTTGAAACTTAAAACTTTATTACTGAACAATCAAAACTTTGTTACTAGAAACTACCACGAAGTATTCGAGTATTCCGGGGGAGTAAATGTGTCCAGACTCCCAAGTTTGTTTCGGGTGTTGAGTTTATATTAAATTATCGGAATGCACGTGATTTATTAGCGTGAAAACAAAGGGCTGTTTAACCCCGGCCCGAGGAATATTGACAACTCTGAGGAGAGTGAACGACGTCTGTAGTAAAAGTAAGTTATTAGCGAAAGTGGAGAGGGGGGGAGTGAAGTCACCAGACCTCTATGTTTCTATCGAGTGTTGTGTTTGTGCTAATTTATTGCTAATAAATTACATTCATTCTAATAAATTAACAAAGTCAAACACAGACACAACACAAACAAATAAAACTATATACATTTAAAAATTCCTATAGCCCTGAAGGACCGGAACACCTATCTGTGCCCGCTGCCGTGTTTCAACACTACGCGTAGGTCCGATGATATGCCAAAATATTGTCTATATACATCAAACCGTCTGCACTTGAGGAAGTGCTCGACCGTTATTCCATCCTTACATAACGGGCACCTATGCGGTCGCTTTCCGGCCAGAAGGGGCCCGTGCGTTATTCTGGTATGACCTATGCGTACTCTTGTCAGTATGGCCTTTTCCCTTTTCGAACAGTTCTCCGTGGACCAGGGACTTCTTTGTTAACCTGCCACAGTTTGGCAGGGTTATTTCTATTTCTTTGAGCCCAGCGGTTTTCCCATTCTTTTTTTACTGTTTTTGAAATTAGTAGTTTTAGGTATTTTAGCCTATAGGTTGGGCAGCGAGTTATCTGCAAAAATGAAATGCATTCAACCCCGTCCTGAGGAATATCGCCTACTATGATCCTGGGGGAGCGATCAGACTAATATGTTTGTAACAGGTGGTGATGTATAAATTTGTGCTGTATGTTTTGTGTTTATTCTGTAGTTGACAACCTGAGGTACCAACGGGAGGCTATTATTGTAAGAGATGGACGCCTTGTACATATACAAGCATAGAGTCAATAGACCATTAAAAGTAGAAAAACAAGCAGGGGACCGACAATGACATCAACTGTTTGTCGAACCTCAAATCTCCCATATTATATTATTAACATTTTACACGATTTTTTAAATATAAACATTCCACATTAAACGCACAGTATAAAGTTAAAAAGAAAACGGCACAAAAAATATAAAAGGGCCTTTATAAATAAGTACGTCTTTAAGTATGACCATCTGATCCAGATGGATTGAAAAATCCCACAGGGGATGTAAATAAATAAACCATCTTTATCACAGCATACGATATCGAATAAATTCCCTGTCAAAGTACGGGAGGCGGGATTATTAAAAAAAAAAAACTCATACAATAATAAAAGGGAGTTAAATTACGACTTACCAGAGTAAAGACGCAAACGGCAGAAGATTTATAAAAGGACCGAGTAATAAAGGTGCTTGATTGCACAATTTGATTCAACTGGTTGCCAATGATAATTCGCTATATTTTAGACATTCTAAAAACTCTTTACAAAAGCGGAGAAACATAGGTAATAAATTATTCATACTAGGGGAAAAGGACACTTTCCTTATTGGCTCTGGTTGAAATATTTCCAAGTAAATGGAATAGGACCATAAAAAATTAAAAACACCCCTTATATAAACCTAGTTTCATTTTCTTTTCTTTTTTTGATAATACACTTACATTTTGAAGGCACGTTGAATAATGTTTTATATTGAGAGCTTTCTAGGCTTGCTGATTACTATGCAACGAGCAAAACTATACGAATTATTAAATATAATGGAAACATAGCTTCAAACTTGTTTAATAATATAGTTCCAACTCACAGTTAATTTTTTTCATCGAACCAGATTTCAAGTTTATAGCTAATCATCATGTTGAAAGCATTTACAACCTGATGATGAGTTAAAAGCTTCAAATCCGGATCTTCGAAAACAACTTACTGTGAGTAGGACTATCTTTTGAAAAAAAAACAAAAAAAAAACAACGAACAAACAACACATTCGCACCACCAATTATCATTTTCACAGCTCATCACCAGGTTATAAATTCCTCCAACATGATGAGCTATAAGTTTGCAATCCGGATCCTTGAAAACAACGTGAGTAAGAACTATCATATTAAATAAGTTTCAATCAATGTTTCTACTTGACTTATCAAATTATAGCTCATTATTAGGTTGCAAATTTGTTCGACGTGATGATGAGCTATAATAAGCTTGAAATCCGGGTAGTTGGAAACAAATAACTGTCTTTTTTAAAAATATTGAACAACACACTCAATCTACCATTTATCATATGCATAGTATTAAATACTTGGGTTAACAAATCGTTAATATATGTACATGGGCGCACTGGTTTAACGGAGAGGAAAAATCAACGTACGAAATTTCAAGAAATTTGTTCAAAGTGTTTCCTATAGATTGATAAGACCATCTGATAAATATGGTCGTGTATATATAGAATACAAAAATAATATGCTATCTTATGATCGACCAAGTAAATTATAATTTATTATAAAGGACGTAATAATAATTAATGGGGTTTGAATTTCGTGAAATGACTTGGGAACTAAAATTACCTTTTATCCTTCAGGATGTCAGCGTTTTCGTTTTGTCTTTCTAGTCTGTACTCGAGCATGAAGCACCGAAATAAACCTTTAGAAAATCTAATTGAAAGTCAGCTAACACGACTCGGAATCGAATTGACAGGAATTCCGAGACAGCGGAGTGAATTCTGGTCGTGCTGTCTCCGGGCTGAACTTAACGGCTAAGGCACTGGGTGTTGTTTTTTATAATTTAAAAAAATTCTACATAGTTTTGCCACTTGCGCTGTGTTCGTATATGAAAAAGGACTTGCCTCAAAGCAAGATGACAGCGAACCGAAGATGGGAGACGACAGTGGAAATATGCATGCCGATGAGACGTCCGACCACGAGCTGCACGCCGTCACGAACCAGATGCGAGTCCCGCCCCCAGCCCCGTCGTCTCTGGCCCGTGGGCACTGGCAGCCACCCCCGTCATACCGATCGATACGGGCCCTTCCTCTTACGAGGGCGGCATATAATTTGTTGAACGACATCGAGCTCCCTCGCAACTTACAATTACCGAGAATGGACTTTGAACTAGATCCAGGAACAGCAATCCAGGGGCTTCGCGTATTGCGTCAGAGCTCCGGTTCATTCGTTTTAACAGCCCTTGAACTTGATAAACCATTCAAACTAATCCCCTGTTTTCCTCGAACATTAGGTCAACTACAAGCCAAACTAAATCAACCCACCAACAGAAAACTGATGCCTTGACATAAACAATGTGCTAACTTAAAAGTGGCTGAATAATTTTGGAGGTCTAAAATGGAAAATAGCCCAATGGCTGAATTTTGAGAACCAAATTATCCCGTTAGCTAAACAACAGGCAGCCTAACAAAGAACAATAAAGCACCGTCTCTTTCAATACTACTCAACCTACCTCCGATACTTGATCAGAAAAAACCAAACTGCGGTTTTATCAGTCACGACTCTCTCACAAAGAAATCTCATAAAACTATAATTTTCGCTAAAATGCAAAACTATGATAGTTGTCATTCCGCACATAGTCGGCGTTCTAGTAGCGACATTTTGTGCCACTTTATAAACTCGCACTGTTCAGTGTATATCTGCAATGTTCTCACCCGTGCCAGTAGCAATTAATAAACCTCAAGTTTCATATGTATTAAACGGGGTTTTAGTGAACATTCGTTGGTATGTTGAAAAGAAACTAGATTTGATAGTCAGAAGTAAAGAGTCCAAGAAATGATCCCAAAATCGAGAAGTACATTTGCAAATATAAACTCTGGCAAGGGGTGTCCTCATGGAGGAACATTCTCGCCTCGGCCATTGAAAGTGGTAGTGAACGACCTCATAATCAACCAGAATGAACGCAAATCTATACCAAAGGCTAGACATATAACATTCTTGTACTACCCTAACACCCTGGATCAAGGTATGGACTTGTAGAAGAAAGCAAATTCAGTTGTTACTGCCAAACTTCAACCTATTTTCAGGTCATCATCAGGGCAAAACAATATTAAATATGCCTACAGATTGATATGTTCAAGTTTGTCCTATGCTACCTAAGCATAGACGAGCATACAAAGACCTGAGGACAATGGAAACACTATTTCAACAGAAATACTACTCAACCTAATTCCATTGGAAATATTGCACAGGGAGAAGCGAGCAAAAGATCATTTAAGCTCCAGAAATAATCAAACTGGAAGGAAACTAAACACATCGGGCAATAATCGATAAAATCAGATTCTCATTCTTAAAAATGGAAACCGGACTATGATCCCGGAAATACTCTATACAAAATCCTACAAAAAGATTACAAAAAAGAAGAAGAATTGATGAGAAAATCATATACAATCATACTGTATCCACATGGAACACTCCAAAACACATGAGGGAACCAGAGACGTTTCATGTTCAACACCAAAATATAAGGAGTGAAACTCATCAGGGTTTCAAGTTGAAATATATACCATCAATGCTTGTGCCTTGAAAAATCTTAAAAGAAGTTACACTGGCAACAAATCCTCATAAGATCGGCTAGCCACATCTATGTTAGTCGGTGAATCCAAAATCACCCATACCTGGGGAAGCACACAACAGCCTGATGATACTTGGCTACCAATACACGGGCCAATTCTGGGTAATGAAAAAGCAGACGCTCGCCAGAGGGGGATTTGCAAGAGCCTGAATTTATTCTTCGGACAATAAACACAAACACCGAATCCTCCGTCACAGAATGATTCGAAAACAAGAAAGAAGGAAAATAGAATCTCAGAAAGTATTAAAAGTGGTTAGACTGAAAAAATTCGTTGTAAGATCGGACAGACACGCAGCAATTAAAGCATTAGCATGTAAAAAATTCATGTCGAAATCAGTCATCCAAAATCTCTAATATTTGGGGAAACACGGCCTGATGATATCTTCGGTGCCAGGATATAAAGGAATTTTGGGTAAAGAAATGCCCAGAGGATCTATAAAGGTCCTGAACCTATTCCTCGCATAGCGAAAATAAACAGATTCCATCCCAGAATGAATTCTAAAAAGACAGAAGGAAAGATAAATAAACTCTAGAGGTTCAAGTGCACTTGTAAGCTTGTGCTAAAACAACCATTTCCATGACTGGCAAACTCACTGCTTTAGTTAGATAGAGAGTGCTTAACTCAGATGAGTGTTAGGGCTTAATCTTCACATTAAAAATAATGACCAGTTTTCCTTATAATTCAATCATCATCACCTTATGAAAGGAGTGTAAGACTTAATCTCCACATTAAAAATAAAGGCCAGTTTTCCTTATAATATAATCATCATCACGTTGTCTGAAGAGCGATAGGACTAAATCACCACAGTAAAAATAATGACCCTTTTCCGTATAATTCAATCAACATCTCGTTAGGTGAGTTCAAGGCAGGAATATATTTAATGAGGCCTTTTATGTGACCTTGTAAGAATTACATATACAAGAAATTTTCGTCTTGTAAGGGAATTTATCAAAATAATAAAATTCTACCGCCTTAATGCGAAATCGTGGCAAAATTCTTGGTTAAAATCGAGTTAACAAAATGTTAATGCCCGCCGGAAGAAGTATTGTAGTTGGGTTATTTCTGACAAAAATTTCTTAGCGGTCGACAAAATAAAAATGTATTAAAATAAGCTTAATAACCTAATTAAATACAGCCCCCTTTGAGCTGAAACTTTTCTTCAAAACCATTAAAAATAATGGCCCGTTTTCCGAGAAGGAAATTCCACGGCAGGCGTTCTCAGACGGCCTGGGGGTCGATGAAGTATTTCATCGATCAGCGGTTTAAACAAGAATTTCAAAATTTAATTAAAATTACTGAGAATTTCTAGAAATTGTACGATATCGAATCGAGCCGTCAAACTTTTCCCACATTCCAGACAATAAACAATCGGATTTCAAATATAAATCCTTCGAGAAATTTATATGATCTGATAACACGTTTAACGTTCTTTTTCTATAAGCTAATAATAAAAACTTTAATTTTAAGAAAACATATTATAATCCCTTCCTAAACTGAACGTTTCGTCCTCCATAGTGACCTTCTTTTTTTATAAAGAATTTTCATGAGGGAAAGGCTAACAAAATTTGATAAAAGCACACAATCTTCCGATGTCTTTTTATTCAAAATATCATTTAGAACAACAACAAAAGTAATTAGAATTCACTAAATCGATCCTAATTGATACCAAAGAGCCTTAACCGTGAACCTTAAACTATGAAAAGGACAACTTTGAATTTTTATTATTGTATTACTAAACAGAATTTTCCTTGGAAAAAATATGTTTCTATAATAATAAAGTATTTCGTATACTTTTTATATCAAATTCGTTTAGTCGCGAATATTTCAAAATAATCCACTCTCGCAAGAAGGATAATGAATTCCACAAAATAAATTCTAATGTCATTCGGAAAATATAATAAAGCTTCTTAGAGCAATTAAAGCTTCGTAAATCTTTATTAACTTAAGAAAATAATATTTAAAAACAAATAACAGGGCACACAGAGAAGACGTGATGACGATTCACAAGAGAGAATAGCAAAGGGCATGCGAGCACATCGCTTTGATCCCTCCCAGAATAAAACACAAAACTTCGCTTAAGCCCGCCTGTGAAGTCCTTGTTTTATCCAATTCTCCCTTAATATTTCCGAGTCCTCAAATACGAAAACATTTTATTAATATATAACATCATAAATTTTCAAAGAGGGAAATTTTGACTTATAAAAAAATCTCAACATGAAGATTTCATTCCTATTCAAATTTCCGTTTCTCGTTTTACCTTATGCGTCTGGTTGGAGTAAAGTAAATACCCGATGCGTCACAGTTGGAGAGTAAATATGATTTTCTAGTCTGATATCATAACGATTTCCAGGTTAATTAAAATGCTAGGAATACATTCTCGGAAGATAGCTATCTCCTTTGACAGTCAGGCAACACTAAAGGCCCCAACCTGATGCAAGGTGAAGGCAAAGAGTGTTTGGAACTGCATGGAGGCCCTGACGCAAGTGGCGTGACCTGGCCCTGGCAGAGTCCTTGGACACTCGGGTCATACAGGCAACGAAAGGGTTGACATGTTGGCCAAAGAGGAGGACCAACATAGATACTCTTAGGTCCTGAACTCTACTGTGGCTTAGCATCCTGCCACAATGGCCACAAACCATCTTAAAGTGGATTCTTAATGAATCCAAAATGTGGTATCCACGGTATGACGCACGGGAAGAGATTCATAGATCCATCCGCCAAACTTACAAAAGAATTACTGGAAGGTAATCGCAACCGAACCAGGATTCCGGTTGGACTCTTGACATGGCACTGCCACCTAAGAAGGCACATGAACCGGATAGGGGTGCAGCCAGAAAAAACACTGTGCAGATGCTGCCAGGAAGAGGAGACCGCAGAACTCATTCATGTTTCGCTGAAGCTCTATGTAGGTGCAGGTTCTTGCAACTAGGATGGGAAAAACCGCAAGCAAGATCTACACTAAGGAGCCGCTGGGCTATGGAGGTTCATTATCAACCTTAATCTGTTCAGTGATTAGAAAAAAAAAGAAACAGGAGAGCACAATTACTCTACTTAGATCGAGCCTTGTGCCGCATCTTTTATCCCTATCCCTATTGGGGATGATGTGTGTGATCTACCTACGTGATGATACCTACGTTCGGGGGATACTCTAAATACCTTCGGGACGCAGGTACCTTTTTACTCCCAGCTACGCATGGGTTACCCAATCGTTTTATAAGTTTCTTATCTTTAATCTCCGCTTAAAAGCCGAATGCTAAAAAAATCGTGATATTTCAAGATCAAAAGGACCGGTTTTTAATTTGTTTAATTGATTTATCGTGAAAATAGCATTTTAAACTAAGAGCTTTCTTATTTTAAGGAAAAACAATTAATTTAATACTCACTCCCCATACATCGGCATTAGGACATACCTGAAACAAAATAAAAACGTTAGTAAAAATTTCAATTTGGGAAATTTTTTATCTATTTCAACTATTCAAATATAAACATCCCAAAGCCCAAATGGAAATTGTGATTTCCGCTTCGAGAACGCAAATAGAAGCAAATTATTTTTAGAACGAATCACGTTCTCTCTTTATAAACAATCAAAAATTAGAATGAATGTTTGAAATATAAATGGCTATTTTGTCATTTTCAACATACCCGAGATAAATTACAATCCAGGAATAATATGGTAAATGCAATGTAATATAATAACTAACTACAGGGCAGAGTTTATGCTACATGATTTATTTAAACTTAATAAAATACGTAACGTTTTTAGCCTTCGTGGAGCACTAATAAATAAAATGAACGAACGTTTAAAAGGGATCCATGGTAAAAAGGCCGGATCAGCGGACGGATCACCCCACCCTATATGCTCAGAGTGATGAGATTAATGACAAATTCTGTTAAGAGATAAATTGGGAAAACGCTGAACACATACTTCTGCCAAATTACGACAGATATAGGCTTTGTTCCAAATGTGTCCAGAAACGAAGGGGAAACACTATAATATAAACATTAGGCACCTTGCTGAAAAGATACCGTTTTAATAACCATGCAGAAAATAGAATCCTGTGGAGGTGTAGAGCTAGGGCTCCCGAGACACATTAAACTTCGATTTTTTGCCTAGTTTCTCAAGAGCAATAAAGTTCTAATCCAACCCTCCAAGATCCTGAGACACCAAAGGAACTTGACTATTTCAAACGACAAGGTACTTATCAGGTTAATAATCAACTTCCATAATTTTGCCTTATATTGCTTGCTGTTTTTCTTGTTCCAGTTGCAAGAACTTCCGCCTACAGACACTAAACCTTCACAGAAACATAAAATATGTTCTGCGTTCTCCTATTCTTGTCTATCTCTAGTACCTCTACTATCCGTACGCCGTTACCCTGAGGAACAGATCAAAAATTATTGCTTAATGAGAACCTAGACAAAAAATAACGTTTTTCACAAAAACGCCACCACAAAAAAATAAATAAATAAATAAAATAAAAGATGAGCTATAAAGGAATAAAGATAAGCTTTCCCTGTATTGTATGTGTTTATCTGTTGTGTATTCTGTGTTAGCGTAAATTATCTGCACAAATGAGAGACCCCCCCCTTCTAACAGGGGTAATAGTGAGACGTCTAGCGTGTGACGGTAATTTATTAGCGCGAATGTGAGTTTACACAAGGATATATAAAATTGTGTAAAAAAGAAAAATTAAACGCTCTATTATTATTACCATTATAATAACTATATATAATACTACATAGAAGTAAGTACGCAGTGAACAATACCACGTTCCGGAATCAGTGTTGCCCGCAGTGTAACCCAAAAACGGGATGGAAGAAAAAATCGTTTTCCATGCATACTATAAAATATGTTTATATCGAAATACAAACAAGAGAAATCATTGAGGTTGCTTACGCCAGAATAATTAGAGTAAATACTTTGTTTCCGTTGAAATGCTGACCATTTCCCTTGCGTCCTAATTCCTAACCGGGCCAATAAGAGACTGCGTCCATAACATGCTCCTATGCGTACATGAGAAACTTACCTCTTGCTTCCGTGATTCCATGCAAATATACATGTTAGCATGTCTTACTTCAAGGCGCAATAGTTATTTTCTGTTTAGTTTTTTTTTTAGTTTCAAATCACGTGAGTGATATCGGCCAGCCGCCCATAGAGAAAGTTCGAACGGAGCCTAGCAAGTATCGTGGTAACCTAAGCCCTCATATTGTTGGTTATGTTGAGGTTTAGGTGCTGCATTGCTGAGTACTGGTAATAAGATTGGCGAGAACTACACACCAATTGGTTTCAAGACCACACCAGCGCGCCTCCTATGTAACGGTACCTACGGAGGTACTATAAAGAGGTTTTCTGGCTCGACGGAATGCACGATATCCAATATCAAAAATAGTTAAAAGTTACGCTAGGTAATTACCGTGCATCTTATAAGATGATGTAACTGGGAGAAACTACATTTGAATTCTACATCCCAAGAAAATAAAATCATCACGTACGATGGAAAAAGAAACGTGGAAGGTGGTCTGGAATAAAATGTAGCGAGAAGGAAACATTTTCAAAATTGATTTACTTCACATACACCCTCGTCAATTATGAATGCCGGAAAATGAAATGACATTTTTGAAATTTTCAAGGATATATTCAGTGAAAAATGTCTGCATTTTCCTTCACTCAGGATATATACAATATGTGACAATATGCTGTGTTGCCAAGTGGCGATGTACGAATCCGGACATGTGCCTGCGTACTGTTGAATGACTTTATTATTGTTTCTTTTGTGCGTAGGTTTCTGTGTCAAGGGCGCCGGTTTCATTCAATGTTGTATTTGCCAGTCTTCGTAAACGGCCCTCCCTGATATTAAGGGAAAATTGAGAACGATGGGTGTTTGTCAGAAGAAATTGACGAAACGGGATCTTCAGGAAATTGCCGAAATGGGCTACGGTTCCATTCGACACTCGGGACGTTCCCCCTTCAAAGGGCGATTTGTTTGTTCTCGGTTATGACCTGTTTGACGGCAAAATTGGGAAGAGGCGGTACAAAAAAGGGGAGGATGCGTTATACAAAATTAAACTGCATGTATCAAAGAAGAAATGTTGAATCGAATGCACAACAAATGTTCTTTCAAATAGTTCAATAAACACGGCCGAAGGTGCTCAGTATATTAGTCAGTTGTAATGAGTCCGCTTCAACTTCTCCAACGAATAATGGAAAGGGAGGCGTTGCAAAACAGAAAACTTGGCTCGAAGGACGAAAGCTTTACATTAATCAAGGAGGTGTAAGCCGGCCCCGTCTTAGTTAAGCTATAAAATAAGAACGATTTAGGGAACCGACAAAGTGGTCCTTTGAAGTGGCTACCTAGGAGCCATTTAAGTAAGGAAAGAGGATTATCGAAAATTGGAAATACGTCCAATTGGTACGATACCGCCGTCTTTGTCGGCCCAGCCGCGTCGGGTGAACTCCCCCCGACTTTTTGGAGTTTCCTTTTCACCCCTACTCCGGGAGAGACCCGGTATAAAAGGGATGATTGGAAAACCAAAAGAGAAAGTGAAGGATAAGAGGCTCAGCCCAGTCAGTCGGCATCAGCTCCCAGGATCGGGACAGAAGCAGCCACACTCCGTCTGGGATATACGAAGGAGACGCAGCCCACCAGAGCCAGCCAGGACCACCCGGGTCTACCCATCGTGCCAAGCCAGAGGTAGAGACAAGGGATGCTGTGGACCTGGATCGTAGCGAGTATCGTGTGGGGTAAGTCCCGTTGTCAATAGACTCATCCCAGATGTAGAAGTGTGGCTGACGAATAGTTAAATTAATATTAACAATTAGAGTGTAGTTAAGAAAAGGAGTTTTGTGTAATAAATGTCTCTGAATACTAGCTCTGATTTATTGTATTCTAGAACCTTACCTTCCCCTACACAAAATTAAGTAGCGACGCGCTTACGCCGACTTATCTCTTGTCGCTTATAAAAAGAAAGCGAATATTGGGAGATATTTCGGCCTCCGCGACGTCGTCCGTTTACAGAGGAAAAATGGAAAGTGGATACTAAAATGATGAACCTTTTCAACACGTTTTGGCTCAAAATAATTGATTTAGAAATGAAACAGACTTTTAAAAAAAACCTTACCGCCGCTTTCAAAGAATCCAAAATGATTTTCTGTATTTGACAATGAAGAATAGGTTGATCGAGATTCTAAAAAGCAGGTCTGTTCTTTCCTAAGCATGGACCAGAAAAGAGCTCCAGTACTTCCACTGTCCGAGGGAAGTTGATGGTGCCTTAAGTACAGGATTCAGTTTTCCATATGGCATGTCGTGGCGAGTGCAACTTTGGGTTTTAGGAAGAAAGTTCCATCCTCATTGTGGATACCAAATTCAATTACATTATACCTTGTATTAAGTACTAATTCACCGACAATTCGTTGGACTAGCCAACAACCACATACCCAGAAGTGTCATATTCAACGAAATTATCCGCCGTATAATTTCATTATATTAGGCCAATTGTAGTGCAATAAGCTGAAACACTAACCGGAGTAAAGTAACCAAAGCGCTAAATTACAAATATTGCCACATATGAAAACTATTTTCTAAACTACGAGTATCGGGCTTCTTGTAAATAAATTAATACGTTTTCGACGGGCCTCATTCGTATTCCGTCTGCAGTATAAGCAAATCGTTTTCTTGAATGACACCCGTACGTGATGAATTCCTCAGAGATAGGAGTTAGATAGGAATTCTATCGGAAATCGTTGACACAAAGGCCGAATGGAAGCGTAAGGAGGAAGAAAAAAAATGTTAACGGGGGGGGGGGGGGCTTATCGTATATCAAAGGACTGATTCTAGCTCACGGATCACCTTTACGACCTGCAATAGTCATAAGACGATATTTTAGCACGTTTAGGATCAAGTGAATGGTTTCCTTAAACCGACAGTTTAACATTAATCTAATATTAGGTTTTTCTATTGTCGGATTTCTTATTTTTGATAGTCAAATTAACATTACTGAATGGTATAGGTTAGGAATGAAAATTCAATTAAAGGACTTAATATAAATATGCTATAGTCAGCATAGTAAGAAGCCTGCAAACTAGACCACTAGCTTAGAAACTAGACTAATATCCCTAAATCCGGGAAATTTGCAGGTAGACTTTTTTTAATTTCGGTTTTCGTAAAACAACACCCTGATCCGGGGCTCTAAATCAAATTCGACCGCCCAATACTGTCCAAACGGCCGGCTCAGGAGTTTCAGAGGAACGGCCGTTATTCAGAATTCTGATTAAAACGGAAAAACGAGTATTCCACAGAATGTTGCAAATAAACATGAGTTCGAATCATAAATTGAGATACCGACAAAACAAAATCGCTCTATCAAGTAAAAACCTGAAAAATCTTCAAAAAAAATTTGTTAAGCATTACGAACAAAAAAAATTCAGTGTTCAGGTTTGTTAAAAGCATGGAACAATAACGATCAGCGCACTTACGTACGCATTCATTGTTTGTTAACATGAACAACTTTAGGGAAAATGTACAAACCTATAATTGCAAAAGATCGTATTGTAAACTAAAGCTACAATAACAGCAATAATAAAATACTGAATTCAAAACTGTTTTCCGTGTAAACAAAGCTCTTCAAACTTCCCTCTCTAATTCATACCATCAATTTTTTTCTGCATTTAAATGATTAGCAAAGGTTACTCGCCCACAACATAATTGAAATCAATATAAACTGCTCAAAAATGAATACCACTATTTGTAATTTATCCTTATTCTATTAATTCTAATTAAATTAGCCGATATATTCTTGTTTGGAGGGTAAAACAAAATAGAAAATACAAACTAAAAACAAACAAATGTTAATTCTCATTTTGAATTGTGAGTTTACTTAAAAATAGTAAACTTGAAGATTACTAATGCTGCGAACACCGTTTGTCGTCTTTACACCATTGTATTCTATTCGACCATCGAGGTCACCAGTAAGTGGATGTTGCAGAGCCAGTTGGTGTTTCTCAAGGTGATGGGGTTTAGACGGATTAAGAGACTGTTCAATGGTAATAGGAGGCCTGGTAGTGTATCTCAGTGTATTACGACGACGCTGAGGGAGGACAAAAATTTTATCACTGCTGCAAGACGGAACCCTAACCATAGTGGCCACGAGGTCCTAAACGAAGTAGATGTTTTGTCAAGATGTTTGTCAAAGCAAACGATCAGTGATCGGTTGTGGGAGGTTGGCATTGTAGCAACAGCGAACTATTAGCAGGAAAATATGATGTAGCGAGCGCCTAGAAGAAGTTGGAAAGCAATTGGAATGCTGTTATATTTATTCTCTTTATAGTTATAGCATGCGCTGAAGAGTCTACCGAGAACAGAGGGTATGCGTACAATGCACTAGTTCGCTTATCCCTTCATAGGCTTCTGGCTTCTTATGTATACCAGCTAGGCCAATGTATGTCAATATCAAACAAAACAATATCTTCCATTTTGAACACACAATAACTGAAATCATAACAATATTCTCTTTATTTATTTAAACTGACATAGCGAAAAGATTTCATTTGTATTTCTAGTTGCATCGAGTAGCCTGTCTCATTTGTAACGAATTCACCCCGTTAATAAAGAAAAACACGCTGTTTGGATAGGGACTAGGACTCTCGTGACAGTTTGATGGAGGGCGATAAAGAATTTCATCACTTAAACCGATCTTACTCGAGTTCGCCAGAAAAGTTCGGAGAAATGGGGAAACTGCTAAGTCAAATTATCTCAGATTTCCTTTTAAACGCGATTAGGCTTTTAAATACACAAAAGATTTTGGTGCTCCCTTCCTCCTTTCACATATAAATAATACTTTCCTCGCTGAAACTGAAAATCCTTTTAGGCAAAATTATTATTGTATTGGAACATTAAATAATTAATAAAACAACATTGCTTTAACAATTCTATCGAACTTTATGGATCAAAGTTTCGGAATATGTTAAAAGATTTAAACATATCCTGCTTTTAATCAGACTGAGTGAATACTTCAGTACTTTTGTCTGAAATTTGTTGATATTTTCAATATTAAAATAAATCTTGAATATTACAAATATGAGAAGTATTGGTAGCACGTCAACTCGTGTGCAATTCACTATTCGTACGACAAAGACGGTTAAGTACTTCTACACGTTAAATGCAACAAAGCAGTTCGTATGAACCATGGTCCATTTCTCAACCCCGCAACTATTTGTTTTTGGTCATAAATCTATTCGTAGCCCTTGAACTATTAATAAGGATTAAAAAGCATTATTTTCCATCCTTAAAAAAAGAAAAATTTAACGTATGTTTTCTGGTTTGTTTGTTCACTATATTGATTGTCTCTTTTGTATGTGTTCATTTCTACATTCTATTTCCGTTTTGTTTGTGCTTTTTTTATTAGGTTAACGTTGGGTTTTACGACTTCTGTGTTATTGTGATTTACTTTTCCTTTTGTCTGTGTTTGGTGCTGATTTTTGTCCAGTTTTTCCCCATGGGTTGTTCACTATGTTTATTGTCTCTTTTTTATAGTTGTTGCTTGATTTTTAACTTAAAATTGTTTGTGGATTTTTTATTAGACTAGAGTTGAGTTTTACAACTCCTTTATTATTCCAATTAATTATGATTTGTATACAAGATTTTTGGTAGAGATGAAAAATTAATGTCGCGAGTAGGATTCATACGCAGGACCGTCGGCTCAATACGCGAAATCACGGCAGTTCGAGTGGTTAGAGCAGCGGCGTATTGGGCCGAAGGTCGTCGGTTCGAATCCGCTCGGGACACTAACTTCTTCATCTCAACCAAGACCTTGCATACAAATAATAAATAATTGGAATAATACAGAAGTTTTAAAGCCCAACTTTAGCCTAATAAAAAATAAAACAAAATCCCTAAAAAAGACACAATAAACATAGCGAATAATCAAAGGAGAAAAATTAGAAATAATATCAACCCTAAATACAGACAAAAGAAAAGGAAAAAATCATTAATACAGAAGCTGTAAAGCTCAACTTTAGCCTAATAAAAAATCAAAGAAAACCCATAAACAGAGACAACAGACATAGCGAACAACCAAAGGAGAAAAGTTGGAAATAATATCTACGCTAAATAGAGACAATAGAAAAGGAAAAGCGGGATTCGAACCCACTATTGGCTAAATGCATATTTGCTCTAACCACTGGGGCTGTCCTGAGCCGAAGGTTGTGAATTCGAATCTTGCTCATGACACAACTTTGCATAAAAAGAATAATTAATGTTAATAATTAATATAGACACAATTATAACCACTAAACAAATATGGATTGATTCTATATTGTTGTTCTTTTCCTTTCGTCTGGATTTAGTGGAGTTATTTTATCCACTTTTTCTGCTTTGGTAGTTCGGTAGGTTCACTGCCTCTTTTTTATTTGTTTTGTTTGATTTTTATGTTGATATTTCGTATGCTTGGCTAAAGTTGGGATTTACAGCTTCTGTATTGTTGTTCTTTTTTTGTCTCTGTTTAGTGTAAAGATTTTCTCCAATTTTTCTGCTTTGGTTCGCTATGATTACTGTCACGTTTTTTGTGTTGTTTTTATTTGTCTTTCTTCCTGTGGTTTTTTTTTAAATTAATAATTTGTTGAAGTAGTAGAGGAGCAGTCAAGAATGAAGTATTTTAGATAACAATTTCATTTTCTGCCGACGTTCCAACCTTTATTCCCGTCACTTTTTAGGTCGTGGGTGAATTACGAACATACGTTGATTGGAAAAAAGAATTATTCAATACAGATTAATTAATAAAAATTTTGAATCAAGTATTTCCTACTCACTTGTGTGATACTATTTTTGTAGTGCCATGTTTGTTTCGTGTGAAATTATTGTGAAACGTGAACTTCTATTCTGTTCGAATTATATATACATGACAGGGTGGAGAAAGGTAGAGTATTATATATATATATATACTCTTAATGTAAACCATTTGTAGAAAGTTGCGTTTTTGTTTTATTTCGTATTTCTATTTTGTCGAAATAAAAGTTGAGTTGTTTAGCAAAATGGTGTGTGCCCATTGCTGTGGGATTAGTTTTTGGTGTTTTACAGTCAAACATGTATTGATTTATTTTTCCAAAAATAGCGATATAATCCAAATGTATGTATCGCGACAGCTCATACAATTAATTTTATAAATTATTATTTTCAGATCGTGAGGTGAGGTCTGAGAAAAACATACCCTAAATCATGCCAACGTTTCGATCTTTATTTAGATCATCTTCAGGGACTGGGATTTATAGTTTCAATTTGACATATGTAGGATGTGAAAAAAATGAATTTATACCATGCTAGAAAATTTTTGATTAAAAAAAAATGTATACAATGCTAGAAAATTTTAGAGTAAAAAAAGGTGAACATTTTTTTGGAAACGAATTCATTGTTTCAATCTAACATTTTCTTGTTGCATGTTATAAATTCACTTTTTTTAATATAAAATTTTCTAGCATGCAATTTTTTTCTCTCTAACATTTTCTATCATGAAATAAATTCATTTTTTTCATATACAACATGTATTTATCAAATTTAAACTATACTAATAAATCCTAGTCCCTGAAGATGATCTCAATAAAGATCGAAACGTTGGTACGATAAAGAAAACGCTTTTCTAAAACCTACATCCCACCAGAGCGCACCTGACGGTCTGCAAATAATCATTGGCTAACGGTAACTAAACAACCACACATTTATAAATTATATGTGATTTGTAGGCTGTCGATGTTGTTTTTGACTTTGGAAAAAGACTGTGCTAGTGTGATTTTTGAAGGTTGAGGAGAGAAATTTACTTAATTGGTAATGTTATTGCTTTTTTCCGGCGTTGTAAATATGTTTCTGTTAATTATGTTTTTAGGGTAGTTTTTATTGTATAGGATTGTATGTTTGATTACTTTTTGGTGAAAGGGTAATAAACCTCTAACAGTTTTTATTTTTGCGTATAGAGGTGGTGTATAATACTTGAGTTGGCGATCAGTGTTCAATGGTTTTAGATACCAATTTAGAGTCAGTGTATCATCTGTCTTATTATAAGTGTGTCTAGGAAGGGGTATTTTATTAATTAATGAGTTAATATATTGTATTATTTGTAATATACAAAGTTAATTTTGTTGTTCACGCAAATCGAATCATGGTCCTCTCCTAACTCACATAAGAACCTTTTTGTGGCATTTGAGGTGTAGAAGTACCTGACGAATTTTTCTTACGAAAATACGAACCGTGACATGATATTAATATTAAGTTCTAATATATACAATTATTTTGCGCATAAAAGTTATAGCTTATGAGTTATCCCATCCGCACCCTGTTCACCCAAATGTCAAAGTTTCTCCGACATTTTACCACCCCGAGACGTTCGGCGCCCCCAAGGCTGGGCTGCTTGATCTTAATTAACTATTATCAGAGAACTTAGTCGAACCGGATTAATCCACTTCGGACTACGTCCCACGTCCCATTCCAATAAGACTTTATTAAGTCCGGGCACCATATTTTGAGACAAGCCAAATTGAATCCTCGGGCATCGCAGGAGGAACGCCGTTATCAGGCGATGCCACCGAACCCCAAAACCACCTGTAACGCCAAATCGATAACGAACCACTTGTCGTCGGCACAAACGGGAAAAAGAACGTTTTCAGAGACTCTGTCACGAGATCTTCTCCAAAGGTAGAGCGAAGAAGTTATATTTCTGTTTTTAGAAAAATAGACAAGCGTCGACGCAGAACATTGATGTCTGTAATTTAACCGAACGATGACAACCTCGTCATTTAACAGCCTCACCAAACTTATTGAGTCAAAATGAATATCTTGTGGGAATAAATGATTAATTATTTATATACTAAGAAATATTCCTAATCTCGCCTACGATCCATGCTAATGTGACTATCATACAATTTTTATTTAGATCGATTTGCCGAAGCGGGTGGGCAACAAGGCAACATCCTTAGTACTATTATCAATTCAGTAGACCTCGTCGACATACCTATCTA
Source organism: Cimex hemipterus (assembly GCA_039619505.1). NCBI lineage: Eukaryota > Metazoa > Arthropoda > Insecta > Hemiptera > Cimicidae > Cimex > Cimex hemipterus. The sequence goes on from CM077109.1 coordinate 8,219,240, forward strand.
TTTCGATACAGTTCTCCTCACATATGCTGACTCCAATTAGCAATCCCAAAACCCGAAGTCCATCAGAAACCTCCAGGACCATCACTCCTGTTGGGAAGAAGGAATCAAGAAAAGAAGGATCAGACTCGACGAAACCAAATCCCAGCAAATAATATTCACCCTTCGCCTTAGCACCTCTCTTCCTCTACTAAAACTGTTTCGCATCAAACTATCCTTTGCTACTTAGGGCTTTAATTGGCAAAAGGTTTACGTGGAACCCCCACATTAGACTCAAAAGAATCATCGAATAATAAATTATACAAAATACTCCTCGACAATGGATCGAAAATCGCAGTACAACCAATCTGAACGGAATTCAACTGTATTTGTGGTTCAAAAAAGTGTTCCAATCTCCAAAGAATCCATAAACTACAGTATAAATCCTTCGAACCTTCGCCCAAGCTTTGAATCCCATTTGTCCTCGCAACAACAAGAATTAGACAAAGTCGCCTCTATAAAAGCCTACATCATCTCAACTCCCTAGTCAACATCTTTCATCCCGAACAAATCCTTTCCGACAATCCTGTACAGGCGCTTAAAGCTTCGCGATCTTCTCCTTACTGGGGAAAGGAATTAATATTCTGTAACTGTAATTAATTTGATAACTACCCCACGCTTATCAGATATTAGATTTTAAGGTCGTCTGGCCGTTACTTTTTGGTCGACCTATCTTCGCTGTTTTGGTTCAGACGTTTAGGCATTTCTAAACTAAAATCTCACAATTTAGTTTGATTGTGTTGGGCGTTAATATTAGATTATTTATAAATATATTTATATATAATTAGTTTGATTAGTGCAAAGTCACCCATCATTTCACTGATCTAATCACTAAGTAATGACGCAAGGTTTACGCCACTGATCAAATATTAAGGCTTCAAAGATTCACGCAGCGTGTTCTAATTTAAATTTAAAGCATGTAAAAGTTAGTTGACGTGGTTAACTTTGAACAGAAACTGACAGTTGCCATGCAAAGAACCAGTTTTGTTCTTTCCCTAATCACTTTTAGCTATTAACAAATCGACTGGTGTTATAATAGCTTTATTCACTACTGAATCGTGTTGTGTGCTGAAGTATAGATACAAATAACTTACTCGATAGAATTATTTAAACTGTTAATTTTTTTTAGATTCATTTTGGAATAATAATTAATAGGGGACGGGGCGGTGCCCTACTACTTCCTACTTCCAATTTTCTTTACAGTTTACACCAAGTCTATGTTATAGCTTATAGATTCAGCTAAAAGAATTATAAAATAAATAAAAATGGTAGGAACACTTTCACATTGCGTGGCATTACACACTTATTTTATTTTTAATTTGCTATTTTAGTTCACAGCTAAGTTAAGTGTTTGGCGAGCTTGTTTCAATATAACTGTCTATAATATACGGTTTGGTTAATGGATCAGGGTTGTGAACCTCACTAATCAGATAGCAGGGTTTCAAAGGGTGTGACGCAAGTGTGCTATATTGGAACTACGGTTTAATTATGTTATGCCATTTATGCCAGTTTTCCGTTGACTACGAAAAATAGCTCAATCCACCGTTTGAAGATCACGAAAAGAAACGCGTCTGGATAAAGCTGCGACAGACGGACCAGGTTTGACGAACACGACCGACTTAAAGGTTCATCACCTCGAAGGCCTCAACGGAGTGTTTACAAAAGGTTACAGTGAACTGGGAAGATCGAAAACGTGAAGAATGTTGAATACCAGTTGACTATTATCAATCGCCTATATTTAAAACCAAATGGACGGATAAAAAGAGAAAAAGCCTATTTGTTTGTTCGTTAATTCGCTGATGTATTAACACCGAAGTCAGACAAAGACTGATGGATATTTCAAATTTTTGATTACCTGCTGTTCAGGTGAAATTTTAAATCTTTAATTGACACCTTGAATCAGTATGACCGCAGTTAATTGCTATTTATGCTATCTGCCCGTGCCATTACGAGGCCTTTAATTAAGTGGGGATGTGTTCATTCCGGCAATTTAAAATGTGAAATGCACTACGCCGAAATGGATAAACTTTCAGTTAAAAATATCAGCGCTCTAGCGCGGGAAAATTTTGTTCAAAGTATTAGCTTTATGCCTGTCAAACTGTCAACTCTAGAAAAATCCGAGCGCATTCCTTCAAACGTTATCTCTCTAATGGTATGCCTTAATTGTGTACAATTTAATTTAAAAAAAGGTTTTTCCAACTAATACCTAAGGTTTAAAATTTGTTTTTTTTTATCATTAAAACATGAAAAACGTCCCTTCTCAAATTCATTTAAAATTAATAGCCTTGCAGTAATTATGGTGCTTTTTGTAAAGGTCATTTTACATAAATGATTTATAAACATGAACTACGTAACTTCTAAGCGATATTTGGTTCATGAATTCAACACCAAAGATCGGCATTAAGATGACTGTCCCAAAATACCAACAGTTACGCAGAACGTGAACGCGTTGAAGAATTGCCTATCTGCCAATCCTTCTTGTTTTAATAGGACTATTCTAACCATCAACCTACTCTGGATGACGACCACAAAGAGCTGAATGTCGGACTCAGATCATTTTTCTGAGTTATTTTATGTTTGTTTTCTTACGTTGCAATCAGCAAACGCCTATGATGATGCAACATAAGAAACAAAATAAGGACCAGCGAGGATTTTTGCATCGAGTACAAACTCATTTTGCTATCTGGTCGAGAGTGATCTAACAGAGTTCGGTGGTAGTTTACGATCATTTTCAAAGTGTTAATTGTTTGAATTGCTTTCGGTTAGAACTTTTATTATTATTATTATTATTAAAGTACGTAAATTTAAAAAGAAAACAACATTCGTCGCCATATTTCATGACTAATGTTAATCCAAGGCTGATCAAGCTAGGCGTAACTGACGGCCATGGAGAAAGGTCGCTTACGAAACGCGGACGCCTTCAGTCACACTGTACTAATTGATCTTTACAAAAAAAATCGAAAACATTATTTTTATGAGGGAAAAAGAAACACTGTACTCTTTATACGAAAATAAGAGCGTATTTCATAACGCCCGCTGTACCACAGCCACGGTTAAAACTGTGTTTACCAAAACGTTCATAATTTTAACCAAGTTCAGAAAGAGTGCGATGCACCATCTGTAAGGGATGGGACCTTTCAACTGATCCTAGGTTTTTATTTTAGTATCTTTGTACCGTTATAGCTAATGTTGCTGTGTATTGTTTACATTGGTTGTTGTACCACTTTCGTTTATTTAGTGTTTTTGTGTTTTACTTTGTCCTTAATTTTTCGTTCCTGAAATATCAGAGAAATTTTTTGCTGATATTCTTCATCTATTAAAGGATTCGTAATTGGGTCAGTCGTGAAAATAGTCTTTTGGTTCTAACAAACCCTTCCTTTGTACACCTACTTATATACCTAGGTATGTACACATACCAATTCTTCGTCTTCTGTTGTTCATCTACATTTATTTGTAAAAATTAATCCATTAATTACCCTTTCATCCATCTATCATTCAAATGAAATTTCGTTTACTATCGAACAAGGTTTTGTTAAGGCACGACGTTCTTATGATTTAAGTTTTGTTTTTCAGAATCAGTTTAAGTAGTTTTTTTTGTGTTTTTGCTTGTAAAATAGAAAACGAACCAGAAATAAGCTTCAATTGTATTTAAAGTTGATGCTACATTTTTAGAATTTTATCAAATATAAGTGTTATTTAACTTCTGAAGTGCCTGATTTATCACTACAAATTCTAGACGTTTTGCCTCGGATTACCAGGGAATGGTAAGTAACGTCCCTCGTACAAAACCTTTAGTAGTAGTAGTACTAAAACATTTAGTAGTAAAAATAATGAAAATTGGAATTTTATCACAAGCACCTTTGTAATCAACGGCTAGTTAGTTCTATTATCACCGAAATGATAATTACTGCATCCGCTATTGGAAAATTAAGGTCTTTGGCACAAAATATCTCGCATGTAACGTCTCGCATATAAATTTATTCTAATCAAGTCGTGTCACGATTAGGCCGAGAGGTATTTTTCAATTGAAAAATGAAAATAAAAACATGCCCAACGTCCATTCAGATTTGAACCAGGATCAACGTTTGAATACGGTTTGTGACAAATGGAAAAAATGACAATTTTTAATGTGTGCTGTTTAGTGACCGTTAGTTAATGATTATTCGGAGATCGTGAGATGGAGTCTGGTGTAACGTAGGCTTTAGAAAAGCGTTTTCTTTACCGTACCAACGTTTCGATCTTTATTGTGATCATCTTCAGACACACAAATGACACAATTACACACAAAACAAACACAAGCACTGAAGATGATTTTAATAAACATCAAAACGTTGGCACGATAATGAAAATATTTTTCTAAAACCTACCACACACCAGACCGCATCGCACGATCTCCCAATAATTCTCGAATAAACGAAGTTGGTTCACTAAAAGGAATGAAAGGTCATGAAAAGCCAAGTAGATTAGTCAACTTTTGTAGGAACGATTAGACATTACGAGCCAAAGAGAGTGGACAATGATAAAAAAAAACAGGTCATGGTATACCACACGAAAAATCAATATAAATATCATTAATTGTATATTAATTAATTTACTTTGAAAAACAATTGTTTAGTTTATAGTTAGTACATTTAATTTAAATAATAAAACATATTCTTCTACTGTTTATAATTAGGTGTATGAAATCTAAAAGATTTATTCTGTTTATCCCTTGGCGTTCGGCCAGCGCTTCAAAAAATAATATTTATGTTAGTTTTCCTAGTTTATTATTCAAGAGGCTGATGAATGTTTATCAAACTCAGGCGTGTTACTGTAGTGTAACACGAGACAAAGCTCAAACAAAGCGGCTTTGTTAGTTTCACAGCGGACAGAATACAGTTTTGAATGCAAAGGAGTTTACGATTACGAGGTCAGTATTCATACAATCGATTTCGCTGTTAATCTTGTAATTAAGGTTATTTCACAATATGTATTATTTGTACTTCATATAGATGAAAATGTTCAAAATCTACCATTACTTTATCGGAGCGAAGCCGATTTGTAACAATCTCTGGGTGTTCAAAGACCTACAATATTCCGACAAATAATAAAGAACAAATAATATATGTATACATACAAATAATATGAGAATTCTTGAATAAACGCTTTATGTAGTCGTGTAGCTCAGAAATAACACTTCGATGTATAAACGTTACACGACATGACTGGATGAGATCACGATGCCACCGGTGGTGAATATTATCGGCAGTTGAGGCTGAAGAAAGCTAGGTAAGTGGTCTGGAAGACTTAGGACATTCGATATATCTGGACTTTATGGGGTGGGGAATGAAGCTATGAGATCGTGCTAAAGTATGGCTAGGTTATAGCTCATTATCCACCGTTAGGGCTTTGACAGTGGCTCCTCAGTTATATTTACTGGATTCGGCTTTTCTTTGTCCGCAGTAGGCTTTTCCTTGTCAGTCTTTCAAAGTAGCATATGCATGGTATGTTCATCGGTTTCATTTTATGTATAAAGAAGCATGTCATAAGAAGCATATCTATAAGGTGAAATTTTGTAAATGAAAGTAGGGACTGGAGGGAGAAAATCATTAAATTGATTACACCATCAGTCACTTTTTTGGTCAGTTTCCCTCACGTCGTCAGTACGAACAGCTAGCAGCTGTTCTCAAGTCACCAGTATTCACGATTACCATATGCACCTGCCATTTGTAGTTGCTTTCAAGTAAAGTTAAATAAATAATAAAGTTTCTCGCCTTTGGCAGTTCTTTTCAAGTCACCAATAAGCACGAACTTACTGCCTGTTCTTGTTATTGGCAGTTGCTTTCAAGTCACCACTACGCACAAACGTGCCATATGCTCCCACATCTGCAGTTGGTTTCAAGTCACCAATTCGCACGAACTGTTCTCGAAATTAGCAGTTGTTCTCATGTAGCCAATATGCACGAACATGCTATATGCTCTCCTATTTCCTATATCATATTTTTCCGGGTTTACTGCAGTCCTTCTGTTGTAAGTTTAGACGAGAATTGACTTTTTTTTTCATTCCTGGGAGAGTGATTCCACCCGATATGAGTTTTTGCTGGTTCATTTGACAATTGCTCTTTTTTTAAGTTTTAAAATTTTACGGGTCCTGGTCTTGCCGGTGCTACATAGAATTTTTCCGTGGCAGTTGAATACTTTACTAAGATATAACGGTCGGTAGGAAAGGACTTTAGAAAGAGGTTACAGGTTGTAGACAGCATGGCTACGCTAAGGAGATTAAATAGATGCTCAAGATACCAGACCCTATCGAATACATTAACTTATTAAGTAGCTGAAATGTAGGTGACAATGAAAAGAATCCTTTGCGAAAAACCTCGGTGATGGATCGGAGCCGTGAACGCTGGATTAAATTAAGCCCGGGACGCTATCCTTAACGGGATAAATAGTTTGAAGAACCGTTCCCCATTACTCCCGCCGAGTTTTTTTTTTCCCACTGGGGGGAGCTTTGTATCAATCTATTTTACCTGCGGGGAGTATCGTTCTAAGAGATTGTTCCGATCAATACATTCCATAGCCAAAGGGATTTTGCACGGGTACGCAAAGATATTCGGTTCCGGTACTATTTACGTCCGACTAGGTTACATTGCTAGAGGAAAGACGTCATTCAACAATCATCGCCCACACAACGAGCAGGATCTAATAAAAGTTGGATGTAGCCCTACGAGAGTGTTATCGGTGATGGAGTGGAATCAACAGGGCGATCGATCGCCAAATAAAACGGGTATTGTTCTAGAGAAGGCACACAGCCCTTATTATAAGAGATCGATATCGGTACGGTTTGTGAGATCTCCTGTCTTCATCCAAGGCGACAACTGCATTTTAATGAGCGGGAAAAGAACGACGTTTGCCAGACTCCGGCAATTCAATAGTTTAACGAAACAGCTGTGGAAATTTAATAGGTTCTTCTCAAAGGGGTCGAATTCGATTTAGGAACAACGGCACAATTTCGTATTCTATTTGCCACCAACGGAATAAGTTAATTTTTTATTTAACTTTTAAATGTCACTGCGCACGAAGCGTGAAAAATACAACAGCGATAGAAATAAGTGATGGATAGAAAGGTTGGGAGATAAAAAAAAAGGGAAGAGTGACAGCTTTCCTCTCAGAAGAATGGAATATGTTAATGGACAAAAATGGCAGAAATGTTAATTAAAACTTATTTTTCCGAGTTGTTTCTACTTTCCATTAAAAAGGCCAGTGTAAACATTTCAGCTAGGAATATAGTGTAAATAAATCCTAAAAGTTATATTAGTTGATGATTCCAAATCATTCTGGCCTCATATGAATTTTTTTTCACGTTTCGACACCAGATCGAAGCTATTAAGCCTTCGGATGAGTACTTAATACCCCAGCTGATTGCAATCACACGCAGGGCTCGAAGAGAAAATCACCCGACTGTCACGGCCAATCATTCCTAAGCCGATCCTAGCCGATTCCACACTACCTTACCACCGTAGTATTCCGTACTATTCCAGCAAATTCAACGTTATTTAAATGAGGCGCCACGAAAAATTAATTAAGTTTAAAATGAAAAAGTTGTACGACGAAAATGGACACCGGCATTGCAGATATGAACACAGGTGCTACCACAGCCAATCTTGTCTCAGGGTTTCTACTTCGACATTTCTGACCTACATTCCAACATTGTATATTGTACTAGTTTTTCGATTAATGATTGCACGTAAATTTGATTTATTTTTGTTCCTTATCCTCCTTCCTTTCAATGAGTTACACAGTTTGTTCTTAACTTCCTTATATTGTAGCAAACAAGAATAAATGGTTTTACTCAATAACTTAGGAGTAGATAATTATTCTAATAATGTAATAGTCGGTTAAGAAAATTTCATTACAGCGACTTTACCAAGGTCAGGGTTGTACTTGTCTTTAGACTTAGTTCGTTAAGTCTCACGGTAGTGTAAATTCCATGTACAATATTTTTCCTTCATTTCTCATTAACGTGGCATTGTAACGATAAATATACAACCATAATAAAATTAGAATTGGCTCGCATAATCCCACATTTTTTGCAGATCTATTTCGACATATTCATCCTGTCCTGATGATTACTGAACACATGTATACTTTCAAACCGAGCGACATGGAATAATCGGGGTTAATCTGGAGGAAATGTCCATAAATTCATCGGCCTTCTGTTTACGCCGGCAGTAAATTTTACTGTTATAAATATTAAATCCATTAGATTTCGTGGTCCTAAATAACTTTTTTCAATTAATTAATTATGTAAGGTATTCGTTGAAATAAAAAAGCGAGTTTCACGAGCGAGATTCGAACCCACCTTCGGCTAAATACGCTTCTGCTCTTCCACTTGAGCTTTCGTAACTTCGAACCAATCGGACACTAACTTACCTTTTATAAAAATTAATTAATTGAAAAAAGTTATTTGCCTATCGGACAACGAAATCTAATGGAGATAATAAGTAAAATGAAGTAAATCTTCGCGAAAGCTCTCTGTGGCCATTTCATCTGTCGCCGAGAATCGAATAGATTACATGGCAATTGAAAAATGGCAAAAAGGAGGGAAAATTCGAAGGTGGGGTTGGGATGGTAAGTCAGTGAGTCCGAGAGGATCGAATTCACGATAGCTCAAGTGGTAGAGCTGCGGCGCATTTAGGCGAAGCTCGTGGGTTCGAATCTCGCTCGTGACAATGGCTTTTTTTATCTTTATCAACCTTCAATCAAAATCCTTCAAAAGGCTTGTAATAAGATAAACGAATGGTCAAAAAATGGCAAATAAAAATCAATCGGCTTAAAATTAAACATTACAAACAAAAAATCAGACCATGTTTCATCGCTCACAATCGATGGAACTATTATACCATACAGCGCTACATCTATATTACTGGGAATGACCACAGATGCCGAGCTGAGATGGAATTCGCATGAACACGTGAAGAAAAATGGGACAGAAATAGGTTTAAGGTATAGACAATATAGACAACTAACTATACTGGTCGGTAGGACGCGGTTCCAACGTTACTATGCAAAACAAAATATTATACAAACATGCCTAATGCCTATGCAGACATACGGTACTCAACTATAGAGTTGTACCAAACACAGCAATATCAAAAACACACGTAATTCAAAATTAAAATCTTACGTAACCTGGACAATGCAGCATGGTGCGTAAGGCATAATGACTTATCTAAGGATCTTAAGGTACAACGATTTACCGCCAAACAGGTCTCGCTTAGCCAGAAAAGAATGTGGAAGTGACCGAACTCCTACATAACCGAAACACCGTCAAAAAGTTGTTTAAAATAACAAAGCCTATGAACTAGTGTAGTTAAAAATTAGTGAATAGTGAAACATAAATTTTCTTGTACCAATGAGTTTATAAGAATGTCTAATAAGACCAGATTTAATCAATTAAAAAAAAAAAGTTTAATCGACTGGAAACGATAACATTTTTTTGTGAAAATACCTTCCTCCGTTTTATCTCTACGTTCCCACGGACAACCTCTCTTTCCCTACTTCTCTTTATTCTTAAAACTTTTTTATTTCCTTATTAATCTGTGAAAGTGCCTTCCCTTACTTTTATTTTAACCAGTTTATTTAACCCAATACCAAGAAACTTAGTTAATAAACTTATTAACTTAACCATGGCTTATTCCTTTTGTCTCGCCTGATAGACCAAAACAGGGAAGATATGAGACTCAAAATTGCCCGTATATTATAGAAACCAGAGGGGATATGAATCACTCATAAAATAATAATAGTGGAAATGAGATTGTCATATTAGCGCTGTGGTATAAGGAAGGTGTAATTTCCTATCCTTTAAGAACGACTTCACTACTGGAAATAGTTCATGAAGTAAAAAATACTAAGTACACCTTCCTGCGGGGGATGAACAAGAAAAACTAAAATGTATTTCAACCCTGTTTACTGACGAATAATGGAGAAGTCGAGAATCCTTCACCCTTCAATATAAATCGAGAGCTCTTCGAACGTGGCAGTGTTCGTTGCTTTCAGCATAATCGGCTTTAAATAAAATCAATAAAGTTCATTTTCTTATAAGTACTGCCTGTCGGACGGTACATTTACGTTCTGATAAATACTCATGATTTTTTTTTAAATCGCCTTGATATTTTGATTTACTCTGTATAAGGAATAATTCCCAAGGCGACTCGTCGTATAGTGCTTTGGATCTTATATTTAATCGTATATGCCGATTTGAAATAATGGCGTTTATCATTGAACATGATGTAATTGTCCAAACAAACTTATGATAAGAAGTTTCTTCAGAGGTAAAAATTCAATTGCACTCGATATAATTGATAAGGATAATTGTAAACTTATTGCTTACTCAACTGCTGGTTGAAAAAAAATTAAACACCTTTATTTGATCAATTTGTCCTGTTTCGGCCAGGTTAGTAATTATTGTGTCATAAATACGGTAAAATCAATTGGAGGGTTCGAGCTGAAAATTTCTATACTCAATTATGGTCTACTGCTTAGTCGTTAATTACACAAGTTAGTTGTCGGCCCTTATTTCTCTGCGCCACGTCTCGTGAGAATTGACGGCCCCCCGTGGAACAATTGTTGTGTTCCTCTGGCTATCATTACCCTGTGGGGCATATTTGCCGACAGCATAGTCGTACTGAGGTACAAGAAGATATTCAGATCGCAAAATGATCGGCTTGTCCGTGGGGAAGTGAAACAACTCTTGAACCGTGAAGGTTTCCGATTTCATGTTTAAAGATAAAGGATTGTAATTTGATCACTTATATTTTTTACATAGATGTTTGTGCTAACAACCTCCGAACCTATACAACATTTTATATTTTAAAAAACATAATAAAAAGGCTTAGAATAGAACACAATAGAATATGATCATTTGTAATTAAAATATTTTGTTAATTAACGATAATGACATGGTGAAATTTCCTATCAAGGTTTGCGAGATGACAACCTGTAGTTTGACGTTTTATACCTCACAAATATAACTTTCTTGTCAGACATGTCTGATAATTTCCGATCATCCCGTTCCAGTGCAGTTTTTCTCCACCCTTTATGAACTCGCATTGTTCAGTGTATATCTGTTCTCTCCCGTGCTAGCAGCAACTAGTAAACCACTAGTTGTATATTAAGCCGAGTTTTATTGTAAATTTATCCGGGAAATGACTTCGAGAAGTACGGTATTTGCAAGTATAAACTGTGACAAGGGGTGTACGTAAGGAGGAATACTCTCGGCCTCAGCCTTGGAAAATGGTAACAGACGATTTCATAATCAAACTAATTGAAAACAGAATCTTTACCAAAAGCTATAAAATATTGTTATACTACACGAACACTCTGGATCAATGTATGGTCTAGAAGAAGAAAGGAAATTCAGTGATACTGCCAAGTTTTCGACCTATTTTAAGATCATCAGCAGGGCAAAACAATATTAAATATTTAAATTTTTACAGGGGGACCTCAAATTTCCTTGAAGACCGTCTCAGTCCCAACATTGGCAAGGACTGGGAATCAGGCTATATTATGTTATAAGGCCCAAATTATACCAAATTATACTGTACTACGTAAGCATAAGGCAGCATACAAAGGCTGGTAGGGCGCAAGCAGCGATAATCAATAAAATCAGACTCCCATTCATAAAAATGGAGATGGACTACATGATCCCGGAAACACTCGTTATATCCTCTAAAACCGCAACCCACTACAAAGGAAAAGAATTCATAAGGAAACAAAATACAGTAACGCTGTAAAAAGATGGATCCAAAACACACGAACGAGCCGTTTCAGATGTTTTTTTACTATCCCAAAAAATGAGCAATCAATCACTTTTGGGAAGTACAACTCGGTTTTTAAGCTGAAAAATACGTGCTATCTATGTTTGTGCCTTAGAAAATCTTATAAGAAGTTACACTAGCAAAGAATCCTGATAAGATAAGCCATGCGCATTAAAGTATTAGTGCATAAAAAATCACATCAAAATTAGTCAGTGAATACATCTAAAATCTCCAAAACAATAACCTGATATGTTGGGTGCTAGGGCACAAAAAAATTTTGGGTTAAAAAATTAGATACACTGGCTATATCCTTAACCAAATCGTGGTATAACAAAAACAAACACAGAATTCTTAACCAAAAAATGGATCCAATAAAATACACAGTAAACTTATGCTAAAACAACCTTCACGAAGACTGTCAGACGCACTGCTACAGTTAGAAAGGGCTAAGCTCAGTGAGGAGATAGGACCTGGTACATCTTAAATAAAGGTCAAATCGACATACTGAGCTAAGGAAATAGGAGAGTACAATAAGCCGGAAGGCTGTTTTGTTTGGGGTACATAAACCTCCACTTCCTAGCCTCCTTTCACCACCATAATCATCATCTTCGCCAGTATAAACTTATATATGACAGACCAAATCGGCGCGAAATTAGGCGAACCAAGATCATCTTAAACGGCCAAACTGTAGGCACTTCTCAAAATGGCGAGAAAAAATAGCGCAATATCATAAGCTGTTTAAATTTTTAATTTTCGTACATTTTACTTTATTATGGCATATTTTAGATCAAGTGCTTTTCCTGGTTCCTACCAAGGTGCAGCAGTAATAAATAATAAATCATATAATTAACCCAGCCCAGTTTACAAGTAGAGTAGCAATTTAAATAGCATATAAATAATTAATAATAATACTATACTTTATTTGTTCTAGACGAAACACAAAATATTTTCTAGTTGTAGGATAGTACAAAAATTTTCTAGGTAGAACATAGATATATTTAATATACGGAACTTGAATTTATTCATATTTTTGTTGTAAATAATAAAAAAAAACTATTAAAGAAATTTTCAATAAATATTTATTTATTATCAATGGGGAATGTTAATCAAAATTAGCTATTATGGCTTGCTGTCAAGCCCGGCCGTGCATGGGACAAACGATTTACGCAGCTCCGGCTAAGAATTAGGCTTAAAAAGTACAGCGAAGTACCTCCGTAGTTTGTTAGAGGTAATCAACTGAAATAGACTCGCATCTGGACAAATGCCAGAGTAAAATGCACTTCGAAGAACATGGTGCCGGTTGCCTAGATAAAAAGCAGATGTGATTCGGGTTATTTGAAAATAATGGCTTTTTAAAAATGGTTGAAGGCAAATACAACCCAACAGCGTGGATCTACCGTTGAATGTATCAACATGACATCAAACGAAATCTTGCCTATTTGTGCATCATTTTTTAATAGTTTAATTTAAAACTATATTAACTATATAAGCAGATTGTGTTTATCAAGATATGAAAAATGTTAATCATTTCAATTAATTATTCTTTTTATCTAATGTCTTGGTTCAGATGAAAACAGCGTTACGAGCGGGATTCGAACCACGACCGGCTAAATACTCTGCTCAACACTATTGTGAGCCGAAGGGCGTGAGTTCAAATCCCGCTTGTCACGCTAACTTTTTCATCTCAACCAAGACCTTTAATAAAAAATATAATTAATTGAAATGTTTAAGACGGTCAATTAGTACTGCTAAATATATAAATGGATTCAGTTGTCATGTTTCGCTACCCATATAAAGTAATATGTTAAGGAGTAGATTGGGCCGTTTAACAAACGAGAACCGAGGAGTTTTAATAACCCAATACTCAAAAGCCCAGTTCCGTCGCTTAATTCGTCAAAGGACGCGACAAACTCATCAACCCGGCTAATATCCATTGCAAAAGCCTACATAAAGGAAAGGGCTAAATCAGCAAGAAAATCCCGACCTGAGAGATGTTCAACAATATTCTCACAAGTTTAAAATGATTCAGTATAAAATATCCCATCTTGAAAATAATATTCAACGTTTGCCCTTTAGAAAACATCCATCTAGGAGCTAGGAAATTGGTGGTCGGGCAGAAGTAAAAACAAATCTCTCTTTCTCTAAAACAATTAGAGAATGCGATATGGCCGTAAATCAAGCCGGGCATTTAGCTGTAGGCACGCACGCAGACCACGGATTAATGCTGAGTTAGCAAACAAAAGACAATTCTGCACCAGCAATATACGAATATCAAACATAGTCGGAATGCAATGGAAACGTCCATGAAAATCTAATCCCCTTTTCGTCGATTACAATCTTTAAATTTATAAAACGGACCAGTTTTTCAGGCTAAAAACAAATATTTCCTGAATTTTAAATAAGCATTAGAACTATTTTCCAACTGACATCTTTAAGACATTTCGCTGTAAAGAATAGAATAGAAAAGAAGACGAAATTTGTTTATGTTTGCAAAACGTGACACATACACAATTTTATAATCATGTAAAAAATGCTATATAACACAACTTAAATTTTATTGTATATTAATAGTTAACGAAACGGCTCCAATTTTATCCATTCGTTCGCTTGTTCGGCTATGATAGCGTCTTTCTGTTAGCTACCTTTATCTCAATTCATCAACAATGACCTCTTCATTTCTCCACTGCAAACAATACTCTACATAATCCCAGTTGTATTGAAAATAAAATTGAAGATGAATTATTGTGGCCAGTCGTGACAGCAAGAAGAGGCATCCCCTACAACTCGACACTAAGGGCAATTGAAAGTCCCTATTAAATATGTACAAAATGAACATGTTAGACTGAATAATTTAAAAGAAATTTCCTGTGATTAAGCGCTTTTATAATACGTAAATCGGATCGTTCGTTCAGGCGTCGCCCTCTCTCAAAAGATCTGGACCGACAAAGAGAAAAATTGAAAACCTAAACTTTAATTAAATTCTACAAGACTGAAATCAGGAAGAGATAGATATTTTTGCCATGACCATCATAATTAAATTTTCAGCTGTGTGTTTTATTGTTGTTTTATTCTGGACTTACTGGTGTTTTATTCGAGAATTCATAACCATTCCATCAATTCATTTACTGGGGCATCGGTGGCCGCGAGGTTTCGTCTTTGATACGGCGCTCATCACTGTAAGGTCAAGGTCCCGGGTTCGAATCCAGCGACTCTGCATTCGAACCCGACATGCTTACAAATGGGCTTTTTTTCAAAAACACCGGCACCCTGAGGTTTTATATGACCTCTGCTGTTGCGAACCCTCGTAAAAAAAACAAAAAAAATTAATTTACTGAAATTGGTTTGAGGTGCACCAGACTCCCCTCTTTAGTTGTTTCATTTTTGGAAACGCGCATTTTTGAAGATGCGTCCAAAGATGAAACTAAACTTAAGAGGGGAAGCTGTTGCCCTCGAAATCGATTTCTACAAATGAATTGATAACTGAGTTCCTGAATAACATGCTGTTAAAAATAACTAAAGGTAAAGTAACAACCAAAAAAGGAAGAAGTGGAGAATAAAATTTGAACTAATTACCATAATGACGGTTAAATAAATTATTCTTACCGAATTAAAACAATGGAATTTCTATAGTTTGATCGTTATCAATCATTTTGGTTTGCCTATCCTCAATCTTTTGGGTCGAACATGCCAGGTTTTTATAATTTCCAGATTTATAGATATGTCCACTTTCGTCCATTCTACTTACGTTATTATTGCGTAGTGGTTTTGTGTGAGGTGAATTTCCGTCTTTGCCCCTACTAAATGACCTTGTATGTGCTTTGTATCGCGCATTTCTGTTCCTGAGTGTTCGTTATATTTTTCTCGCATTTTACATACAAAGTTTTTTTCTTCTTCTAACTGTGTTTTGTTATCTTCAGTTCAGTTTTTATTTCCAATTTGTTAAAATGATTGGTTAGTATCTTTCCCTACGTGTGTGAATGTCCATTTATTGTAATTTTTAGTTTGCACTCTATTTCTATATATGTCTGTTTTTACTAGCTCCTTGTGTGCTGTTTTTTCATTTGACTGTAGTTGCTTTTGTACTTCTCATTAATTAGTCGTATTTGAATGCTGCCTTTTGTCCATTTATGTTGATGTTTTGAGTAATTTGAAATGTCAGTTTTCAATAATAGCGCACGGTTTCTGAAGGGAGGAGTTCTGGTCTATTAGTATATGTTGTTGATGATGTTCACTATCAACGTATTAGGTGCAATGTAGCTTTGGTCATAATTTCAGGATATTATTTCTCTTAGTATTATTTTAGTTTACGAGTTTTGCTTAAGTAGTGCCTAGGCATATGGGGTGTGTGTTTGTTCTTTAAAATTAAAGTAGTTTTGTTGTACCATTTGTACTGGGTTAGAGGGTTGTTTATAGTACGTTTAAATTGAAAATGGTATAGTGTTGCTTTTTAAGTTTAATGTCGTAATATTTCTATCCTTTGCTTTGTTTGTTTGTTATGTTGAATGAGATTAGCTTTGCTGTATGTGTATATTTGGTTTTATCGATGTAGTAAATGTTGTTTGATGTGTGTTTTGTATGAGCAAAGTGTGAAGTGACGGATTATGTTTATCCAACAGAAGAGAGCATTTTTGAGATAACGCATTTATTTCGCCGCGATTTATCCTCTTTTAATCCTGCATCGGGTGTTTTTATGTCAGAAGCGCCAAAATTCGGACTTCACGGTCATAAACTGGCCATTGTTTAAAAGTAAGGCCCGTTTTTTAAACTCTCATCTATTTTTGTTGCTGACAGTTTCATATCAGATAAGATTTACGATAAATCTCCCTCACATCATTTTAACCCTTATCGCAAAATAAACAACGCATTTGCGAAGGCATCACATTATCCGATCGTTTAACAACATTTTGCCATCTTTCCGACGGTGAAAGCGGTCAGCTCTTTATGATTGATCGACACTCGGCGGACGAGTTCGCTAACGATCATTACGGAAAATTAGGCTTTTCCGTTTAATTCGCTGTAAAATATTATTCGTGAAAGGAAGACCGTTTTCATAATGTAATCCATCCTCATTCAGAGGCGTATCGCATTATATTACATCGGGTGGAATCTCATCCTTACCCTGTTCCATATTCATCCAGGGCCGGCTGCATTGTCAGCGTCAGCCTTATCTAAGAAAATGTTCAAATTCTCTCTCTCTCTCTCTCCCTCCGTAGTTCATCCGGCACGGAAAAACAGTCTGGCTTCTCTGTGGGAGTAGCGGAACTGACGGTCTGCCTAACTCTAATCTACTGACAGCTGCAAACAAGGAGGAGGGAATAATTTCCAACGCCGAATATTGTCCTTAAACACTGCTGAGTCAAATTATACGAAATTGTTTGTTTAAAAATGGAGAAATACCATTGATGCATTTCTTTTCTTCCTTTTTACACATGTTCAGTATTAGTAGTATGAAGTTGTTCTTGCATACGAGTATCAAAAAATTCAATAGTCATAACCAAAATGATACACAGACCCACGAGGGAAGACTAATGCGATTGACAGGCATCGGGGGAAGGCAAAACAAAATAATCAGGGACGACCAATTTGAAAGTTCTGTTCACTTACTTACAAGGATGTCAAAATCGTACTACCCAAACGCACACATGAGCTATTGAGCGTTAAAACGTTCTGCAAGTCTGAAGTTTTCAGGTATGCTTAATAAACAATAAGTTATAAGAAATGTTAGAAATATCTTTAGAACCAGCATCTCTAAGATAGTTTTACTGTACCATGATTTTTAAGTTCTACTGTACCATGATTTTTATACAAACGTCTAACAAAAATTCACGACTAGTTCAAACGGAAGTACGACGAAGTTGTCACATTTGCCAAAAAATAAATAAATATTCCCTGGGCAGAAAAAATACTCGCAGGAAAAAATACTTCAATATAATCTTTTTAAAACAAACAAATGAAAAATATTTTATGATAATTGATAATGATGCTCCCATAGGCTAGAATTTTCAGTAAGTTGGTGAAATTATCATAAAATATTTTTCATTTGTTTTTAAAAAAGATCATACTGAAATATATACTTTTAATAGAGCAAAGTCCGTAAAGGGTTTGTGAACAGTTTACAGCCTAATTTCAAAAAGAATTTGAGGAGCTGGCCTGTTTAATTTCTAAATAAATCCATCAGGTAATACAAAGTTTTTTGACGGTATCAACAGATTAAAATAGAATTTGTCGTTACGTTGGTTCCCACGTAGTATCCAGATCTGCTTCTTCTCGCAGTCTTAGATCAACATACTAAACCAAATACACAGCTAGACATGGCGGACCAGAATTAAACAAAGGACTTAGAGGAACAATCAATGTCGAACAATATTATTTTCAAAATTACATCATTTATGACCCAAATTTAAGGATTAAAGACAAATTTATTTTAATCGTTTTTGTAGGGGTTCAAAGACCAACCCCGCTTCCAAGTAGTGGACCCCGGGAAACGTTCGTCACCGTCCTGATGGGGGGATTCATAACGATCCCCGCGGCATGGTACGGTGCGAAAAGGCTAAAGGGGCTCTGGTGTCCCATCCCCAGGTGAGGTATTCACTCTCCTAACCATTCCTCACCAAACCTATTCCTAACACCATTTCCCATCCCCTATCCTCTCACCTCCCCCACGAAAGAGTCTTGGGCTTGACAGAAAACAGCATCCGCCCCAGTCAAAGGTGTTATGCGTTTCCGTGCCGAATGACCAACTGGCAGCCGGGGCTAATGTGGCTGTCTTGAACGGAGCCTCTCTGACACCGGGCGACATCAGGGAGTAACTTGCCTTACTCCATCATGCGGGGCTCTGATGGAGTGGACCGTATAAATCCCTAGCTACTCGTGGGAATTAAATGAGTAAAGTAAACAAAAACAAAAACCCAGAGCAGGACATCACTGCTCAAAAATCAGAAAGCAATCTGGGAAGCAACCCCCAGATGGACGTACAGTCCTTAGAAACAAAGGAGAGACCACCACTCCTTTCCAACAACAAACCTCAGTCGCTAAGTGGGAAATCCAACACCACACAAAAGAAAGGCTCACCACCTTCGAATAGCGACACCAGAAAATACAGACCTCCTCTTGGGAAACCAAAAGGAAAGAAGAAAGCCTCCGCTGAATTGCCCAAACTGGGAGAACCAGGAGGGAAAGATGACCCCCTCAGGAAGGGTCTCAGCGGAGCCATGACGAAATGGTACCTGAGGGCCATAAAATCGGGGAAAACACCCGAAGAAGCAAGGAGATTAGCTGATGAAAGAAAGGCTAAAATCCAAAAAGAGAAACTGGAAACACCATCAACCAGTAAGAGGGCAAGAGAACAATCTCTTACCCCCAAAGAGCTAAGGAAAGAGAAAAGAGCAAGGCCCTACACTCCCCAGGTGCAGGTTAGAGCCAAGGAGGCGGCTGCCGGCGTCAGCTACGCTGGAGCAGCGAAAATTATAAGAGTGGCCTTGCTACCAGAAGAATACCCTCTGGTGACCCTAACAACCGAAGAGCTTACCCACCTAGAGGAGACCCTCATAGAAGAAATTCTAAAAGGATGGGAAGCTAAAATACAATTTGAAGGCATACACTTCAGGCCAGGAATGATGGTCCTAGACTGCCAGGACGACAACACCGTTCGTTGGCTTCAAGAAATAGCTCCCAAACTGGAGCTAAACAGAAATAAAAAGCTAACAGTGAGGGTCGGGGAAGATGTTCCCAAACCCCACTCGATAGCAGTGTTCTTCCCTAGAACAAAACTAGGGGAAGAACAGAGAACCCTAGCGCTAGTCAAAGCGCAAAATGATGGAATATGCGCTGAGGAGTGGAAAGTCCACTCAGTGAAAGCAGAGGGGCCTGGAATTGTCATGATCCTGGGCATTGACGACATCTCGGCGGAAACCATAAAAGCAAGAGGACATACCCTCAATTTTCGCTTCGGGAGGATCCCTGTTAGGGGCCTTAAAAAGGGAGGGGGGGAGGAGGTAACTAAAAGAGAGAAATCTCACACCTCCACCCCAATCACCCCCCCATCCATTCAAACGGAACAGGTCCCGACAGCGACACTCCCACCCACGGAGACAACATCCGAAAACACCGCCGAGATGGAGGTTGATCAGATCACCGGACACGACCAGAACCCTCCTCCTCCACAAACGGAGCCAAGAGTGCTCACCGAGGAGGAGCTACTGGGAGAGGAGACACCCCCTCCTCCCCCAAAAGAATAATCACACATGAAGAAGCTGAGAATGGCCCAGGTGAACATCCACCATGCTAAAGCTGCCTCGGCAGTAATAGCCAGGATGTTCACTGCACAACACCTATGGGCAATTCTCATCCAGGAACCCTGGCAGTGGAAGGGACAAATAAGAGGTTTGTCCTGCAAAGACGGTAAGACTGTATGGGATTCCAGACAGGAAAATCCCCGTGCATGTATATTAATTAGGAAAAACACTAATTATCTCTGTCTTTCAGAATTTATGACTGGTGATTTAGTTCCCATCAAGGTAGAAATACCAATCGATGGGAAGAGACAAGAAGCAGTTATAGCATCGGCATACTTCCCGGGAGAAGAGGAACACCCTCCCCCAGAGGAGCTACGGAGGTTGGCCAGCTACTGCAACAAGAAGAACCTCCCTCTATTGGTGGGATGTGATGCCAACGCACACCATCAAATTTGGGGAAGTAACAACGATAACAAACGAGGTGAGACACTAATAGAATTTTTGGTGAAGGAAAAACTAGATATACTTAACATAGGAACAATCCCTACCTTTGTCACCAAAGTGAGACAAGAAGTACTGGACATTACCACTTGCAGCCAAGCCCTGTACAAAGTGATAAAAAACTGGAGGGTTTCAGGTGAAGAGTCGATGTCGGACCACAGAATAATACGGTTCGACATCGAATCAGATAGGACAGACCCTACACCGTTCAGAAACCCCCGGAACACAAATTGGGCAAGGTTCACTGAAGTGCTAACACACAACCTAGACCATGCAACAGTGAAAAGAGTACCAAAGACCTGCAATGAACTAGAACTTGCAGTCGAAGAATTTACAGGAAGTATACTTGACGCGTACGAAACAAGTTGCCCTGTAAAAATCCCAAAAAACAGACAAGAACCACCTTGGTGGAATGCGGAACTGGACGCATTAAGAAAAGAAACCAGGAAGATGTTCAACAAGGCCAAACTGGGAAACAACTGGGGAGAATATAAGAGGTTACTCACCTCATACAACCATGCCATCCGCAAAGCGAAAAGGGAGAATTTTCGCAAATTTTGCGGAGAAATCTCCACGGTCTCCACAGCGGCTAGATTGCATAAAGCACTAGCAAAGGACAGAATAGACATAAACATTGCCCTAAGAAACGCAGAAGGCAACTATACAGAGAGCATACAACAAAAAGCAATGCTCCTTCTGAGTACACATTTTCCAGGCAGCACCCCCAACACCTCCCTGGAAAAGATAAAAGCAAACAATCCCAAGAAAGAAAATTGGAAAAAAGCTGCTGAATTAGTCACGGAGAAGAAAATTAACTGGGCAATCAGCACTTTCAGCCCATATAAAGCACCAGGTACGGATGGAATATTTCCCATCCTGTTACAAAAAGGAATGGATATAATTACTCCAACTTTATTACGAGTATATAGAAGCAGTTTAGCATTAGGTTACATACCACAGACATGGCGTAGGGCAAAGGTAGTCTTTATACCGAAAATGGGGAAAAAAGATCCCACATCACCCAAATCCTACAGACCAATCAGTCTAACATCTTTTTTATTAAAGACTCTCGAAAAGCTGATAGACAACAATATCAGAATGACAGCACTGGTAAACAAACCCCTCCACCACTGTCAACATGCATACAGAGCAGGAAGATCAACAGAAACTGCACTGTACCAGTTAACCAGTGAACTAAAAGAAACACTGGAAACAAAAGAGATAGCAATCTGCGCGTTCCTTGACATTGAGGGAGCTTTCGACAATGCGTCCCACACATTAATAGAAGCCTCCCTAAGGAAAAAGCACGTAGACCAAACCACATCCAAATGGATTGGAGAACTGCTAAGAACAAGAATAGCTGAAACAAATATAGGAACAAACACTATAGAAATCAGAACAACAAAAGGATGTCCCCAAGGAGGGATACTATCACCTCTTTTATGGAGCCTAACGGTAGATGAACTGCTTGAAACCCTGAACCTCTCGGGTATAAAGTGTCAGGGATATGCAGACGACATAGTCCTGACAGCCAGGGGCAAATTCGAAGAAACCCTCTGTGACATAATTCAAGAGGGATTGAACATTACAGAGGAATGGTGTAAAAGTGCGGGCTTGGGGATCAACCCGAACAAAACAACCATAGTCACTTTCACACGAAAAAGGAAACTAGATCACATGAAAGAAATTAAACTCAACAACATTGTGATAGAATTAAAAAAAGAAGTCAAATATCTGGGCATTACACTAGATAAGACACTAACTTTTAAGAAACACATCAGCTCCACTATTACAAAGGCGACAAGAGCCCTGATGGTGTGCAGGAGAATAGCAGGAAGAAACTGGGGATGCAGACCAGAGACCCTGTTATGGATGTACACCGCAATAGTAAGACCTCTACTTACATACGGAGCCATAGCCTGGGCTAATAAAGCGGAACAAGTCACAAAAAGAAAAGAACTCACAAAAATACAGAGACTTGCATGTATCTGCATAACAGGAGCAATGAGAACATGTCCTACGACTAGCATGGAAAAAATATTGGGTCTAATCCCTCTACATCACATGGTAGAAAGGACAGCACAGAAAACCACAATTAATCTCATCAGAGAAAAACCTCCAACAGGAATAAAACTGAAATGGAGAGACAGCAATAAACTGTGGAAAAACTATCCACTACTCATGGCCCCAAGAGATGACATGAATAGGATGTTTGAATTTAATCGAAAATTCCGAACACATCTGGGCATAAAAAAGGAATGGGAAGGAACTGAAATCAACTCCTATAAAAGTGGCACCATCCTTTGGTACACAGATGGATCAAAGATACAAGAAGGTACAGGAGCAGGGGTATTTGGACCTGGCATCAAATACTCGGAACCCATGGGAAAACTCACCAGTATCTTTCAAGCAGAGATTCACGCAATAGAAAGATGTGTCCAATTCAACTTAGATAAAGGATACAAAAACAAGAATATAGCTATCATGTCAGATAGCCAAGCAGCTATCAAAGCACTAAGTTCAAACATCATTAGTTCAAAGATGGTGCTGAACTGCAAAACCAAATTAAATTTATTAGGTACGCAGAACAAAGTAAGCCTCTGCTGGGTCCCAGGACACATGGGCGTAGATGGCAATGAGAAAGCGGACACCCTTGCAAAGAAAGGGGCAGCTACACCGCTAATAGGACCTGAACCCTTCTGTGGCATAGGAATTCACACTATCAATGAACATCTCAGACAGAAGGACAAAAAGAAAATAAGGGAACTCTGGAGTACACTTAGTGGACACAAACAATCCAAGAAATTTCTAACCAATTTCGGAAAGAAAGAAATCACGGAATGTGTCAAAGGAAGCAGGAATAGACTGCGAATCCTAACAGGATTCCTAACTGGACACTGTAGACTAAATGGACATCTAAAGAAAATGGGAATAATCCAGGATGGCACATGCAGATTCTGCAAAGAAGCAGAGGAAACACCAACACACCTGCTAACAAACTGCGGAGCGACATTAGCCCGTAGGAGGAAGTGTTTTGGGACGTATAATGTGACCATAGAAGAGCTTCAACCACTGAAACCGGGCCTATTAATCAAATTCCTTGATGAAATAGGACTCACCGATGTGCTTTAGGCACAGAACGGGGGATACAATAGCTCTTGAAGGGCGCAGTATACACACCCTGATATATCATCATCATCATCATCATCATCATCGTTTTTGTACATGGCTGTGTGCGAGAATTCCGCGCATGCGCATTCCGTTGTAGGCGTTTTTCCCTAGAACTTGATTTTCCATCTGGTATGTGCGATCAAAAGAAAAAATATATTGGTTGATCCTAAAAGATAATTAATAATTAAAGACAATCTCTAAGTAACTTGTGCATATCCGACTAAATTAAAAGACGAGAAGTAACAAGGGTTTAAGACTACTTGCACCGTCAGACGGGAAGCAACAGTTTGGAGTTGAAATCTTCAGACTGAATAACAAATAAAATGTAAAGGCAGTCTTTAAAGAAATAACTTTCTCTTTGCTTCACGAGAACAATTGAATAATTCGAACTTTCGAATTTTAAGTATGTTAAAAATTAAAATATATATTTTCAAGGGCTGATGGGAAAAAAACGCAACTCTTCCTTGTCTTGTCTGTCTGTATATCTACCTATCTATTGCGAGAAGTATGGATTTTTTAACGCATTATTTATTACATAAATGATAATCCGGCCTGACCAACAAAAAATAGGAGTGATGTCGGGCTATGGCCTGGATGTGCCTGGAGACCTCCAATCAATATTTATTTCCATTCCGTTTTTACGCATCAAACGCCCTAACCTTTGTTATTCGCGTTATATTTTTTTGACCACCAGAACTTCGGAAAATGAATTATTTGATATCGTAACAAACAGGAAGGGGCGCAGCGTGTAGCCCTGACGGACATGTCAAAACATGACAGGAGTTGACAAAATGGCGCCAAATGTTTTAAATATGGTAAAATTCCTGTTCTTACCGTTGAGAATCAATTCAATGTATAGTTGAGATTAAAGCAAAATAAAACAAGTAAACCGATAATCTTATAGGACATTTTTAAATTTCTTATCTGCCAATTTTGGCCGAAACAAAAGAGAAAGATTAGCGACAATTTTGATTTGTCACTGTTAAGGAGAAAAAACAAGGTTTGTGTATTATGAGAAAGTTGTTGTGTTTGTCAGGCATTAGGAGTTTTATTATTTTATATCTAATTGTTTAAAGTGAGTTTTACCTCCAGTTCTTGTTTGAGCTGAATCTGGTGCCAAGGGTCGACGGGGTCGGTGAGGCCGGCCAGAGGCATATCTCGCGATACGTAGCGATTCCGCTTCCTGTAGAGCCGGAGGTTACCGTCCGGGCACTCCGTCTTGGCGGGTCGGCCTTTTACCGGGGGTGGCGGGCGCGGGCGCGGGCGTCTGGGGCGGCGGCTCCGGCCCGTTTTCCGATCTTTGACAGTTGGAGGCGGCGAGTCCCGAGGCGGCGGTGGGTCCGACGCGACACGGATGAAGGCGAAGCCCGAATGAGGCATCGGGCCGTTCCGCCGACCGTCGTTGAGGGCGCCACCGACCGCCCTCTCAAAACATCATCTACCGGTTATTGATTCAACTATTCTATCTGCAAAACAAATACATTTTCATATAAAAATAATAATTTAAAAAAAAAATTAAAATGGATTTTATTTTGTTTGCATGTTATTTTATGTCATTATATTTAATTAATAATTATAATTATTTATGTAATTTCATATTGAAAAATTGGGTATAACGCCAATTTAAAAAAAACAAAAAAACACCTAGTTCCTTTATCATACTTTTGAGCAAAATACATATCTCCTTCATCAGGAATTAGAAACTATAATTAATTATTTTAAAGGTTTACAAATATAAATATAACTGTAATACATTTGGTATATTTGGTAGGATCAGGGATGTGGTCTGATGAATGTTCTGGTGTTGAAAGTACATCAGATTTTCGGTGTTTTATTTTACCTTCTTCACGGCTAGATTCTCTGCCAAATTGTTTTCTAACATCAACCATTTTCTCTTTTTTTCTCATTTCTTATACATTTTTTTTAAAATAAATAAATGGAAATTTTTACAAACTGTTATCACAGACAAAATCAGAATGTAAACCTGAACTAGGTTTATGATTTTGTAATTTTCTACGATTTGGCTCGTTGGAAAATTATAGGTTGCGTGTACATACCTCCTCCACACTATTTCATGCCCATGTAGAGATCGGAGTGCAAACTATTCATCATTTCAGCTGGAGTACCCCAATATTCTATTCATGAACTTTTACTCTTTTCCATGTTTCTAAATGATCTTCCATTAGGTCTTAATTTCTCCCAATTTCATCTTTATGCTGATGACACTCAGCTTTACATTTGATCATGTTTTCAATTTGTTCTCAAATGTAACATCCCTGAAGCTATCTGCTTAGCCATGATCGTCATTCTCGCAACCAATGATAAATAAAAACAGCATTCTTTTAAACCCAACAAATCTAAGTATGTATTGATTTCCAATAAACCCATTAATACCGACTGCCGAACTTCCTCCTCATATCAACGAATCTCCTATTAAGTTTCTTGCTTAAGTTAAAAATCTAGGTGTTGTTTTTAATACCAAGCTAACATGGCATGTCCATGTGAGCTCTGTTATTAAAAAGGTCACTCAAGCCTTTGTTCTCTTTAATACCTTAGATTTTTTTCACTCTTCAGAAAACTAAATTCTCCTTATTGAATCCCTAATAAATTCTCTTATTGTCAGGCTATATATTTTTTTTTCTTTTTTAAACTTTCCTTAAACTCTCAATCTGCTCGTTTTCAAATTGTTTATCATTCCTGCATTAGATATTGTTAGGATCTTAAACCAAAGGATAATGCAATTAATTAAGGTTTTTAGTTGAGATAAAAAAGTCAATGGCCCAAACAGGATTCGAACCCAAGATCTTCAGCTGGATACGCCGCTGCTCTATCACTTGTGCTATCGTGACCTCAATCCACTCGGACATCAACTTCCTAACTCAACCCCACCTTTTGAATTTTCCCACCTTTTTGCCATTTTTCATTTCATTTTTCTAAAATCGCAAAAAGGAGGGAAAATTCAAAATGTAGGGTTGAGATAGGAAGTTGATGTCTGAGTGGATCGAGGTCACGATATCTCAAGTAGTAGAGCAGTGGCCAAAAATTTTGTGTTCAAATCCCATTCGTGCCATTGACTTTCAACTAAAAAATTTAATTAACTGTAATACATTAATTGATCAAGCAGACCACAAAATTAGTGAATCCAAAGGATAATATTTTCTCCATCATCAACTTAACATTCTAAGCACTTATAAACATTTATATCGGTATTGTTTAAAAATAAATCATATAAATATCAATATCTATCAACATTTTTCTTATCTAAACACACCAATCATATCATAAGTCTTCACCAATCCTCCAAAACTTTAGCCTTATACTTCCGAATTTCAGGGGCAAGACTATGGAATTCGCTTCCCTGGGAAGTGTTTTCCTTCTTCACAGACTTGTTACTGGTCAATGGCATGTGAGTTTTTAAAAAAATTTAACCATTTTCATTAGAAATGTCGACCACTTTTTCACTCGGAAACACTTTATATGAAGATATGACCTTGAAGAAGAAAGGAAATTAAGTTATTACTGGCAATAATGTTACAGTCCTTGGAAATGTTGGGACTGAATCAGTCTTCAAGGAAATTTGAGTACGCCTTTTGAAAATTAAAAAAAAAAATCAATCTGTAAACATATTTAAGTTCGTTTTGCCATGATGATGACCTTAAAATATGTCGAAAGCTTGTAACAACTGAGCTTGTTACAAATTCTTCATGAAGAACCGACTCTTTTACTTACTTCCCTTTTCCTTTTCTTTTTCCCTTTCCTTTCATCTTTTTTCTCTTCATGCTTTTATTTGTAATGTAGTTTCGCCATTCCATTATAAATAATTAATATTTTAAAGAATATATGATTGACATTTTGATTAATATATTTTATTATTTCCTAACCGTCATCTTTTACCATGGAGTTCCACAAAATTAGAATGGACACCATCAAAAAATGTCTACGTTTTATTCTTATCGCTACTATTATTATTTTACTAAGTTTATAAAAGTAAATTTATTTCTGAGATAATGCATATGTAAGGAGGCTTAAAGCACTATTTATACCTTTAAAATAAAATGTGGAACGGTCTACAAGCTCACCGGGAAATGGCGGCCTTTCTAGTCTCTTACTCTTACCTTATCCAAATATCGATGTTTGACAATCCGAACAAATATCGATTATTTAAATAGGTACATTTTTTGTAATTGACGTAAGTAAAATGAAGAAGCTATTATACGTTTTAATGAAATTGAAAATATGATTTTTTTTAAACATAAACATGTACTTATGTATTTAAAAAATTATTTTTTTATTGTCCAAAATATAAGTTTATTTGTAAAAAAAATTGATTAATTTGTATAACATGCCTATTACCTTCCGCCTATATTAAGTTGGTTTGTTTTTTGGACAAAATCTCATTGTTATTATTATCCTATATGAGTTTCAGTCAGAGGCTTTATTTAATTCATCCTGGTTCGTTCGGCGTTTTTTATATTTCTTAGCTATTTATGTTTTTATTTTCACTTGCAGACTTAGAAAGTATCATCATTGTTGTGTTTTAGAAGACTCGTTGGTGTAGTTCGTGAAGGATATGGAAGTTTCTCATGAAAACGTTGATCCGCCACTCGGTGACAATGTTCCGGTTACTATCCAAACAGACAACAATGGATCGAATAGCGATCATGGTGATAGAAAAATTGTCCATCCGTTAGAGACAAAAGTGACATCTTCTGATCAAGAAGTGGTACCGGAGTCTCAGAGAGAAATTGGACTGTTGAGTTCAATCATCCCAGAAGTTAGTAGAAACAAAAAAAGAAAGGTAAAGATTTCAATTTATAATTTATTTTAAAGGTCAAATAAGCTTTAAGCCCACTTACATGTGCAAACACTTAGAATCTTAAGTTGCTGAATATGTTAATACAGGAAGGGATATGATCCCTTGGTTTAACACCATAACAGTATCTAACGAAGAACAAGTAATTTGAAGGCGATGATCAGATTGAGAGTCCAAAAAAAGTGAAAAAAAAAAAAAAATAACGCTACAGTAAGGGAATAAAGGAATTATTACAGATTTAAAATGAGAACTCATGTCACTCAGCACATAAATTGGGCAGTGCAGGTACAATGTTTTTCCAGGTTTTGGAAATTACATCAGACATGTGTCATCTTCTAATTATATTTCTTCAAGTAAACTGTTTTTTTCATGTCTGCTGAGAAATTGCGTTGTCTTTTAAGGATTAGGGTTATGAGCTTTTTCATGTGTTAGACTTTAAGGGTATTTGATGAAACGAGATTAATATATAATTTAGATTAATCAAAATTAATTGTAATTATTTTAATTATTACAATTATTATCAGAATGTGAGGAATTTAAAAATAAAAGGCACTGTAAGGGAAAAAAAATTAATTTAACTTAATCTCTTCTTATCTTTCAAAATCAAATTTACACTTCTTTTAAAAATCTTTTAAATTTAAATTAACACAAAAAAATAAAATCTATTCACCTTGTAATACTAAATAAAAAAAACTTAAAATATAATTGTGACATATATAAGCTAAAATAAGCTTGTGCGCAATCCCCAAGGAAATAAAATCAAGGAAATGTGGAATAGGAAAGAACTCACGGGATGAGTGCCGTTTTCTTGATGAGCTTGATCAGAAGTTTCTTTAACAAGTCCAGTTGAAGCAGATACGTCTGGTGTGGATCGTTCGCTGTCTACCAATCGAGTGTCCTCTGTCCACCGCCTTTTAGCCTTCCTGCCCTTTTGCCTCCGACAGGTTCCAAAGTCCTTCTCGTTCCTTTCGATTTGTTTATTACACATGAGATGGTTGGAAAGAATTTTTTTATGGTATCCATAACTGGATGTGGTCCATATTTCTTTCTTCTCACTTTTATCCCATTTCTCGATTTAGGGCTGACTGTATGTAAGTAGCAGG
The DNA here is from genome assembly GCA_039619505.1 of Cimex hemipterus. NCBI lineage: Eukaryota > Metazoa > Arthropoda > Insecta > Hemiptera > Cimicidae > Cimex > Cimex hemipterus. The sequence goes on from CM077109.1 coordinate 8,248,893, forward strand.
AACTTGGTGAAAGTTCCAAAGTCGATTGGAGAGTTCGTTCTGGTACAGCACCTTTTGCCTCTTCCTTTCCTTGATGGGAAGAATAGATCAAAGAAACCCAGCTCATAAACTCCTATTGGTACACTGATGGTAAACCTCGGTGACAGGTTTTCAGTCTGAAATCATGGTGATTGAACACCCTGCCAGGGTAATAAAAAAGCTACGAATACATTGCTGGAAGATAGCCATCTTCTATGACAGTCAGGCAGCAATAAAGGTCCCAGCCCCATGTGAGATGAACGCAAAGAATGTTTGGTACTGCAGTCGGAAGTCAGCAACATTAATGACTTCACTCTAGCATGGATCCCTGGATATTCCGGGCATAAATGCAATGGAAAGGTTGACATATTGGCCAAAGAGGGAGCCAACATACTCTCCAGGTCCTGACCCTACTGTGGCTTACCATCTACATATAAGAGTATGTAAGGAGTGTATAAATCTTAAAATGGATCCTTAATCAATCCAAAACAACAACAAATTAGTGGAACAATACCACAGTATTAGGCACGAAGAGAGATTCATGAAAGGCAGTGTGTCGAACTGCAATTTAATTAATTTCCATCAGAATTTTTCCACATGGGGAATTGAACCAGCCTTGACATCGCTTTTAAACCTAAAAATGATTTCATGCTGGGTCAAAATTCATTGCTTTTTTGATAAGTTTCCGCAAGCTTAAAATTTCCCTGAGTGACTTTGAAGAAAAGCTTTGGCCTGCATGAAAAATGTAACATGTCCAAAATTTTTTATTCTTTTATCAAGGATCAGTACGGTTTTTTCCATTTTGGAAGACGAGGCATTTTGCAACACAACTTCCATGAGAGAATAAAACAAACCGAGAAGAAAGCGGGCAAAAGATTTCTGAGTTAACTAGAGCCTCCAATCCATTTTTAAACAATTATTTTATTTCGACATGAAAATAAAATTGTACGCAATTTTTTTATGAATAAATTAATTCCGTAAATGTCAAATTTTCCTAATTTTTTCATAAGTGAATAGGAAAAACCACAAATGGCAAAACTGCAGGTGTTCAGGGATTACTGTATTTTATGTTTTGCTTAGTGTATTAAATTAATGTAGATTGAAAAATCAATTTTAAAAAAACTTTGATATAATTAGTATCCGGTCTTCAATATCTAATATTAAACATTGGAAAAAAAAACCAATTGGAAAGAAAATACTCAGTTCCTTCATTAATCTTATGAGAAACAATATCCTATTAGTCAGGACTTTACTTAATTACTGAAAAATACGAGCATACATTTGCATTGTAGAAACTTGCTTCAAGTGTAATGAAATTAATTATTAAATTTACAGTGAATGAGATCAAACATAACAGTTCATTCTGTATTAAGTTATTTCAAGGGAAAAATTAGTTTGTAGTATTAACTATTCTATTATTTATTTAATAATACCCTTTTTTTTTAGTTTTTAATTTAAATGGAATTTAGATGTATTTGTCTTTTCTTTTTCAGTTAGTGAAAATGCAAAAACCGAAGAGCTTTTCTGTGTACATATCTAAAAGAAACGAGGAACCTTTCACCGAGAAAAATTTTCTCAAGGAGAAACTGATTTTGAACAGATTAGCGTTGAGTGCATGCAAGGATGGAAGTTGGGAAAAGTTCTTCCCTTGCACTCAAGATGTTCTCGCCGTTGATAAAGTCACACTCGACAAACCGAATATGATGAAACTGGTCTGCGCCAACCTTTCCACTGCGGATTGGCTCAGACGGATCAAACTGCCGCCGTGGCTCAAAGTCATGAGCAAAAAGCGATTGAAGGAGTTGGAGTTATCATCACTTATGATAAAGGAGTGTGGTAATGTTGACAAGTAACGGGAATTGTGGCAGTTTTATTTATTCTACTATATGTCTGATGGAAGAGTGAAAGTCACAGGGGACTTTTCTCTCGGGATGATAAGGCATACAGCTTTGTTTGAATCGGTAACAATATGGCTTTGTTTCTTTGAGCACCAATTGGCATTCATTGGTGAAAACAAATTCAGCTTCACCTCCCTGCACTTTGAAAACACCGAGATTCAACATTTCAAGGAGCAGACTGCGATTCTCATAAAGGAGCCTTCTTATGCACTAAAATTAACAAAAATGATCTCATTATCAAAGAAGATAACTTATTATTTTTTTATTTTTACCTTCACAACATCATCCAAACAGTTTAAAACTGTTTCTTTACTGCAGTTGCATTTTTCTGCGATGTCACAATAGTTGATTACTGCAACTGGAACCTGTCATGAAACTTTACATCAAGAAGAAAAATTTTACATCTGTTTCACTTACGGATTTGTCGATGTACGGTTTGATCTGATAGATATAAAAATCGTCCTGGAGGGATTTCGAGAGTACAAATATCGGCTTTGAAGTTGTCAATTTTCTTTTTATTCCTGTCTCCAGCGACCATTGACTTAATGTAAATGTACCAAGTTGTTTTATTATAACACTCTGTAATATACGAATCAATTTATTTTATATGATTTATTTATTGTAATACTTTCCCCACGCCTCGCACCTTTTTGTTCTTTAAGCAAGTGACTATCCATCCAGACAGGTATTCCCAAACATTTTTAACATCTAAGAAAATTATTTCTAGTATATTACAACTTAGTAGTAATATTAAGGAAACATTACCAGACCTTCAGTAGTGTAAGCTTTTCCTATCAGACTTTTTGGATTGTTTTCACATTCTTCAAAAACGTTTAAGCAATCGACTCGTTTCTCTTGTAAGTTTTCTTCATTTGGCATTTTGCTTACATCTAGGAAACAATTGTCGAGGGAACCACCAAACAAACAGTGATCAATAACAGAAATAATTGATTTTTTGTTTCCTCCCCATATCAAAATCCCCCCCAAGATTATATTAATCACGTCAGTTTTTATTATATCTTAATACTGCTGTAAATTTTGAGCCCCTTGTTTAATGACAAATTGTTTCATTTGCCTCCCCCCCCCCACCAAAAAAGCCCAATTAATTATTCTTTTATTCTTGACCATTTCTCAATAGCTCTAGTGGTTAGAGCAGAGATGTATTTAGCCGATAATTGGTTTGAATCCCACTCAAGACGCTTGCTTTTTCATCTAGATCAAGACCTTAGATTAAAAGTATAATTAATTAAAATAATCAATACTGTCAATTATGATTGAAAGAATACTTATTTGTTTTATCTGAAATTCGTTTATATTTTCATTATTAAATTGAAGCTTAAATATATTTGAAATGTGAGAAGTATTGATAGCAAGTCAAATTGTGTGCGATTCCTACTCATTAAATGCAATGAACCACATTCCAATTCTCAACCCTTTCACAGATACTCAACATTTTACGTCTCCCCCACTATTTACGGTTTTTGTCAGAATTCTACCCGCAGCTCTTGAACTATTCATAAGCATTGAGAAGAGTGTTAAATTTCAATCCTAAAAAAAAGACAAATTCAACATAATTTTTCTGCTTTGGTTATTCATTGTTTATTGACTCTTATGTATATATATATTTTTTTTTGTTTTATTTTCTATGTTGCATTTCCTTTTTGTTTGTGGTTTTTTATTAGGTTCAATTTGGGTTTTACAACTTCTATATTATTGTGCTTTTCCTTTTCTTTTGTTTGTATGCAGATATTTTTTCCAATTTTTCTGCTTTTGCTGTTCACTTTGTTTATTGTCTCTTTTTTATGGGTTTTGTTTGATTTTTAAATCTTAATTTTTTTGTACTATTTTATTAGACTTGGGTTTTACAACTTCTGTATTATTGATTTTTTCCTTTTCTTTTGCCTGTATTTAAGGAAAATATTTTAACCAGTTTTTCTCAATTGGTTGTTGTTTTTCTGTTAGATTAGAGTTGGGTTTTACAACTTCTGTATTATTCCAATTAATTCTTTTTATCTAAAGTTTCTAGTTGAGATGAAAGTGTCACGAGTGAGATTTTGAATTCACAACCTTTGGCTCTAAACCAAGTGGTTAAAGAATTTAAAGAAGACATTTGCTTTTTCATCTCGACCAAGACCTTAGTTTAAAAGTATAATTAATTAAAATCATTAATACTGCCAATTATGACTACTAAGTACATTTAGCAGATTCAGTCTGCCGGCCCTTGATTGGATCTGTACCCATGTGTGACTGTGTATAACAAATAAAGCAGAATTATGGCTAAACTCGTTTCAACCTTCACACTTTCTTACAAAACTGACAGGAAAATCTCAATTAGTAGTTGCCTTGAGGATGTCAATAAATTGGGCAAAACGTCGGCATACTTAAAATAAGGGCTAGTAGACCCTGTGGTCGCGGGTTTGAATCCTGCCATCGCCTCTGGCCTTTTTTCATGACCCCCCCCCCAAAAAAAAAGGCCGGCTAAATATGTAAAGTACACGAAAGTACATACACCATACCATCTAAAAAAGTTTCTTTAGAATGGGAAAAGGGATTGTAATTTTTTTTTAAAGGATCTCAGGACCTGAGTGTGTTATACAAAATCAATTATCACATACAAAGAAAAAAGTTTGTATTTTGTTAAAGCAAAGAAAAAAATGAGTTTACAATGTATAAAAGATATTAACAAAAATGTACAAGTGTTAAATAAACAATACAAAAGAAATATTGATGGGCACTCAGTTGGCAAATGATCGGTTACGTTTGAATTGTTAACAATTGTAATTATTCGCTTAAACCAGTACTTTGGTTACACCAAGAAAACTCTAAACAAATGCAATGATCAACTCTAATTATAATAAAGGAAAATAGTTATATATTTAAACATGTATAAAAACAGCTAGCTTACATTAATTTTCTTCCGTTTCAAACCAATACTCATGATCCGGGTGACAATCGTTGGCAAGGTGCTAAGAAAAAACTCACATAAAATCTTTTTTTTTTTAAAGCATGATTCATTACAAAATTACCTCGATAGTTTCATAAGGTCTTTTGTTAAAACTTGGCGTGATTACTTCCAAAAATCTTCTCGCCTGTTTCAACGGGAGTAGATAGAGATTTTTCCTGTCCCTCTTTTCTGCCGGGCAGCTAAAACAAAGCGAATAATGATATAAAAAAAGTTTTGATTGATTGAAAAAAAAAAAAAAAAACACAAAACATATTGGTTAGCATTAAAACAATTGCAATTTTACATATTTTGCGCTTTGAGTACTAACAATTTTCCAATCTCTTCATAAAGGGTTGGGTGTGCTTTGAGCGTAATCTGCACCAAATCCGGTTCCAAACATTGGACTTGGAGCCTGTGATCGATGAGCTTCTCTGGGACGCCCTTGGCAAAAAGGCTGACCAGCTGCTGGTACACGACGCAGACTGTGTTTTTGAAGAGTACGAGGCAAAGTTTGTTCCCTGAATCATCGATTACTGCACCGGAGAAACATTCATGAGAGGAAATTTGTTAAAAATCATGTAATTTCACAAAAAGATATAACAGAGTGAATAATATATAAACAAACACCATACAGTTTGTAACAAAATTATACTAACCCTAAGGAATTATGCTAATTTTGGTTTGTTCTAAATTCCATTAAAATTATATTAAGATAGAAGTAATAATAGTTTTTAAAGCAAAGTTAAAAAAAAATTAAAATGCCAGCGTTATCATATCTAAAGGTTATTTTTGGAGTGTACAGAACATTTTGCACCAGCGAATATCGAAAATTAGTTTTATTCTTTTCCAAATACCACTGTGTCCAGCACCCAAGTAATTATATTTAAAACTTCAATAATTCATTTATAATTTAGTACCATGCAGAAACAAATGCCCAAGCTTGGAATTAAAAAGGATGAAAAAAGAGAAAGGTCTAGCAGTTTATAATTTTGTTGCCAACTGTATTTTACCATATAGTACACTACTAAGTTAAGAAAAAAAAGTGCATTTTTAACTCTGAGCCTGTGGATTATTTAAAGGAAAAGCAGGGAAAGCGGAAGAAAAGGGAACCTTTGAATTCATTTTCCGTTCAGCACTCACCATACGTCTTTTCTAACAGCAAATAAAACCATGTTATCACTACGCATGCCGTACTTTTAAAATAAGCAAATGCTATTCGGGCAAAAGCACAAAATTAAGCCGGCTTTAAAAGGCTTACCTTTTTTTTCCCTTCCTTGCCTAAGAAAATTCACACAACCAAGTTCCTTTTGTTTTTAAACTTGAATGTCTAAAGTGCAAGAATCAAATTGTCCCAAAATACCCTAGTCCGTGTACAGTTTGGATTAACTAATTTTTCTAAAACCATCATGGGCTACATCAAACTTTTCACTTTACCTCAACAAAGGTAAAAAAAAAAAAAAAAAAAAAAAAAATCAAGTTTGACTGGGGTTGAATTAACGCTCATTCTGGCAAAATGAAAAGACAAATAAGGCCATTTTGTATCAAAATACTAACTTTTCAAATTTCAACATTGTATTTGGACATTACATATGTCATTTATAACAAATCAAAAAACAATAAAAATTTTTAAAACTGTTAAAATAAACCATTTATAGTAGCAGCACTGTGGTAACACAAGAGCTACAGCGATGACTTAAACACCACAAAAAATTGTTTAAAGATAATCCTCATTGACATACAATTATTTAAACGTAATTTTAACTGTATATAGATAAGCTGGGCTGAATCGAAAATTATTTACAGCTTGGCTGTGCGGACAATAACCGCCCGAGGTTGTTTCATTGTGATCAATTATGTTCAAACCTAGTGTAAATTCGAGGAAGCTCCATGTATACACACTTCTTATGAATAGCCCCTAGTTTGCCAAACAAAAAATTTAGAACGCTGAAATTGAAACAAGTGAATATATATAACAAATCATTTTACATCATTTTTTATGTAGATTGCAATAAAAATATAAAGACACAGTAAAGCTAATAAAGATTACCAAAAACTAAAAAAGCTCTAAAAACCAGGTAAACTAGGTCATAAATATTTGTTTTTGTGAAACACGAACTTTCGTTTCAACACCACTAGAGACCCCTAATACAAATTTTGGTTTGAATTTAAATTTAACAATTTTTTATGAAGTCATTACCAGAATATCTGATTGAAATGGCTGCAATTCAAAAATGGCTAGAAGGAATGTTAACATCAAACAGTCCATTTGAAAAGAGCAACATAGCTTTTGAACTATTATACAAACAAAACAGCACAATTGTTTGGCAGAAATTAACCTCTTACAACAGAACAAATTGCAAAATCCCTCTTATGAAGATTTGACATTGCAACACTTCACAAAACTATCTAGAGACATTTTAGATGAAGCTGATAGTTCTTTACTTAACAATATTGTGTCTGGTATGTATTAAAAAAAAAATTAAATAAATAAATAAAATCCCTAATAAAAGATGGCTAACGAGATTTTGAAATAGTTTTTGTTATTAGCCTCTTCAAGCCTTTGGTGCAAAGAATAAATGACACCATCTCTAACATTGCAGGAAAGAAAACAACAAATCAAAAGTCAAACGTTGTGTAAAATTTTAATTAACTATACTTTGTCTAAGAGTGAGATGCAAAAGCTAGTGTCATGAGTGGGATTAGAACCCACGACCTTCGGCTTGTGTCAAATGTAAAATTTCGGCCCCTTGCTAAACATCGATCATTCCTGTAAGCATAGATGATGGAAGTTCTAGACTTAACATACGAATAAATTATCCAAACAAACCGTGCAAAATATAAGACAACAAATAAAATCAGAACTTTGTAAAATATAAAGCTAGCAGGTTCTCATCTGGATTGAAAATTAGCATGTATAAGAATTGACTTAATGCTGCATGGACAAGTTGCTTGTAAAAAGCCATATAGTGGTAGGTAGGTTCGTTGGCTGAAGGTCCTGAAAATCTGGAAATTATTGGCAAAAAAATGGACCAACTTCGTCTGTAATATAATGGATTCATAAAAACCACCATCGAAGCTAAAAACCATCTGTTACTGAACATCAAACCTAATGAATTTGTAAAGTGAAACCTGAATAATATAAAGGGGGAAAACATTTCATAAATAATTGCATGTCAATGGTATTAATTAAACACAAATTAATATTTTATCTTTGAACTAATTAAGACATTATCAAAAGTAGGCCGTTTTACCCATAACAAATCTAATCCTACAAATCGCAATATTTATTTGTAAACATAACATTTATAATTTTGAAATAATGGAATATCTAAATTAAATAAATTACAATTTTTTAAGATTAATTGATTCTTCTTAAGTCTGTACAAATTTGGTTTGGACAAGAAATTGGTCGGCAAGTAATAAACTACTCTTTTAATTGGGTTAAAAATTGTTGGGCGTAGTCAAAAGACACCAAAAAGCACTTTACTTCCTCCCGTCTGAAACAATTTTAAGAAAAACAAAAGTAAAATTGATAATATTTTAGGAATAAAAAGCTCAGTTTTGTCGAAGCTGTGTGTGTGTACGTTTTGTGTGGGTGAAAATCAATTATATTTTGTTGAATTAATTCATAAATATTTACTAATATTAAAGGAATTTTGTTTATTTTTAAGATTAGGTTGACAGACAAGCGGGTTAACATGATTTAAAAAAAAAAAAATTAATTTTATACCTAAGCAGGGGTATTATATGGGATTGTATTTTCAAAAATATATCTCAAAAGTATTATCAGATTATACAGATGAATGGAACCTGATACTTATCTTTTACAAAAAATTTAAATGCCATAGGTCCGTTTTCAAAAAGAATGAAACACCACTGCCGATGTCAATAGCAGGATTGCACCTGTATAAGGTTTTTGTGATATTCTACGAATAATTTATTGCATGACAGCCAAACCGTTATGGCAGTAGTGTACTGTATGAAGCCAGAAAGTCTCGGGGCAATGTTGAACGAAAAAATGTCCAGCACCGGTAAATAGACGAAACTTTGCCAGTCCCCACACAACTGCATTCGCTCAGAGAAAAATCTCCGAGTTAGGCTGGCAACCGATTTTTAAGTGTTTTTTACATTACCTCTTGGAATTTTTGAATGGAAACACGGAAAATCAGACTTACTGATATCTTCTCATGTGTCAACAGACTTTTACAAAAAGGGGATATATCTGTCGCTAAAACATGTTATAGAAAGTGTAGGTAAATTATGTTTTGGATTAAAAATAAAATACATTTATATTTTGAAAGTTTTTCTTCTTCTAAAAATAAAAAGTACCAAAGCCACCCAGTAAATGTAAACATGAAAAACTTGCCTGGTAAAAAAACTGAAATTGTAGGTTAAGCCGAGCAATAGTTTATAATAATGTATCTAACATAATTTAAAATAACTATAAATTAAATCAGAGCCAAAAAAATAAATAAATAAAAACTTACCAGCCTCTAATATTGTTTTCTTTTTACGGTGTTTCTTTCTTTGTGAAGTATTTAAATCACCACGGTGTTGCCTGAAAAAAAGCAATAATAAAGATGTAATGTTGCTTGTAAAGATTAGAAGAATTCATTTATAACAAAAGGACATTACTGAAGTTTCTTCTCTATGTGAACGTTACTATTATCAGTACTCTTCTTTTCATTATAAAATGTCATATTCTCCTCCAGAACGAAATTTTCCTGAGGGAAAGAAATTTAAACATTTACAATTTGTTTAAAATATAAATATAAATAAAAAATAAACGAACCTGCTGGGTGTTTAGACTATTTTTCAATTCGGACTTTGAGCTTTTTGAATTTCCATTTGTACACGACCTTAGGAGCAGTTTATCCTGAAAGTCTTTTGCATCGACCTCTTCTAGAAGAGTATTAAGCAAAGTGTCTTCGAGCTGGGTCGAATACCTTGATATTATCATATTCCACATCTTGCACATCTTCACCTAGCAAATCGATCAGGATTAAAAACCGCCATTTCTGGTTCGTTGAATAGATTTTCTACTTACTGGATTGCTTTGAAAAAATGCTCTGAGCATGTGCCTCTTGCAGCACGAGAAATTCTCAAGGTTCAGCGGCGCTATTTCATTTCTAACACAAGTGTCGAGTGCCTGGGGGGAAAAAAAACCTTTGTACAAATCATAAAAACAAAAAAATCCTCATTGAAAATAAATTTACGTCCGTGGCATTGGAAATGTCTTTTGTGGTGTTTTCATCACTTTCGTACAGCCAACCTGGAAACAACTGCACAATCGAGAATAAAGATGGCGGAAATTCCTAAAAGTTTTTTTTACCTCGTAAAACATCTGAACTGCGGACTCGTCGAGGATCCTTTCTTTTTTCTCTTTTTTAACGACTGTCTGTTGGAAGGTGAAAAAAATTGAATTGCTGAGTTTAATATACTCTAAGTTTAATATTTAAAATTAATTAACACGTTCGACGAGGCTGACCTCTCAGTAAAGAGACAGCCAATTAAAATCAAATAAAAAAAAAAAGCTGTTAATGGTATCTCTTCTCTCTCTTTCTCTCTGCGTAAGTTAGAGGTGCCAAGGCTGGTTGCCCGCCTCTGGCCCAGGGCTTCCAGGCTGTCTACCTTTGACCAACTAGGCAGTATTTTCCAACATTAGCACTTGTCTAATTAGAAAACTCAAATAAAAAACTCGACAAAAAAAAAAAAAAAAAAAAATGAAGCTGAGCTACCGGGGAGGGAGTCAAATAATTCCTAACTCCCAAACCAGGAAGGCAGGTCAAAATACACAGAAAAATAATTTTTAAATAAATTTGCTCTCCAGGAGATTATAAATTGAAGTTCCAGTAAGAAGTGAATGTCACTACCGAAAAAAAAAAAAAAAAAAAAAAAAATTGCGAGTAAAACAAAAAGAATAATTATTATTAATTAACATTTAAACCATCAATTATGACCACTAACGCATGGTTTAATTTAATTTAAATAATTTTTAGGTGAATAGAAATTTACTTTTGCAGCTGACCATATTGCGAAGCCTTTATTGATCATCATTTCATTTACGTTGACGTCTTGCTCTTTAGATGTGTCGCACAGGAGCAGCTCAAGTTCGGGGTCATCGATGTTGACCTTAACTATCTGAGCGTAAAGGCTCTTCCCACTGAACTGATCGAACAGGTAGCTGGCGGATTGCGCCGAATAGCCGCTTTCATTCAGAGGCGCGATACCATACATAGTGGCGCTCACTGCGAACATGGGGAATTCGGAGAAATTCTTATGGAGGGCACGCAAATCGGAGATCGGTGTATCCATGATTGTGCCATAATCAACGTAATAAACCTAAAAAGCACCAAACCAGCCCTTATCAATGAAACAATATATTTTAAACTAAATTTTCTTGTTTGTCAAAATAAACCTACCCTGACTGTTGAGTCATTGACGATGCTCATAATCTTTGCCCGGTGCCATCTTTCATCACATGGAAATTTAATCGCGCATGCTAAACCTGGTTTTATTACATTCTGATCAAGTGTATACTCCTCCTCGTACTCATCATAGAATATGCTGAAAACTTTGGCAAATGCAGTTCTACGCTAAATGCAAATTAAAATAAGTCAACTCACTTGAGATCATACATCAATTTAACAAGTTTATAATTGCTCTCATGAAACTGTATCCAAAATAGTTTTGGAGAGTGTATGTCAGAGAAGATGATTTTGATGTGTTGTTGATTGGGCAGTTCCATCTTTTTAAAACTGAATGTAGGATCACAGACATCCTCTTTGAAGTACTGTTTCCAAAGGTATTTCATCTGAAAATAGACATTCTGTAGAGTTGAAATGGACCAAAGACTAGGATGGTTACTTCGTCCTGGGTCGGCAACGCTGACTGAACTACAGTGTTATCAGTCTTCTTCCCCCAGTTCTTCGGAAATACGATACACTCGTTACCCTTGAGTTTTGTTTTAACACTCGGGCAGCGCACCAGGAATGAAGAGATGCTGTCAAACCCCAGTACACTCCAGTTTATCTCCGTCCCGTACCGCTCCTTCAAAAAATAAGTTGTACAACAACAAAAACAAATAACTACAAACAGATGATTGAATTTATCATATTTTGGTAGCTGATATTTTACCGAATACTTTTTAAGGACCTCCTCCCCTTTGATACCTTCAGGGAAATCTTGGGCAATCATGGCCAAATTGTCCAAGACCATTATTGGCAGCCATGTTGAATCTGAAATACAGTTCAAATCATTTTTCCCCCCAATAGCCTACTAGTCGACAGCATACCATTTTCCTTGATGCGCTTTTTAGGATTAATCCTGGCATCGAACAAAATCCACTCTTGACACAGTTTTGTCTTTTCATATGCGAAAATGTTAGGGTACTGCATCACCATTTCACGCGGGGAGGTGAACCCGATTGAGAATGTGGAGAGCGGGATGCCGAATTCCTCCTGCAGAATTTATTAATATAAAACTTGTTCAAAGCGGAAGGCTGTACTGAAACAGTATTACCTTGTACTTTGAAAAAAAAGTCGACATAGGAATTCCCTCGGGGTGGTTTTCAAGAATTTTATAGAAGTTCTCCTTCATTTTCAGACTGATTACATCATTAGTACACCTGAAAATGTAAATTAAAGTATAAATGTCATAACATCTCATTGAGATTTTACTTACTCCAATTCATCTTTCAAGCTCACAGTAGAAGGGACATTTTCTAAAAATAAAATAGATCAATATGTGCCAATAAAAACGTAAATAAATCTTGCACCAACCCACAATGTTTTAGCATAGTAATTATAGGCAAATTTTGTTAATAAATTTGATGTGCTAATCAACATTTGGATTTGGCGCAAAATGAAACATACCAGGTCTCTTGATTGTAGGACATCTGACTTTGTCAAAAGGTGAACAGTTGAAATCACTAACATCACTCAAATCATACAAATTATCTGAGTTTTCTTGTGGTGTGACATTTGGACTTTGCTTTGCACCAGATTTGAATGAAGGAGATTGACTGTTGCAAATCGTTGACATCTCCGGCTCCTCTATTTTCAAGTCTTTCACGCTGCTGAATTCCGAGATATTTGCATCAGTTTTAGGACGGTTTTTTTTCTTGATGAGGTCGCTTTCGTTCCCGGAGTCACATTTCGATGTGACAGACGGCTGGAGAACAGTTGTGGCACTCGACTTAGAAGCGCTGCCAACTGTAAACTTTTCTGATTGACTCGTCATCGTGCCAGATTTTACTTTTTTCTCCGTTTGGTTGTTTGACTCGCTCCGTGTACTCGTAGGTGCCAAATTTACTTCTTGACACTCTTCTTTCAGTTCTTTGTAAATTTCTTCCTTCTCAAAATGTCTCTGTTTGGGTTGCCAGGAATGATATTTTAAATTTGAATCTAAAAAGTCAGATTTAAATTTTGGTCAAGTTGAATTTTCAACCATGTATACAGACCTAAGTCAAAAATAAACTATGCATTGTACACATTGTCAAAATTGTTGTGTTCATATTACTATATTTATATACTGTTTAGGAACACATAAATAAATATTTAAAAAATTAAATAATAAAATATTGAAACTTTTATAGCATAAAAAATGTAAACTTTCTTATATCTGGTGAAATAGCAAAATTTCATAAGAAATGAAATTAACGAATTAAGGTAATGCAAGGTCAGGCTCCCAATAGTTTATTTGCAACAAAGGGGTCGAAAACTGGCAAGGGAAAACTTGATGGGGAGGACACTTATTAGTCCCGAACCCTTTTGTAGCATACCACTGCCCAAAATGTGGATATGCCAGACAGTGGATGGAACGTAAGTATTCCGTTCAATTCTTAGGATATTTGCCAAGGATAGAGGCATGAGAAAAAGTTCATCAAAGGACCATCGCGAAAATGGCAGTTCTACTAAATGTAGGACAGTTAGGACTAGAATGATGGTAGGATGCTGTTGGGATACTGTAGACTCTGTAAGGACTCAGAGCAGCAGAAACTAATGCCGGACCTACTAAATATAGGACGACATTAGGGCTAGATTGCTGGTAGAACTCCTGACTAGACACTGTATTCTAGAGGCATGTCAGAAACAAACTAGTGCCAAATTATCTGGACGAAGAGACAATGTAACATGTCCTGTTGGTATGAAGGGCGCTGAGATTCCTACGCCTGTGAGAGGAAACGTTGGATTTGAAGGGTTACACATTAGAGCCCTTGAAAAAGTGTTGGGATCTAGTAAAAAGCCTTAAGGTTAGCAAGGAGCTTTAGTCAATACTGGATGTGCCCAACAGACCAACATTGGTAGTGGGGATCATAAAGAGGCCAACTCCTACTCTAATCTCTTCATTAATATAATTTCATTAAATAATATTAAGCCATGTCTCGGGGAACATTGGCATTGTGAAACTATAAGTTTTAGCATCTCTTGCAAAAACTCATCTCTCTCTCTCTCTCTCTCTCTCTCTCTCTCTCCTCAAAAATAAATAAATAATTTTTTTTTTAAATTAATAAAATAAAACTTCATAACAAGCATAAAATTGAAACAATAAAAATTATTCGTGGCAGAGTAGATGCAGGAAAGTAAAACAAATAAAGAAAACAGTTTGTTTTAGTTCTATTTCTTGTGAAATTATATTTTTAAATTTATTCGACTTACTATTGAAAAAAAATTGAGGGGTTGTCCTTCCTCTTGTTTTTCTTTGATTTTGGATTAAGTCTGATATATGAGATGACCGGCTGTTATTTACTGGCTGCATAACAAAACCAAACCTCGGGTCATGATGTATCTAAAAAAAAATTAAAATTAAAAATAATAATTAAAAATAAAAATATTATTTTTATTGTATTGTTTTAAAGAATATGTGTGGGGGTTTCGGTGGCTGTAACAGTTTATGCGTTGGCATGGTACTTATCACCATTAATTTTTTTTTTTTTTTTAAACAAACTTACCAATGTTAAAAAATCATCTTTGATCATCTCTGATCCTGCTTGTCCTATTTTCTCTAGATTTTACCCTTGTGTTGAACTTATTTTAATTGATTTTTGAAAAAAAAAATTAAATAGACAAAATAAAGTTTATTACTAATGCGTAGTATTTTGTGACTGTCAATAGATGATTATTAAACAATCGTTTATTACTTTGCTCAGATAATTGCTGTCATGCAGGACTTAACATCCAACCCTTTGGGTTCGTAGACAAGGAGTCAACACCTTTTTTTGCCAATTAAAATTCCATGGATGTGAACCCTGAACTGCTAGTGTGGAAAATGCAAGTCCAATGACCCTAACCACCACGGCTCCAAATTTATTACTATTTTATCCTTTGCAAAAATAATAGCCAATTCACAAGCATCATTATGAAATATCAAACTGGCCAAAGGATGAAAACTATTTTTAATTTTAAAGATCATATCCAATCGTCTTTATACATATAATCAGAGTTGACATCTAGCATTGTAGAGTGCTGACTGCATGTCGACACTGACATTGGCAACAAGCTTTATATATAATACGTCTATGGATGCATGCTTCCTTAAAAAATTCCATTATTGTATTATGCAAGTGCTCACTGCTTAAATGCAAGTATAAGTGAGTCGAGAAGACTGGAAATGATTCAGCTACACATTCATCAGTAGAGAGACTCCAACAATTATTTTAAATTTTAGTTATAGTGTTATTTGTTAGATCGTAAAATTGATATCAATTTATATTACGAGGTCCTACCAAAATTCCTGTTTATTTGGGCTTCAGTGGTTTTGTTGTTTGATACACACAAATATTTTCGCTTTATAAAAACAACATTAATCTATAATCCAATGTAGTATTAAGAACCCAAAAGGATAAAAGCAATATGGCCAGGTTTGAATAACAAATTCATTCATGTTTTGCTTTATGAGTAATCAGTTTAAAATTAAACATTTTCAATAATAAGAAAAAATATTGATGAGAAGGAAATGGAGAAATTGGATCTCAGCCTTCTCAGACAATAAAAATAGAGATTACCTCATGGTGTCTGCAGGATGATAAACCTATTGTTGGATTATTTGGAGATCGTGAGATGCAGTCTGGTCTGGTGTGATGTAGGTTTTGAATTTTTTTTTTTTATCTTGCCAACATTTCGACCTTTATTGACAAGCTTAATATGGAGTAGAAGATTAAAAACTAGACATACACAATAGACCAATACTGTTCACAGAACACAGGTAAATAGGCCAGCTCTTACATTATCATTCTATCTATCTATGTAGGAAAAGCTCATTTAGGCTCCAAAAACAATAAAATTGGACAGGAACTGAACAATTCAGGCACACAACCGAAACAAAATAAAATCAGACGTTCATTTTTAGAAACGGAGACTGACTACATGATCCCGGAAACATTCTTTACAACACCGTATAAAGTCTCAACAGACTAAGAGGAGAGGATCAGATGCAATGATATAGTATACAAGATGGCTCCGAAACAAACAAAGGAACCGGATTGGATGCTTTTTGTACAAGCCCAAGATATGAGCAATCAAACTCATTAGGGAAGTACTGTTCGGTCTTCACATATGTGCCATCAACACTTGTGCCCTAGAAAATTTTAAAATAGGTTACACTGGCCAAAACATCCTCATATTTTACAGCATTACTTTGTAAATAAATCACATCAAAATCAGTCAGTGAATGCTTTCAAAATCTCCAAAACCTGTGGAAACCCGATATCTTGTGTGTGATGGCACAAAAGGATTTTGGGTAAAGAAAAAGCAGACATACTAGCCAGAGGAGGATCTGCAAGACCTTACATAGGCCTCAAACCTATACTTGGGATAACAAAAACAAATTCAGACTCCTCCATCCAAATGGATCCAAATATAACAAAAGCGGAAGTGGATAAACTTTAACAAAGCTAGAGTAGTAACCTTATGCTAAAACAACCCTTATCAAGACTGGCAAATTTATTAAGTTGGGGAGTGCTAGACCCAGAGGAGTGATGACTATTAATTTGTCAATGACATCTGAGAAAACATCTACGGGCACGAATAACAATGATCCCATTTGCAGATACATAACGAGGAAGAAGAAACAGTCCCCCATATC
Organism: Cimex hemipterus; assembly: GCA_039619505.1. Lineage (NCBI taxonomy): Eukaryota > Metazoa > Arthropoda > Insecta > Hemiptera > Cimicidae > Cimex > Cimex hemipterus. The sequence goes on from CM077109.1 coordinate 8,265,837, forward strand.
ATTTTCAAATGCGAAGCAACGTCTTCATGAAGAATTAAACTAGCATAGAGGAAAAACCTAGGGGATGAAATTGTGTCAGCAACAGTCAACGACCTAATACTTCTGAGAAGGATTGAGTCAGAGGGATGTACTTGGGAAGCACAAACCCCACCTCATAATATCACATCACAATCATCTCTGTGGACGAAGTCACTGGTGAAAGCTAATATTTATATCAAACTATCACTCTTTTTGGGAAGTTAAAAACCAACAAACCAGGAATCAGTGATCCCAGATGACACCTTTAGCACATATACACACACTGACAACATTTTGAAAATCAATGGGAGAAAGCGACAAACCCTGACGTCTCCGGTTGGACTGCCATGATTGATCAGTCAGGGTCGCTCTCTCTCATTAATTTTTAATCTTGTACAGTTTCTGTAAATAGCTGTAATTCAATGTTAAACATATAAACAAGCAATTTTTGTAACTATTCTCTGTGATCACAAAAGTCCCTGACCAAAAAAAATTTTTTTTTAATAGTTGGACCTTTAGTCAAATGGATTTTTAGCAAGATGACTGTTTTCACCGTCAAAATGTATTATGCTGATCATTGCTCCATAGCCTTAAACCCAAAACAATTGTACAATAGTTGGGAAAGCCCTGATGATGGCATTATAAAGTGCCAAAAGCTATGTGAACACAGCATCTTTTTTCACCAGTCTAATGACCTCTTCCTTCCTTGTGCTCCTGATTTAGAGCAAGGCATAGGGACGGTGTTATGCTTTCATTTTCCCCCATAAAAGAAAACAAGTCAGCCTTGAGGCTGATGTCTGCCAGTATGGGGTCTCTCTCTCTCTCTCTCAGGTATGGCAGGGTGGGATAATTAAAGACCTCTATGAAAATTATAACCCTACATAGATTATCTACAGATCGATCAACGAACATATTATTCATTTTGTTAATGAAACTAAACACCAAACAAATGTAAACAATGTTTATAAATCTCAGGCCCTTAATAAAGATCAAAATGGCATGATAAAGAAAATTGCTTTTCTAAGCCTGTCGCACAAGATTGCATCATCATGATATACAAATAATTTACTAAACCGAGTATTAAATCTGAGGCCTACAACATCCCACCGGTATATAGTCTTAAGCTAAAAAATGGATTTTTGACATTGCTTGTTGTTTGGAGAGTCTGAAAACAATAGAATTTTTTTATTTTCTATTTGTAGTTTGTGTTTTGATTTGATCAAAACTGGTATTTTTGTAAGACGTGGTACTGAAAAAGTAATATGATTATAGGTAGTGTTTTACCAAGATGACGTCCGACATTTGCCTCAGAAGGTCGACGGGGTGTCGGCATCCGAACTGTCCGAAGGGAAGAGGACGTCCGACAAAGTCCTTGTAATCGCGCATCAATTCGTCGAGCGATGTCCTCTTCCTCCTGCTACTCGTCAGCAAGGACTTGATCTCGTTCTTCAGCTGTTCCATCCCGGTCGAGTTTCTGCCTTCGGCGAGATCAGCCGGCGGCGTTCGATCCTTCGAGGCACATTGTTCGTTCGTTCGGTAAACCTAGTTTTCGGCGGATTTCGTGACGAAGTCGATCCGTGCCGACGAATCGCCCGTTTTGAAGTTTGAAACTAAAAACGCGTCCGACCGGTCGGACGGGGAAAAGGTAAATTTGACCGAATTTATACGTTATCCGCATTATTTTTTAATACATGCTTTTATGGGGATAGTTATTATTTAATCTTAATCGTATCTTTTATTTTGACTTTAACGTAATATTAATGCACTCTCATTAACAAGATTCGTCGTTCTCTTATTGTTTACAACACACAAAAAAACTAAGCCTTTCTTTCTCATTGTTTACAATACCCAAAACACAATTTCTTTATATTTACTTCCATATTTATTAGTTTTGTTTTGGCATGTCATCATTTTTCCAAAAACTTTGATTTTTTCATAATTTCAATGGAGCTCGTTGGGTCTATCGAAATAATGGCCGCTGTTTTCAATGCCCGATAAAATAAACAAAATTGTACTTGTTTTTTCGTTACATATCTAATCCTCAATAAAAGTAAAGATAACTTAATAACCCTAGCTAAACATGCTCAAAGGAGGGAACTGCAAACGGAAATTGAACAGAAACGGTATGCAAAATAACTAACTAGAAACTGGCTGTTACAGCTATGCTATCAACTAGAATCATAGTAGATTTGCTGACAGGCTTTAAAGACTGTAGGCATGTGTATAGCCTCGATTCAGCAGAAACTAATGTCATAATTACTAAATTTAGGACGCATTACGATTAGAATGATAGTAGAATTGCTGACAGGGCACTGTTGACTCTAAGGGCAAATTTTTTTAAGATAAAAATTTTCATTCTTCATAATTTCAATTTTAATTAATGTTGAATCGACCTTTGTTCTAATGAACAATGGGTGCTGTTTCCAATACCAATACAAAAAATCTAAATTCTCCTTATTTTATTATATATATATATATATATATATATAATATATATATATATATATAATTCAAGTTATATGTACAGCCCATATTAAAATATATACAACGTAATAAGTCTTAGTAAATGTTCAATTTCGTGGAATAATAAACTGAACAGAAAAGATATGCAAAATAGTCGCCCCCTGAATTCTAGGACACGTATGAATAGTACAATAGTGGGATTGTGTACAAACAGCTCTCAACCCGGTAGACAGTAGGTGAAAAAAGGAGATATCTATCAACTAGAATGATAGTACAACGGTTGACAGGAGACTATGGAGGGAAAAGCTCTTAAGTTAGGAATTTGAAGTTTTCATTTCATCCAATGCTGATTTAGCCTTTGTTCTATGGAATTCTAATTCTTCTAATTTTCAATATCAAAGGAAAAAAAAAAATTAAATTGTGCTTGTTTTATTCAATCCACAATATAAGTTTGAAAAGATTGATAATTATTATTGATTATTTTAGAATGTCAATTAACTATTGCAATTTTTGCACTTGATTAAGGGCAATATTTCATCAAGACCTCAGTTTATGAGGGATTCCATCCGCCAGAAGAAAAAGTCATTATAAAACATGTAACATTTACATTTCAGAACAAGTGGTCATCCAACTTTTAAAAATACATTGGAGAAGTTAAAAGCTCCAGTCTTTAGACTAGTTTAAAAATCTCCAGAACTTCTGTATCAAGCTGCGATGCTGAACTGTAAAACTATCTCTAATTCACTGAACTGTGAAGAACAGATTGGTTGATGAGATCTAGTCATTTGTGATTGCTCTGATGCACATGAGTGATGATAATAATAATAATAAGAAGAATAAATATAATAATCGCTACACATGTTTCACAATCAGGTTTTTTTTCATCAATGAGGATGTCAAAAGTTACATTTCTGATATGACGATTGAAAAAAGAAAAAGATATTTTCTGGTGAAACGCATATTCATGTTAGAAAACGCTTCACAACTCATTAAGGAAGAGATAAACTTTCTTTTAAACCATTTAACTTTAAAAACTGTATAACTTCATATATTTTAAGGTTGGCCGAATATATTATTTTAACTATACTTAATGTATGAATAATATTTTTCAAAAGAGGTTTTTATTTTAATGCATGCCATTAGCACATGAAACCACTGCACTTAATTTAGAAACATCAGATTTTATCATAAATTAATTAAAAATTAAAAACAGCGACTGACAGTTATATTGTTTTTAATATATTACCATTGTAAATCTTAAATAGTCGGTCCTTCCTCATGTTACTCCATGGAAAACAGCATTGTTCACGATGTAAACATAACCTGGACGTATGATGAAGGCGACCCTCAGCGGCGCGGCCAAAAATCTTCAATAAGGTTCAGTGTTCAAAAATAAAAAAATAAAAGAACAACAACCAAAAAATTACTTTACTTATATACAGAAAATACTTTTTAAATCAGATCTGAAACAGAATGGATTTCATGTAACACTCGAATAAATATTACAATACATTTAAGAAAGATACGAAAATGAAAATAAACTAAAGAAATAGAAAGTATGCACAAAAGAAACACATCCAAAATAGATCCTTTGTATAAAACAAACTACGGAGTCTGTGAATTAAAAAAGACAAATAAATGATAACAACAATCTACGAAAATTATATATGTTATTTTTACCATTGTGCTTGTGCTTGAGACAAGGGATTCGCAGGGACTTTCCACCCTCGGAATGTTCGGTAACTTTCCATAGATACTGACTGCCATTCCGACGATCTGTCAAAATAATAAAATCAAATTACAATTTGACATGAGGGGCTTCGAAAGAGTCTTCTTTTTTTACATTGTCCTTTTTGTCTTTCAAAGTAAGACCCTGATCTGTGAAAAGGTTTATAAATTTCTCTCTGAACGTGTCGAAGACCTGAAAACAAACTCGTCCCTCTTTAATTTTACCAATGAAGAAAATTAAAAAAAAAAAAAAAAAAAAAAAAAAAAAAAGAAATACCTGTCTGTACGTTTTATAAGTGGGAGAGTTCAAGTCGACGTTTTTCAACCCGGTGTATTTTAACATTTGGGACATCGGATTCTACAGACAAATACGTTAATCAAAATAATGTATCATTTAAATGGGACCCTTGCTTACCGACAACTGTTGGTTAATGCCTGAGCAGACCCTTAAATATTTTGTGGCTCGGGTATCCTCGCCATGCGTCTTCTCCTGGATGTGTCTATAGAATTCTATCATTTCTTCCAGACAGTCCATCTTTAAGTGTCCAAAGAGTTAAAATTAATTAAACAGATACGTATCAATAAATAAATATTGTATAAAGTTTGTCGGCCTATCATTTTCTTTTTTTTAACATTTATAATCAAAAATGTACGTGCCTTGTCAATCGAGGATTATTTCATGCAATACTTTTTCAAAGTTTTTATTTGGTGATTTATTAATTTTAATTTCACTCTACCTCTCTATCTTCATCATTTATATATATATCTCTCTCTCTCACACACACACACGAACTCTCTTTTTCTCTCCGCTCTCTTTACCTATCATCTTTATGTATCTTTCTTTCTAACTGCATCTTTCTATTTATTTCTATCTCACTTTTTACATTATAAGTATGTCTAGAAACTGCAACACATGCTTACCCCAATTTTTATTTTTTCTGACAGTTTATTCAACGCTTGTGCAGCTAATCTTTTGTTTGTATTGCACTCAACTTGAATCGTCGGCACCGCATTTTTATAACGTTTCAGGCACTCTTCTTTTTTGTTCAAATACGCTTGAGTCGTTACGGTCAATTTTTTAATTTGCTCCTTCAACCTCTTTAAAAGGGAAAAAAATATTTTAAAGTAATTTGAAAAAATCAATCATTTTTGTTTTAAAAACGTACGTCGACTTCGAACAAGTGGGAATTAGTTATGGAAACGAAATTTTGAGCTTTCTGGGCCTGCAGCTCTTGTAGTGTCTCATCGATGTTTTGCAGTTCTGCTTTCAGTTCGTCAATTTTCCCGCTGGTCTCTTTTGTTTTCAGAATCTCTTCGATATTTTCAACGATGTCTTCCAGCATCTCTTGTATAACGTCGTAACTTTCATTCCAAATATTCATCTCTTCCTTTTTCTTAATTTTTGCCTAAAAATGCTTGACGTTTAAATATATATTTGAGCGTTGAGCCGTTTCCGGTCATTTTCGCAAGCCTGTACTCTCTGTGATAGGCAGACCGAACTGACTTTCGGAAAAGACCAAAGCACACCATCCCTTGGACTCCGAGAAAAAATCTCCCAATTATTTACATCTTACCTCGTTTTGTTTATTCATGACGCTATCTATATCATGCGTTTTCTTCTGTGTTTCTTCAATTTCTTTATTGAATTTTTCAATTTCCTTGTCTAAAAGCATCAACGCCTGATTTCCAGCTTCGAATTCGGCGGCCAAATCGTTCAATTCTTTTTCCAAAGCCGTTAGTCGATCCTCTTCGTTCCTAAACGGAAAGAACAAAAGTCGAAATCTAACTAGAGCGATTGAGATCAAAAATAATGGACTAACTTAGTATTTTCATAAGCCAACGTAGCCGAAGTCAACTCTTCGTCAGTGGAAGCAACGATCCTCTTTTTTTCAGCGTTGCTTTTGTTGATTTCTGTTATTTGACTAGAAAGTTCGGCGTCTTCTGCTTCGACCAGGGCCAGCTCCTTCAAAAGTCTTTCAATCCCGGCCATTTTGTCTATCGTCAGCTTTATCGTTTTGTCTTTTTCACTTTTCATCGAGACTTCTTGTTCGTCGAGTTCGTGAAGCACCTCTGGAAGCTTTTCCATTTTGCAACACTGATTTTTTTCAGTTTCAAGTTGTGATTTGAGCGTGCCGACGATGTTTGTCGTCCCTTCTATTTCCTGGAATGTTATAACGTTAAACGGGGGTACATTGCATTTTGAACATTTTGTTTTGTTTACTTTCAAAAGCTCTTCCTTTTCGGCAAGGATCAAGTCAATTTGTGAAAGGAGGCGGTTGTTCTCTTCAACGAGATCGTCAAATTCAACTTCGCTTCTTACTAGCATTTGCTTTTTCTCAACTATAGAATTGCACAGGATTTCTAACCTAAAGAATCCTTTTTATAAGTATCACATATATAATTAAACTTTATGTTTAAATATATAATGTAAAATACTCATTTCTTTTCTCATTCAATGAATTTCTATTAGCCTCACTTTTTTCATTGTAATTTTTATCGAGATAATTCGCGTTCAACTCCATTTCGACTATTTTCTTTTTATACTGAAAACAAAAACTCGTTTTTGTCTGTTATAAATTAGCACAGGGCATACTCACTTCTTCAATTTCTCTACAATTCTCTCTAATTTTCTCGGAAATGGTTTCCAGCGATTTCTTTTTCTGTTCAATGGTTGTTCTCTTTTCTAACTTGATCTGTTTGTTATTTTTAAAGAGTTCAATCGTGAACTCGAGCTCCTTATCGATCTCTTGTATGGAATTGTTCAACGAGGTGTTTTCAGATTCGTCTAAAAAATCGACCCCCAAACGTAAAACACCTACTCTTATATTAAAATATTATTAATGTACTAACAGACTTGTAATAGTTCTCTCATTTTTTTAATGTAGTTTCGCCCGGATGTTTCTGTCAGTTTCAACTCATCGACAATTGCAGTAAGTAGCCTGTCGAAGTCATCTCTGTCGGATTTGAGAATGTCATTCATTTTTGAAATGGTATCCATTATGTAGTTATTATTGTTGAATGCCGTTTGAAATTCTTCGTTTATGAGCTGCAACCTAAAGAAACATAATGTTATACATACTAAGAGTACATTTATATTTCATCTGCTTAATTTTATCGACTATGGTGGACTAGCTGAAGCCATTCAACATAAACTCAAAGACAAAATAAAACTAGGCACTTTTATTTTTTAAATTTTTTTTTATGAGGTTATATGAAATCTCGGAGTCTGTTTTTGAAAAGTCCATTTGTATATCGAATACGCCCCAGTGAGAATAGGCCACGATTATTACACCAGGCCAATTAAAGTTTAAAAAAATACTAACTTTGATTTTAAAACACAAATGAAACAAAATTTATTACTAAATTATTAATTTATTTGGATTAATGTATACGGTCTTTCATCTATCAAAAATGGCAGGAAAGAAATGCGTTTGTGGCGTGGCGGATGCCTGTAAAGCAACAAAAACAATGTGTTTCGCTGAAAAAAAGCGAGAATTGACGGACCGCGATCAAATAACAAAACGTATTACTGAATTGGTATTTATTTGGCATAATGTATATGATCTTTAATCATCTACCAAAAATGGCGATATAGAAATACGGACACCTGTCCAGAATGCTAAAAAAGGCGATAATGATATAGAAATGAGTTTAAATTAAAAAAAAGAAGAAAGAATAGAAGGGTTGGGTGGGGGTAATGGTCAGATAATAGTTGTATATCCACAGTCAACTATTTTCAGGTTTTAGTAGTAAATACTTGTCCTTTTTTTCCTTTTACTTACTGAGTGTAGGGACTATCTTTAAAAAAAGGAACACCCCACTCAATCCATCATTTCTGAGAATACTTGTTTTGTTCAATTTTTAACCGTAAAATCATTATGAAAGAAGATGAATTGTCGTTATTCTCGGGCTCAAATATTGTAAGAAAAGTGTACTAGACTACGAAAATTTCAAATTTTAGGAAATAGATTTTTTGTCGCCTTTATCCCACTGTGCCGTGCGCTCAGAGAGACAAACTTTTTTGTAATGTTTGTACTTTGTAAAATTAGTGTATTAAATATGTATGAAAGACTTACTTGAAGTCCCTTTCTTCGAAGCACTCTTGAATAAGAGATTGTTTTTTTGAACTGAGGTCTTCGACCTTCAGCTGAAGCTCGAGTAGTGCCTTCTGTTGGAAGTCTTTCTGCTGTCTCAGCAATTCGCATTCGTTGTTGCACTGGCCCAAAACGTTGACGAGGAGAGAATTCTTGCTTTCCAACTGGCGTAGGTGCTTTTCAAGCTCGCCTCCTAGCTCTTTGTACTTTTCGAATAATTCGTCCGGTTCGAACTTTTTCAAATCTTCGACACACTCGCCGTCGAAAATGTCCCCTTCTTGGGTCAAAGTCTCGACGGGCTCTGCCCTCGGCCCGGGGTTCTCCAAATTCGGCTGAGAATGAACTATTTGTCCGAAATTCGTTCTTCGCCTTACCGTATCCGACACGCCCGGCTGCGAAATTGACTTCATTTCGTTCTCCATAACGAGAAATAATTCAACTTATTTCACACACGTCTAAAGATTGAAAACAGAAACACTTTTCAAACCTGGAAGACTCCCACTTCCGCGCCAAGGTCTGCCAACTTAAAAATATCAACTAAATACCTTTTTTCCCTTTTCCAAATAAATTAATAACAAACATTTCAGACGTTCTCGATTTAACAATTTAAATTCTAAATAAAAATATATTATTCATTTCAAATAAATGAAATTAGAATATAAACATTTCAAGAAGAGCAGGAACCCCAATCAATAAAACTGCAAGCCCCCCGGACATTTTTGTTAAAACAACGTATTAAGTAAAATAGCATTTACTTATTTCGTTTTAATTATAACAATGGTATTAATAATTAAACAGTAAACATAGAAATGCGAATTTCTAAAATTTATATCAAAATGGATGACATCTGATATCGATAGACGGACCAATTGAAAAAAAAGAAAGGTCTACAATAAATTTAACAAATACTACAAAAAGAATAGTATTGCAATGATATTGCCATCTCTCATAATTTTTATCTGCCTATCCCTGGCAGTTTTGTGGCTTTTGACAACAGGTTCATTTTGAGGTAGGTCCTTTTGTAAGTAACTAGCTTTTATCTCAACTTTGTCCACAGCGTACCATTTTAACACACCTTTCTTCTGTGTTGTGGTGCTTGCAAGGCTTTCTAATACAGCCTCCTTGTTTTTCAATTTTTCTTTTCATCTTCAGTTCAATTCGCTCTATACATGCATGGTAAAAATTGTTGTATGATCCCCCCCTCGTGGTAGAGATGGAATTTCTAAACATCCTTAGTGGCTATCCATGCCATTATAAGAATTCACTGTCCAAATTTTAGCCCTTTAGATCCAACTGTTTGGTCTGTGCGTTGTCTGTCACCTGTTGTATACATATATTTAAATAAATAAACTATTTCTATAATAAGCCTATTATAACATACGATTATACCATACAGAAAATAACAAAAGCAAAGAAAAAATGTATTACTCTTTGGGCAACTTGGGAAGTAAGGTAATAAGGAAAAAAATCAGAAAAATAACATAAAATGTACAATACTTTTAATTAAATAGAGTACATTTGGTTTTTAATTAGTATAAAATAAAAAAAGCCAGTTTAAGATCTTGGCCTCTCTTTCTTCTCTTTGTACAAGGCCAACAGGGATACGTTAGCTACTTTGACCACTTTGAAACGAACACCTGAAAAAATAAGCCAAATCATTATTGATTGGTTGATTTTGTATTACAAAAAATATATATATACTATATGATGAGCTATGTATTATCATGGCCCATATTTTGTGCATTAAATGCTTATCATAAATAAGGCTGAAGATTGCAGTCTCTCAACATGCATTGGCTCCAACAATTCACATCGAGAGAAGTGTTTGTAATTTTCAACCTAATGATGAGCTTCAAATCTTGATTTATGCAAATTATTATCTGAGAATAGACCACCCTTCGTTAAAAAATAAATAAATAAAATGAAATAAAAATTAAAATAAGACAAACCTTTACATGTTAACATTGGTTTTCAGAGTTAAAAAGCTCGTATTTTGATTATTCAACACAAATTTCAGAGTTGGTTCTACAGATTTCATCATTAAACCAATGCTTAAAATCACTTGTTTTTCTATCCATAAAAGTTGTTTTCATTGCTAGATTAAATTGATTGAATCTAACAATTTTAAATATACGTAATTCAAGCCAGTTAGAAAAAGCTGATTGATCAACTGATAAAACAAACTTAATAGCTTGTTAACACTTATCTTGGTCTGCGTTAAGAAGAAATTTCAACCATAAAAAATACATGAAAGCATTAGTTTTCAGAGTTAAAAAGCTCGTATTTTGATTGTTCAACACTGAAGTTTCAGAGTTGGTTCTACAGATTTCATCATTAAACCAATGCTTAAGATGTATTCCTATCAATTATAAATTAATATTACTAAAGAGAAAAGATGGATAGATCGGCAAGTAGGCAGATAGAATAATAAGGCCTCATTGTGATTAAATGTCAATTTTTTAAGCTTATAAGTTGGTTTTCAGAGTTAAAAAGCTCGTATTTTGAATGTTCAACACTGAAGTTTCAGAGTTGGTTCTACAAATTTCATCATTAAACCAACTAATGCTTAAGATGTGTGCCTATCAATTATAAATTAATATTACTAAGAAGAAGGGGAAGAAAATAGAGAGACAAGAAAGAAAGATAGATGAGAGGTGGAGCTAGGTAGATAGTCTAATAAAGCCTCACGTTGGTTTCTATTTTCTTTAATTATTTGTGAGGTTACAAAAATTGAAACCTGCATAATATTGGTTTTCAGAGTTAAAAAGCTCGTATTTTGATTGTTCAACACCGATGTTTCAGAGTTGGTTCTACAGATTTCATCATTAAACCAATGTTTTTGTTTCACTTTTTCATGAGGGTTCACAACAGCAGAGGTACTTCTATCAATTAAAAATTTATGCAATTCAGAAGAATGGGAGTATGAGAGGCAAAGATAGATGAGAGAGAAAGAGGAATAAAATTAAAATTCAATCTAATAAGGCTCACTGTGATTGAATATAAGAAAATAGTTTTAATCATAATTGTACTAAATAATTTCTTTATTATTTGTGTGGTTGCATCAATTGAAAAATTGCATAATTTTTGAAGTTTCAGAGTTGGTTCTACAGATTTCTTCCAACACAAGGTTCAAACTCATCACACAATTACAAATTAATACTACTCGGAAGGAGGAAAGGAAGAGCTGGGAGGAAAAACTTGTTTAAAATTAAAATATCTCCACTTAAATGCCATGATTAAATCTTAAAAAAAAAAAAAAAAAAAAAAAAAAAAAAAAAAAAAAAAAAAAAAAACAAGTAATTTATTATTACGTTAATTTAGTGTCAAACATTCAATATCAACTAATAAAGGATAATATAATTTTAATTACATATATCATGCTTTTTGAACAATGAGTGGTTGAAATTAGATGGTAACAATAATGGTTAATATTTTTTTTTTTTTACTGTCCATTATGTGTTATATTGGTGTAACAGAATATTATTAATATTGCATATTAAAATTGGTTTTCAGAGTTAAAAAGCTCATTTTTCTTTCAACACCCAAGTTTCAGAGTTGGTGAATTCTTATCATCATCAAACCAATTCAATATACCAAATCCAACTATAACTACAAATGTAACTTTTACCTGATATGAAATCCTGAATTTTTTATATATCAAAAGAGCAAATGGTGATGACAGTGGAAGGAAAATGAAGAAGAAAGAAAGAAAAAGAAGAGAAAAAAGGACTGGGGGGAAGAACCGCAGTTGTTCATTATAAATAGGGAAAGCGGTAAGTGACAACTTTGTAAAATGAACTTTTAGAGAGGCCATATTTTCAATGGGGGATAATCAAGAATACTATTTATCATGTATAAAGGAAATATGGATTCTATTTAAGTTTTTTAAAGATTTAGTATAAAAATGCTAATTTACATTTTGACATTGGTTTTCAGAGTTAAAAAGCTCGTATTTTGATTGTTCATCACTCATGTTTCAGAGTTGGTTCTACAGATTTCATCATTAAACCAATGTTGCCAAAATGTTGACTAACTTATTTAGCATATTTTGCTAAGCATATCAGGGTGTAAATGAGAAATAATTTTTTTTAATAAACAAGATAACATCATTAACACAAATGTGCAGATTGAGTTCATAGTAATGTATTATGCAGGCTAAGGTGGGCATGCCTGTATTGATATTATATACTAAAAAGAGTTAAACCGTTTAAAATTTTATAATTTATTTTATTTCCTTAATAAATTTATTTATTTAGGTTTTTTAAAACTGTTTTTGTAACCCCAAACAACTAGATTTAATGTAAAAAAGAAACTTTTCAGAGAAGCCGGTAACTGGCATTTTTACTCATAACATTTTCATAATAAGGACAAGAAATTTAACTTCCATTGCGATTCAAGTTGTACACAATTAACTTTTTTTTTAAATTTTGTTTTAATGGATGACATTGACATTTGGTACTCACCAGGAATATCACCAACGGCGTGACCCTTTCTACCGAAACCCGCAACCAAAACTTCATCATTTTCTTCAATGAAGTTCAAGCAACCATCCCGCGGTACGAAGGCAGTAATCTTTTTTCCATTCTTGATCAGCTGAACCCTGACGCACTTTCTGATGGCAGAGTTGGGCTGCTTGGCTTCAACACCACTGTTAAGCACAAAGCAAAATAACAATCCTCTGCATTCGGGACGAAAGAAAAAAAATTACTTACACTTTTTCCAAAACGATTCCTTTGGCGTGGGAAGCACCTCCGAAAGGATTGGCCTTCCACCTGGTACCAAGATGGGCTTTTTTGTAATCTTTGTCAGCCCACCTCTGGTCCCTTCGGTGGTTTACATGCTTCCTAGCTGTCCTAATACCACGAGGTTTACCTAATTGAAAAAAATGAAACACATAAATAAAAATAATTTCATTGTAGTTTTAAAAATATGCTCAAACTGCAAGTACAAGTAAAGAATTCAAGATTGTAACGTCACATTTTATGGAGATATGTCATACTACCTTTTACTAATTTTTATAATTCAACACAACAAATTATCAATTACTTGCAGAAACATAAATATAATGTAGAAATCGACGAACAGCGCACACGAGGAGTCTAAATAGGTTAGGCAAGTACACGTTAACATATTTTATAAAATACGCGATCTTACCGTTCCAACAAAACACATTATTTTAAACATTATTATCCTGTAATACAAGGCAATTGTACTTATTAATAATCAATAAATATGAATAAAGGAACTCACCCATGTCGACAAACGGAACACGTTGTTAACCGGAAAGAACTGAACGAAGGCCCGATACTCCAGTTGGCAATTTTAACCGCTAGGATCAATCAATGCTGCCAATAAAAATTTTTGAATTTAATAAAAAAAATGCAAAATACGCCTTAAAAATGTAATTATTTCTTTTGATTAAAAATTAAATTATTTTCGACAAAATTTGGAATATTATTGAATTGAATTTTTTGTTTCGATTTTGTAAAAACCGTTTTTAATTTTTGGTAGGGGGTGCCCTTCATGTTTCTCTCGTTTAAACACAATATCGTTTTTCAAAGTGTATTTGTCTAATAATTACAGCTAGTGATTATTTTTTCATTTATAAATACCAATAAAACCGATATTAACGGTGTATTATTTTTCTGTTCACTTATCTAACTGGCTGTTGGCCTGTATTTCTGGCATTTTTGTGGTTGATGAGGGAAGCAGGAGGCAGATTTGCAGACCTCAAGTAAGATTGCACAATATTTGGTAATTAGTGCTTTTCAATTTAAAAAATAAGTTAATATCTAAATGGCCAACTTATATTCTGAAATGTAATGCATTATTTCCCTGTTTTTGTCATATATTCAAATATTGTGTAATGAAATTTAATTCTCGATGACTCATCAAGTGGCCACGAGGCGCTCTTAGCGAAATGTAAGTACTTTAGTAACTATCATATTAATTATATAATATGTATGTCAGCTGGTTCTATTTAATGAAAGTGACAATTTAAATTGATTTATAATTTTGAGGTAAATCAAGAGATCTAAGTCATGACAGATCTTTTGGTTAGAACAATGGTGTATTGCAAAGGTCTTGGGGTGTGAATCCTGCGCCTTGACACTAATTTTTCATCTCAACCACACTTTGCATAAAAATTATTAATCAATTATACTATCAACCCATACATATTAATTATTTGAATTAAATATTCTTTTTATTTAACGTCTTTTTATTTAACGACTAAAAACTTAGTGTCATGAGGTTCAAATTTTTGGGTTAAAATGGCATAAATAGGAGAAATTCGAAAGGCTGTGGGTTGAGATGTCTGAGTAGATCGACGCCAGCTTATAGTGGTTTGAGCAGTAGTAGTGTATTAAGCCGTCCTGCTTGTGACACACTTTTCATCTTTATCAGCTTAGATAAAAAGAATAATTAATTGATACTATTAACTTCATAAAACTCATCTTCGTATAAATATTACAAGAAAATTATTTATAGTGCTGTGCATTGTAATTAGATTATTTTTAATGAGATACAGGTAAGATGTAAATATTGATGGTTACATTTTTAAGAAATTTTTATAGATAGGAGAGAAAGAAAGGAGATTTTTAAACATTTTTATTTACTTATAATTGGCTTTTATTTATTCACATGACAAACATCAAACAAACAAAATCTTGTATCTTCATGCAAAGACCAGGTGCTTTGGATTGCTTAAGTTTACAGTATACAATAATACAATGAGGATAATAATAATTTAATACATTAAAAAGGAAGTTAATTTTTCTCTTATTTATTGAAAAACAATCGTCCGATTATAAAATATAACTACAAAATTAGAATTAAATGTTAAATAGTATAAAATAGAAAAAACCTAAGTTATAAGAAAAAAGAAGAACGAGAGAAAATCTGGGAAGCTGCAATTATGGCATTTTTTGTTATTCTTAAAAAATAAAGGTGCAAAGAGATAACTTTGTACTTAATTAAATAATAAAATTTATTTTAGCATTAATAACACACTAATCTTTGGTTTTTACACTTTTGGATTAAAAAAAATAAAATAAAATAAAAATCTTTGACAATTTGCATTCAATTATTTTACTTAGCCAGTTTTTTTGAAGGCGAGATTCAGCACTCTCAATCTAATTATAGCTGGTGAGACACCCACTTTTCGTTTGTTTTTTAGTTATAAATGATTTTAATTTTCAACAAATAAAAAAGTTTAGTTTAAGAAATAAAATGCATTTCATGTCACTAGGTACCAAAATGCCACAATATAACTGAAATATCCTTTTTAATCTAATGAACTGCTTTCTAAAATAAATGGCATAAGGAAAATAATTTAATACAAATAAAACTTAATTGAAGAAAGGAGGACAACAAAAATGAACAGGTTTTCATTACTCAAAAGACCAGGTTAAGTCCTCATTGGTTTGTTTTAAAAGTATATTAATTCTATGAAATAAAACAGGAAAAACAAATGTTTTTCACAAGATTGATTTTTGGCTAAATTGAATATTGGGGAGAGTAAATGAATGATTCATTAAATAATAGAAAAAATATAAACATGGAGAAATGAAAAGTAGGCTGATTTTGAGAGATGTTTTAGTGTGTTTCCTAACAAAAAATGTATTTTTTAAAATCTTTATGTGGTCTTTACATTTGGTATTATTACAACTAATGTGCAAAATAAGTTTTTTTAAAAATAAATGTACAGATATAAAGTTTTTATTTAACAATAAATATATACAATTGTAATTAATATAATTGGGTAAGGTTTTTGAAACGATATTTAAAAAACAAAAAAAAAAACAATTTACCCGGAAACAAATAATTTGAACACAACAATATACAATGGAAAAGACAGCGAAATAAAAATATATACAGAATGGGTAAAAACAAATTTTTAATTGTACTTTCACTACAATTCCTATTTACATATTGAGGAAAATTAAAACTTTACAGAAAGTTATTATTTTAAAGTTTGAATTCATGAGGGTTGTAAGTTGAATTAAAAATGTTGTCATCTGTACAATAAAAGCTGTGCAATCTGGCCTAACTCTACAATTTTTTTTTTCAAATCAATAAATACCTCTAATCATCTATTATCACACCTAGTCACACATATTTGATAATACTGGGGAAATTGAGGGAAACAGGTCAGTTAAATGATGTATTTTTTCTATAAATTTTTTGTAAGCTCTCTAGGCAAAAGAAAGGCATAGTTTGTGTTCAGTCTAGGGTGTCTAAAAATTACATTATCTTTTTGGGCTTTCCTCTGAAATAGGAGGGAGAGAATCAAGATCTTTGGTCTTTGAAACTTAACAAGATGAGCTCTGAAGCTCACTCAGATTTGTCAGCACTCGTTGTTGCTGGTTATTATTGTTGTTATTCGGCGTTTGATAGCGACTCAGGGCTGCCAGAAGGCGGCTATTAGTTGCATCCAGAACAGCGATTTGGTGTTCTTGCGCCTCAATCACTCTTTGCTTGTAAGTGAGAGTATCGGACATTTTTCTCTGTTCTCTCCTCAACTCCTCTTCGACAGCGATCAGCCTAAAAAAAGTTTCATTATTTATTAACTGGATTTTGCTGTTTTAACAGATCATTCGGGTCTAGAAATACCTCGCTATTATTCCTTTCATGTTATCTGGTTCATCCCTCGGTGGTGGAACTGTTGGACTGCCTTCGTTCTCTAAATCCGCTTGTTCAAGTTTCATTTTCAAAATTTCTACGCTTGTTTGAAGTCGTTCAATTTCACGTTCATACTATAAAACACATCAAATACAATTTACATTATTTTTCATATAGAACATATAACAAACGGTTTTTTAATAATTCCTCCTAACTTCCAAATATCATAATATGATTTAAAGAATAAACAAAGAAAAATTACTTTTCTCATGACTTGATCGTTTCTTTTGTGTCTCCTTGCTTCCTGACAAGTTTCCTCATCGGAACTATCAGTCAAGTCCCTTGTCGAATCGAGGGACATCCTCCTCGGCTCCACTTGCTGCACCTGGGCACCACTGCCACCTGACAACAACCCCAAGTCAGCCAATCTCCCTCTATTAGCCAACACATCACTTTTGCATCGTCTCGTGCTGTTACCTAGTTGCGAATTGTTGTTTGCAAAGATTCGGTTCGCACCGGCTGGGTGATGACCGATTTGAATGTGGGTGGCATGGCTTGCATTCGATCGCCAGACGTGCGACCTCGGAGGAGGGGCTGAAGGATTTGTCCTAGGCAGCCTTGGTGCTGGCCTGCTTGCGGTTATCACCTCATCGTTGGCGACCACCTCTGGCTGTCCATCTGAACTTGACGAAGAACTTGATCTTCTTTGAACCTAAACAATGATCTCATTATAAACATATTCCAAACAGGATAGTAAGATTGATTTCAAACTGAATTACATACCCTTCTAGGACTTCTAATTTGTTGTTGGTAGACAGGGTTGTTAAATGCGAGAGGTGGGGCTGAAGTGTTTGCAGTTCCATTCACGACATTCTGAGTACCTGATGTGTTATTGTTATTGTTGTTGTTGTTACTATTAGATGGCGTAGTCAGATCTACAGGACTTGAACTTTGACTGTATGCAGCAAAGCTCTGATAGCTGAAAGAATAATAACATTATAACAATTGTCTATTTAGCATTAAGAGAATATAATTATGAAAATTAATCATACCCAGATGAAGCCACATTAGAAAGGGTGGAAATGGAAACTTGACTTCCTTTATGCTGTGCATCTAATTCACAGTCGGACAGATCATCTATATGGCCATTATTGAGGCCGGGAATCCTAGGTGTCCCTCTCTATAAATTAAACAAGATAGCATTTTAAACTAATATATAAGAAAATTTAAATTAAAAAATATAAGTATAAGAATAGAATGTACGGCAATATGATGATGGTGGTGATGGTGATGTTTAGCAGGTGTATTGAAGGAGGTTGTGCCTTCCTCTTGTGATGTTGAGAGTGCCGCAGAGGGCAGATAAGCGTTTCTTGGCAAAGTCGACGCTCTCCCAACGACCGGAGATTTACCCTCACTCGCATAGTGATGGGTCAATGAAGGATTGTTCATACAGACTGTCGGGTCGTTGAACCTGAATATGTTCCTCTGAAGCGACTGATAGTTGGCCTGTTCGAGCCCATTACTCACGAGTGTCTGCGGGGCCGAAATTTGCCTTAGAAGCCCCCCAGCAGTCGCGGGTTGGTTCAAAGCTGTTCTCACCCTCTCCAAAATGCAGTGGAGGTGCTGCACATCACCGAGCCTGGCTGCAGCTACTTTCGAAACACACTCTTGTAAAAGTGCATGTAGGATCGAGAGCTGCTTGCCGAGGTCAATGTAGCCATCAAAATCAGAGGTTTGCCCAGGGTAAAGTTCTTTGCTTAAATGACTCTGAAATAAAATACAAATCAATACGGGTTTCTATGCTGTTTCAGTATTGTGTGTTTATGTTGGCACTCACAGAAATTATGTTGAGAAAATCTTTCATTGAAGGAGCTTCACGCTCCAAGAAGTCATTCATAAACTCCATGAAGTTTTCCTTCCCCTGGAATTTTGTAAAGTTTGCCAGGGTCTGGAGTGTCTTTGCAACAAGGGTCAAGTTTCTTGCTGCTTTCTCATTAGGGTATTCTAAAAATTAAACAAACAAATTAATTTAAAAATATTTAGTTTATAATTAAAGCAAAATAATAGAAAACATACCATGAGTTATGTTGAATAGACTAGGTGATAATATAGCTGGACATAGGAATCTTAAGAATATACAAGCAGAGATCAAATTGTCGCTTATTTCCTGTTTTCCAGAAGACGTCAATCTTTCTCTCATAAGACAGAAACATTCCCTCAATTCTCTATAAAAGGGCACAAAAAAAAAAAAAAAAGAAAAAAAAGTCAGCAACGATTCATAAGATGATTTCATTTTGTCAACACTTACAAAGGAAAATTGGTGTGGGAGGCTAGGATTCTCGCCCAGGTCGTTTCGACAGTATTTCTCAAGTTGGCTTGCTGTTTGGCAAGCTGTGGAGCTGAGCCAACTTTCAGCGGATCGACTTCACAGTCTACTCCTGAGCTTAGTACATTGGTTACGAGCTCACCGAGCGTATTGTGGAGGTATCGTTCACCTGTCAATTTCAAATAAGCTTCCATTGCCTTTGTAGCTAAGGAATTCCCTCTGAAGGTTAATCTTTCATCCTCTGCAATTAAAATAATTTAATTTAAAAAAAGAAGCCTAAATTTTTTCAAAATTCTTACCAATTCTGTCGATATCCATCATGACAATGTCTGAAAGAAATTCCTTAGCTAAACCTTCTTTCTGCATTATGTGGACTAAAGCAGTTGCTATGTCTTCTTTCGCTTTAACACCGATAACAGGTTCGAGGATCTCACATATTGATTTATAATCAGTTTTCAGGTACTAAAATAAAAAATTTGTAAAGAAACAATTCCATCAAGGCTAATTTTGCAATTTATGTACCTGCAAAAATTCCTGGTAGACTTGTACAGGAAGAATATCGACTGTTTGGAACCTGCATTTCACCCTGAGAGCCGGAGTCTCTTTCATTGGCTTCTCACTGATGACAGGGTACCATTTTTCCATGAGGTAGCGGGATGTCACTTCATGAACAGGAATGCTAACGCTCCCTGTAAACAGTGATCAATTGGTTATATAATCACATAGTAAATAATATCTATACTGACCTATCAGCACATTCTTCTCTCTCTTCTTTTTCCTGTCGGCCTCTCTGTACAAGTTGATGTTGATCACATTGACTGTAGGAAGATTGAGAAAGTCGAAGTGCTCTCCCCAGAAGCACAGGTCTCCCTTCTGTTTTCCCGACGTCCTTGCATAAAGCGTCTTGTCCAGACATAATTCACAAAAATATCTAAAAGGCAATAAATTAAAGAAATTCATTTATATTTAAAAGTTATCGAATTGTCTAGTCTACCTTTTTTTGTTTGCTATTCCTTTGGCTTCAAGTATCCAAATCTTGAGCGAATTGTCTGTTCTTCTTTGGTGTTCCTGGTCAGGCTGAGCTGATTTTCTCAAACTGAAAATTGAATACATACATAATATTAATTGATGTCAACTGATCAAATGTTATTCTTGTTCCTATCCAAAGTGATTTGAATGGCATACAAGTATCAGTGTTTGTAACGATTTTATAATTTAGTTGAGTCGAATTGCTGTTTTATAAATAGTCTTCACAAATTTTTTTGTTTAGTATGGTTATTCATCCAAGCTTGATTATCTTGGATCAACTGGATATGTTGATTCTTCCTGGCTTTGCCTATCAAATAAGTAATTTGCTGTCTTTAGTGGTAGGGTGGTGCATTTCTCTTAAGTATGTCCATTTATTATAGATGACATAGTTTTGGACTTGATTGATAGCCAAAACCAATAAAAAGAGTATATCAGGACGAAGCTGCATGTTCATCACACTTTGTAGGTCTCAAGACAATCTATACCTCACTTCAGAAATATAAAAACAAACAACAGACAAAGCAAACAAACTATATTTTAAATAAATAAGTTCTACGGTTCTCACCTGTGAACCCATTTATCTCGTTCTTCGGCAGTCCTGCAGGAGAAGTACCTCGGCTCTCCAGCCGGCAAGGTGACCTGGAAGCAGTGCTCCCTCCCGAGGACGGAACGGTGCAAAGGCTTGATCTCGACACCTCCTGAGCTCAGGTCCAGGTTCTGCATGGCGCTCTGCCCTGAGAGCAGGCTCTCGTGAGATCGCGAAGTCCTTAGCCCCCTCACAACCCTGAAAGCAGTGGAGCGTGAATTGTCTTAACAAGTTACGACTGCGAAATGGCCGGTTTGACGTCAACTGGCCATGTGAAACAAGAAAGGATTCACCAAAAGCCCCCCCCCCCCAAAAAAAAAAAAAAAAAAAAAAAAAAAAAAAACTAATGCATATTTTAAATAGAGTGATTGGCTATTGGGGTACAGAGACCAATTGCCTTTGGTCATCTTAAATGGCCTTAGGCCTTAAGGCAGTCCTTGCAATGGACATCAGGTTTGACCATCTTTAAAAAAAAACACATTGGCCAGCTTCAGGTTCCATCCACTTTCCCAGCGACTACTTTGTGTAGCACCATATGCTGCATCTTCTTTGGTGTGGGATCATGCTTGAGACTTTTCCTCTCCTAGTTGTGATAATCTATACCTACATTGATCCTCACAACATAAAACGTGTTCTGCAGTCTCCTCTTCTTCCTGGCAACTGTATGTTTGTTCTGTCTGTACTCCCATCTGGTGCATATGCCTTCTTAAGCAGCTGTGCCTTGTCAGGAGTCAAATCAGAATCTGTTGCAGATACCCTCCATGTATCCCCTTTGAGTAGGTCTTGTGGATGGCCCTTATGTAAATGTCTTTGCAAGCCTCATGCCTGGAGTATTGTTGTTGATTTTGGACTCATTAAGGCTCTATATTTAATTTTTTTTGCATGCTAGGTCACAATAGGGTTCTAGGCCACAAGAATTTATATTGAATCTTTTTTGGGCCAAAATATCCACTTTCTCATTACCTGGAGGGACATGCCATTATGGTGTCACTGACTTCTGCTAGGGCTTGTTTATAATTCCATAAACTTTTTGACTTAAGTGCCACCTGATTGTCAGAGAAAATGACTATCTTTCCGGAATGTGTCCTTAGCCCTTTTTATTTATCTGGCAAACTGCAGCATATTAGGATACATCCAGCACTGCCCGTTTTTGAGCCGTCATTATACCAGTAGGAATTGGCCTTCTGAGGTCATTTGTTTAAAACTTCAGATGGATCTTTAGGAATTTCACGTTTTACGAGAGCCAACACAATGATTATTAATTTTACTATTTTTTTTAACGTTTCTGATTATCCTGGTTTTAGTCTGTCACAAGAGCGTTTTGACATCTTGAACAGGGCCTAACATTGAAGGTGGTGAAATGCTATTATGCATTTGACAGACTGAATGAAGCGTCCGTCTAGATATGCAGACTAGGACGACCGGAAATGAACATTACAGTTTCATGACCTGGCAGACCACAGAAAAATCTCAAGTATTATTTTCTGTCTGGAGTTGTAATTTTTCTGTGCACCTTAAACTTTCTGTAATACAGTTTTTATATAGTGAAACGTGTAAAACCCGACCAATACGGCAAAACTAAGCAAGCCAGGATGATGAATTCATTTTCATCTTCAATGTTTGGTCTGTGGGGTTTTCCGCGAACACATTTTTATACATGGCAAAACGGCGAGTATAGGCGGACCGGGAGTATCTTTAAACTTCTAAGCTCATGAACAAGTAGAGCTCAAGAAAAAATTTCACGGTTTATAGTTTGCTGGCGTTTTTGTCATTTTGTACATCTTGGTAGGTTTATGTTATTCTATTTCATTACGTGGCTTGTGCTATTGGATACGATTGGAAAAGTGATCTAAAAAGGTCTTGTTAAAAAAAAAAAAAAAAAATCATTAATTTAACCGATTCATAGAGTCGTTCATCAGGAATTTGTTCGAAAATCGGGAATGCTATGGTGAGGAACGTCGGCACAGTTCACTGTCGATGCGAGGAAAGCTCCTCTGGTGATTTTTCAAAAAAAAAAAGTAAAAAAAAAAGAGGAGGCACGTGGAAAGCGTGAAAGCCGCGCAATTATGGGTTCTGCTCGAGTACAATTCACGTCAACCTGTCAGAGGATTGCCACGTGAGCGGTTCGACAGTTTGAAACCATCTCGGGTAAACTTGACGCCCGGATGTGCGAATAAGACTTTGCCAGTCCTTCTTCGGACGGTTGTAACATACGACCCACGGACCTGTTGTTTTTGTAATTCACACCCACAAAAATGAATGATCGCCCAAGCCGTGCATTGTTTCAGCCTCTTATCGCAAAGCCGTTCATTAACTCACGGCTCTTATTTGGCTACCGACTCGGAATTTACATTAACCTTCTGGAAAAAAATACCAATGTGTTTTCATTAATTTGAACAACTGCCACGTCTAGAATTAATCCACCTGGACCGGGAGCCCGATATAAAACGCAAGATAAAAATAGCCCGTACTGTCTTCAACGAAATAAGGTCCTTCATCAGCGACCCTTCGACATAAGACGGTCTAAAACTTAGTTTGGCAAAAGCCCTCCAGAGAGAAGTCGTTGATCGAAAGCTAGCAGCTTAGCAACAGGCAAAAATAGAAAATGGGCTACTTCGGCCTCTTCTCGAGAGAAGGTACCTTTGCCACGAACTTAGAATACTAGAAGTACACCCAAATCTTTTGAGATTCCAAAATACTTTGAATACCCTGAGGTCTACCGGAGATGCAGGAAGGTAGGCTCCTCTCTGGCACTTCTCCTACATTAAGTACACAATGAAGTCCTTTATCCACAGAGAAACACAATAACGAGAGAGGATGGCAAAAAAAAAAAAAAAAAAAAATCTTTGCCATGAGTGGCAATTTTTGGCAGAGACCAATACGGTAAGGGTAGTCGGAGTAGGATGAGGTGAGGCGATCAAATCGAAAAAAACTCAGAAATTTTTATCTTCAGTAGCTGGTCTGCGAGTTTTTCCATGTACATCTCCGTCCAAAAGTCAAAACTTGTTTTCCGTGCATTCTTAAGATGTGAGAATGAGACAATTGGACATCTTTGAGATGTGAAGAATTCTTCAAAAACTGTCTTCCAACAACTAGGGTCTTCCAGGGAGCAGGCTAATGTCGACTTAGATAATAACCAAAAATGCAGGAAGATTAGTTACCACGGTCATTTATCGAGAGGTAATTAACCTTAATTAACAAAATGAAGTCCTGTGGCATGAAGATCAAGTTTTGACATAGGGCGGCCAAATGAGCTTTGGTACGTTGAACTTCGTGGATACCGATTAACAGCTTTTGGGATGTGGGTTACGTTTCGATTACCCTGGGGGCTGATAGAATGTCAGGTATCGAGTATTTCCCAATGGGAAATAGGTGTCTTTCCTCACGAATCAAGAATTCAGCAAAATACACTCTCTCAGATATAAAGTGCAAGCTTCAACAGGTCGTAGTCGACTTCCTATTGCTAGAACTTTTTTTTGGTTTGCACAATGAGAAGCATGGTATGAGCTAAGAATGCTTTGAAGAACCTGGTCAACTGTCTCCAGGCCTGAGTATGGCCCAAAGAATCAAAATTTTGTTTCCCTTATAATCTCAAGCTATGATAATGAGATAACTGTAAGTCAGCAAGAAAATAGGTTACCTCGGACAGTTCAAGAAAATTATTTTTCTCTTCAAAACAGATCAATGTAAAGTAAATTCAGTTTTTCTAAATGATACATAAATTCTAATGTTTACAAATGTTTTTGGAACGAATAAAAAGTTGATTGAGGAAGGAGGCGAGGGCTTACTCGGTTAGTTGGTCTCATTTTCTCCATGTACATGTTTTATAAATAATGTTAGCCTGGGGGGCTTTCACCGTTTTAACCTCCGATCTCGTGGAAGCGCTCATCCCCTCTTTTTTGCTGTATTATTTATTGTTCTTATTTTATTTTTCCGTTTCCTTTTTTCCGCAATCTCTCGGCCCATGTCGACGTTCGTTTCCCGTCACGGTCCAGTCGGTTGTCGCGCTCCGTTCCAGCGAGGAGTCGGTTCACGTCATTCACAGCCGACGATTTTAAAGGCCCGCTATACTTAATTTAATGTCGTTACGCTGAGATCTGGAGACAAAAGAGTCCCGGGTTGGGAAATCGCGACGCGGCAGCCTACGCCCATTGTCCAGGACCGGCACGCAGTAGGCAGAAGGCGCCGCTATAATAGAATACGGATAGTTACGGAGACAATGGATCAAACTAGCAAGAAAACTCTTAAGGATCGAAGATAGACACGGGGTAAATTCGCAGGGGACAACAAAAAAGCATGACACTTGAAGGACGGGGTGATGCCCGTCATAGCCATTACAATTCAAAAATCTAATAACTCTCTTGCCTGTTATCAGGGATGTGGTCAAATAAAAGTTTTTAAATTTAAATCTTCACCTAGCTTTCGGAACTTTATTTTTCTTCCTTCAGGACTGTACAAATGTGATATTATACATTTTAATTGTGGCCAATTTTAAGATCAAATATGTCAGAAGTGAATAAACTTAAATTCTTTTGTTTTCATGTTAACACTGAAGTGCAAATATACTTCTGATTAAAAGTAAAACTGTATGTCATGTTCTCATAAATATTTGATGTTAAACTGGCCAGAATTAAAATATATAATATATTCTTTTATCCTTTTTATCAAAAACAGTAGTAGTTTAAATTATAACATCTATACTATCGCAAGACCGGGCGAAAACGGGTCTTGAAGTGAGAATTAATTAAATAATATTGTTAATTAATTACCCGTCGGAATCGAGGGCCCGTTTCCTTTCGAGCTTCGTCACGCTTTTCGTCCTCTTCAGTGGGTTCGCTCTGAAAGACCTCTTCGAGAAGAAATTCTGTGGGAACAAAAAGAAAATAAATTAATACAGTGTATATTGAAACAAAATTGGCGATAGAATGCGGCGGAGGGACTTTAGTGAATCACATGGTAGTTGTTATCAGAGTTTATTTTCAACAGAAATTATTAAATTTTGAGATTTATTCTTGAGTTCGGGATAGCTCGGTCGTTGGCGATTAATTTGGCCCACCTTTTTTCGTTTGCCAGATATTTCTTCTCGTCTTTTATTTATGGCGGTACGCCTAAACGCATCAAACTGACCAAAAGGTGAAGTTAGGCAGACACAATAATGTTTAATACGATAAAAATATCAATGAACAGATAAATGGAGTACAGGTGTTATAACTTTATCGGTTGATTAGTATAATTGAAACAAAGCATGAGCAGGCAGGCGAACCGGGAAGACTGTGAACGTTCAAGGTGACAAATACACAAATGCATTTCATTATACATTGTGCTATATCTCAATGTGCTTTATATTTTTATGAAATGTTCAAGTTTAATGGCTTAGGAATGTAATCAGTAATCAAAAAGGAAAATTGAGAAACAATTAAGCGGCGATTGGTTTTGAAATGTTTCCTAAGGGATCCGAAGAGGATGAATTTTCCCCTTTTTTTCATTTCGGCCCCAAAGAGAAATTCCTCGGTTCGGCAACAACAAAGAGAGGAACGAAAAGGATCGTTGCTAATTCCAGCAAGGCGATCACACGGCGGGGGGGGGGGCAAAGGAAAACTTCACCTCGGTTTTTAATCAGTGGCTTTTGCGCTTGTGGTCTGTGGGGTCGAACCAGAAGGAAAAATCAGAAAAAATAAGCAACCCCGGTCGACATTCATCCATGAGGAATATGTCAAGGTTCGCGTTCCGATTCTGCCGGGACTCGTTCTAACTTTCCGGTTTGTCCCGGACCAGGTGGATCCACGAGTAGGCTCGGGTAACGGTACACGCGAAAAGGAAAGTTTTAAAGGGGTCAGAAAACTAGGGAGTCAATGGGTTACGAACCTGGAATAGTTGTCCCCCGTCTTACTTGTAAAAATAACTTGCGGAAATGTCAAACTTTCACCCCATTCTAAGGTTCGTAGTAACCGTCTCCGAGCGAAACTAAACTTCAGGCTTCTCAAGTTAAAACTAAACAAGCTATTTTGACATCAAAACAAAGCTATTTCAGATAGTAACGATTGCCAATAGAGCCGATTTCTGCTGACGTGGCGATGTTTTAAAAAGAGCAAACCGCGTATGAAAAAACAGCAACCCTAAACTACAGAAAAGTAAACAATTTTCAATAAAGACGATATTCTGTATCGATTGTGGAGGGGTCAGAGGCAGAAAATGAGAAGGCATTGCGTGATAGCGTTGCAGGGCACGTATGCGCCCGCCCGTCCTCCCGACAACAACAACATCTATAGTCTCTATATGCTTTCCAATTTTGACGAGTTTAGCTAAAGATGAAGTAGTGAAAAATCGTGTCGCCTCTTTTCACGAAGCCAACCGGGCTTCCGCACGTGCGCTTGCATAAGCCTCCTCTCTCTCCTGGTTTTCAGAGGATCGACCTGGCGTTTTTTCTTCCATTGTCCCGAGAGAAAATCCCGTCCGTCCGGGCAAAAGCAGTTCTTTCACTCCAGCGATTTTTACTCCGGTTTCGTTCAACCGCTCGACCGTTTATTTGTACTAATGATTACAATTAACCTATTTTCATCATCAGGGAGTTTTGAAAGATGGTCGGGAGATTATGCGGAGTCAAGCAAGATCCCATCGTTTCTAAAAACGAGGCTCCGTTATAGAAAATTACTAGTAATTGCAAGCTTATTTCAATTTTTTTTTTACTTCTCCTCCAATGATGGTTTAGTATAAGTGTACTTAAAATGAATTCAAGCATTCATATCACGATAGAAAATTGGCGAACCTCTTTAATTAAAAGGTGAGATTTTTGATCTGTGGGTTGATTAACCAAGTTCCGTCGATTCCGATATCCTGTGGTCTGCATTTTTTTTCAAACCCTCCTCATTCCCCGCCGTGCATAAGGGAGACCGCATACCGGCGGACTCGTCATACTGTAATCTTAATTCAAATGAGCGGAAGGGATATGGGGAGTAATCTGCACTCTTATTTCCTAGCCGATTGCTGAGTAATTGTGAAAGGGACTTAAAAATGAGCTTTGAATTTAAATAACTAAATGGGTCCTCCCCCCCTCTCTGACATGTGTATACGTATTACACACAAATTCTGTGACCTGATTATCATACATACAAATTTACACATGGTACATATGCATACTTAGAACTAACAAATTTTAAATAAACATTGAGCTAAATGAGAGAAACAAACCGATTTCCCTATAGTTTTTAACAATCTAAATACACATCACTGTTTTTTTACCTACCTCTGGATTTACTTCGCTTCTTGCTATGTCAATTACAACCCTTAGCATATTTCGTAGGTTTTTTGTCTATCACAAATCTCTGTTTTTCTGATAGCCAACATGGGCAGATTTTTTTTTTCAGCTAATCTCTGTGGGTTATTGTGCACAGTGGAATAGGACATGTTCCCATGTCCTGATTCGTGTCGCACCTTATGCAAACTGGAAAGGATGCACAGGCAGAATCTGTGCAAGTATGGCCTGAAATTTCCGTGGCCTCTCTGGAACTGGAAGAGCCAAAAGTTGAGCTTAATCCACAAGGTTGACATTTGCACTTGTATTGTTGGGAAGTACTCAAAATCGGTTCTGCCTTTTGCCCTGCGGGACCATCGAATCTGCCGTTGGTCAAGGATCCATTTTTTTTCTTCTTCTTGGCTTTGGCTGACGACTGGTCAGCTTTCATGATGGAGTTGAGCGTCGCTTTCTCATTTCCGACATTTGGCCACTTTTTTCTTCCGCAAGGACGTTACCAAACTGCGGTGCAGATCGATGAGTGGAGCTTTGGCAATAACTTTAGCCATTTGATTTTGAACGGTACGCTTTGGCCGTCCTTAACAGAGCTACCTTTCGGCCCGTGCAAGGGTCTTTATCCTGTAGTATTTAATCTGTTTGCCTTCCACACCTATTAATTTTTCTTATGTTTGGTGAATACACATCTTGTTTTTTGGTTGGGTGGTGTTACTAGGCATTCGAAGATGATAAAGGTGGTTGTTTCTTCCTCCTTCTTGAATAATATTCAAATGGGGTCTTCGTTAAATTTGCCCAGGTTATGTACATGTTTTCTCAGATGTCAGTAACCAAAAGGTACAACTATTTATGATAATTCATGATCAAGAACACATGGTTAAGCTTTAACGTTCATATGCATAACTATCCTTGTTATGCTAAATAACTATGCCGAGCTATTGCCTATTATTCCTAACTACTCCAAGATGTCTTTGTACAACAGTCTCTAGTAATTCATGTCCAGGGACACATGGTCAAGCCATTTATAACCATCTTTAACTTTCATAACAGTACATAACTGTAACCTAACTTTACAAATTAAACAATATATTCATTACCAACCTAATCGATCAATTCACGCTGTTCTTAACCACTACAGGATCTATTTCTAACCATCGATGACCAATTGCCTTAGTATCTTTACCCTTAAAAACCCACCACTTGACACACCAACCCAGCGGGAGACTAAGCAGACCGGGATGACCAGAAACGGCCAAAATAAATAAATTTTATAATCTGATGGATGCCGATCATCTTCGCATTTTTAGGGTGCATTCTTCCTTTTTAGTCACTCCTAAAGAACAGAACTATCCCCTTGCACCCCAAGTGAGACTATTATTAACCATTGACAGTTACTTCTAATCATCTCAACCAAACTAAACTATGACCTATTTTCTATCAACCTAACTAATCTATCTAACGATGGCGAACTATTTCCACCCATTTGTAATAATAAAACCTGAATAAAATAAGTATACTCATCAAAACCCACTGCTGAAAAAGGCGATTTGACACATCAAACCAGCGAGACAAGGCAGGGAAACGACATAAATAACGCTGTGACTAAAACAGACTTCAAATAACGAGTAACGTTGTACTATTTATTTCTAGTTGACAATTTCAAAAATACGACTTTTGCCTGTTGATAGAGCTTTTTGTGTCCATAAAGCGCTCCTTATTTAATAAATGTAAATTTTTATTTTAGAAGAAGTACCAGAACATTTATAAAATGCATTATGAGGCTCCATATCCTGCTGGAACGGGCTGGGATCTCCGATTGTAAATAATTCAAATCCGATTACCGATCTGGCTCATCCACGATGCACACCATACGATAATGGTACAGTAGCCGGTGCCGGGCCGGGAGAAATCGATGTCCTTCCAAGCAGACGAGAATCGTGCGACGACCAGTGTTCGTTTCCC
The DNA here is from genome assembly GCA_039619505.1 of Cimex hemipterus. Lineage (NCBI taxonomy): Eukaryota > Metazoa > Arthropoda > Insecta > Hemiptera > Cimicidae > Cimex > Cimex hemipterus. The sequence continues at coordinate 8,295,911 of CM077109.1, forward strand.
TTAAACACACGCCCAGGGGGTCTCGCCTGGAGTCATGCCAGGTCACGGCCTTCTTTTTTACCGAGAGTAAATTTGCTTAAAAAGAGAATTTCCCTTGTTCAAAAAGAGGACGTTTCCTATTTGAAAGATCCCAATTGGCCCTACTTTGCCGATTCCCCAATCCCTTCAATTGAGTCCAATCTTGCTGAATTTTTTGGCTCAAAAAATGTTAAGATAAAAAAACAGATTTACTGATACACAATCCTCTGTATCCTTGGTTTTAAACTTGACCCCTGAATTGACAGTGCTATATACTTAAGTTTCTATTCTTCGTTTGACTTTCACCAAGACCTCTAGAAAGGACCGGGGAGGAAGAAAGATATTCATAACTCGCGGGAAGTACTTTATCCGCATCTACTAATTTTATTGAAACTATTTCTACAGTATCTCAAGGAGCGATTATGACACTAATCAAAATTTACGCAATTCCATTGTTACTGTATTTTATCGAATTAATGAAATTTCTTCCAAACGATGAGAATACCGCAAATTTTACGAGATGTAACTGATCATAGCCAGTCGTGTTAGGTCAAACCGGCGGCGATGCAGTTTCTCCCCCTGTATAGTTCTAATTTCTTTTTTATGCCATAAAGTAAGTACAATAATAAAGAGCGTTCGGGGCTACTTTGCACGAAGTCATTAATTTATGTGCGGTCACGACAAGGTACGCGTTGATATAACTTGTCGGGTCCCATTGTACGTTGCATAATTGTATTCATGCGAGGCGAAGAGGAGGAAGCGCGGGCGAGGCCTACCATGTTTCGGTGGGTGTGAACTTCTTTTTTTTTATTTTACCAGAGAAACGTATTTAAGTTTCCGGCTGGTTTGGGGTCAGGAGAACGTAGGCTTTCTCGGCCGTGTTTCACTTTCTCATCCCGGACCCAGCCCGTTTCGACCGTTGGGTGTTTACATTGGGGCGTGAACGGTTTTACAATTGGAAAAGATTGTCGCGACAATTGAAAAATAAGATATTAATGTACGACGCCCACTTTAAGACAAAATTGACCGATTGCAGTATATTTTTAAATACTTTCTATTCGTCTTCTATTCATCCGAAGGAGTACAAAAACACCAAAAACCTTCCAAGGATAGGAATTATTAAGGGACTCTGGGTTAAAAACGTTTTATCGCTGGTCGTTTTCAGAAAGTGGCACGAACGATAAGTTATCTATTTGTCAGCGGTTTACACCCGGGTGAAAATCTCCGAACAGGCCCATTTTCACCGTCAGCCTATGTATCCCCAACGGTTATGCAACTCGGAACGGGAAATTCTTAGAAAAGTCGCTAACTCAAATTACTCGCATACTTCGACGTTATCAAGGCTCTTGGAGGCGCTTTTTAGAAAGCTTGATAACCAAAAATTAAGCATGTAGATTAGCTGGAAAAAGTGAAATGTCGCAGTGGGACTCAACTTGACTAGGCGGAACGAGTGATAACTCAACTACACCTTTGGAACGAATATCAACACACTTGAACGGCGTTTTAACGCTTAACAGACCTAAACTTTAAGAAAAACTTACGGATGTTGTCATGGTTGAAAGTCTAAAAATGAAGAAATTTGTTCATTACAGGCAGGGTAAGGGATGGTGTAAAGGGTATTTTTTTGTTTTTCGAAGGGTTAGAACGATTTGCGACGTTGACAAACCGGAAAGAGAGAAATCTCACAGCAACAAAACAACTTGACATGGCGGATCCACTAATTCTAACCTACATATTTGAGCAGCGTAGGAATTCTTAAAAGGCTAAAAGCTAAGAAATTTATCTAATTTTTCAGTCCTGCAATTCAGACAAAGGACATTATTTATATATTTGGTGGAACGCTTTGATTTAAAATTTTAGAACCAATAAGCAGGAGAGAGAAAATGTCACAGAAAGAAAACTGCTTGACTGGGCGGACCCAGTGATGACTAACGTAGACCTTTAACCGATATGACTACATTTAACGGGTGTTGTTACAGTCGTAGAAAGGCTAAAAACCGAAGAAATTTGATTCTTCCCATTACAGACCGATAAGCGATGATATCAAGCCACAGGGTGAAGTTTTTTTGAAGGTCTGGTAGTATTTTGCAGCATAGATAAAGAGGAAGTCACTAAATGTCACAGTGGAAACAAACAACTTGACCAGGCGGACCCGGTAATGACCTACACCTTGTAACGAAAATGACCAAGCTCGACCGGCGTACTAATGCTTAAAGCGCTAAAAGCCAAGGAACTTGTAGATCCGTTTTTAGAAGGTATGATTAGTTTAGTCACATAATTGATCAGGAAGGACAGCAAATATCAAAGTAAAAACAAGTTGATCTATGTAGACCTACTGATGACCTATACCTATATTAAATATGACCCTACTTGAGCCGGAAACTGCTTAAAAGGCTGAAACTTAGGAATTTTACTGATCGAAGATATCAATAATCCTGATCTTCCCTCATATCAGATTTCATTGAAAGAATCAAAATAATGTGAGAGAACACGCAGTTAAGGTTTCCGAAGACAAGAAATTAATCAAAAATTCCAACGTAAAGTTTCTTTTTAACTTTTGCAATACTGGATTTTACAAAAGTGTATTATGTTGGCCCTTTCATTTTGCGCAATGGTGCTGTTGTCTTCGGGAGTTATTTTCCCAGTTATGTGCCTGTAACTGGGCGCATACGCAACCGTCTCATCATAAAGGTTCCACGGTCCTTTATTTTCCCAGCGTGAAATCCGCGGCGTTCAAAGCGTATTGACACCATCTTAGAAAGGTGGTAAAATTGATTACGTACTCGATCATTGTCTGATGAAGCAGTTGGGCGAACCATTTCCTTTTAATTTTTTGATACAATACAAACAAATACGGTATTGATTTTTTAAAATGAAATGATTGTTTTGTGATGTTTATACTGGTCTGTCACGGCACGGAAAGCAAGTTTCAACATCGAGAATATACGGATTGAACTAAACTTGCACACAAGCAACAGGGGGAAAAAGATTACTGTGATTTCTTTAAAGCAGCACCTGTAGAACTTGGGTGTGTACCCAGGACGGGCAACACGTAAACCTCTTGAAAAATTAAGCAAATTCCATCCCGAGGCTATCCCTCGAGTACTTTCGTGCGGCCAGAAGGCTAAATTGAAATGAGATTTTGCGATAACACTATTATAAACGGTTTTTACAATATTCCTTCACTCAACCGGGTGATTCTTGTGATTATGTACGTTCAGGTGTTTCCGATAATTTTTTATCCCTTGAACATTATACCAAGGCAACCTTCTATGTATACACAAATTATCGAATTGTTTAAAAGAAAGGGTTTACTAAATGATGAAAGTTGATCCATACAAAAATTTGATGGTTATCAGATGATTTGATCTCTGGGTAGGTATTAGTCATCAATAGTACCAAATCGGTAGTCGTACCAAATACCAAAGTGAAAATCATATTTTGAGAAAATTGGTCAGATTAAAAGGAAAAAACGCCCTGGGATGTTTCTTTTCTTTGAGAAAAACTAAATATTCCGATGTCTCGATTTCAGAAGGCGGCTCCCGTTCGGCTGACAGACCCTGAATTAAAATGCCCCAGATACCGTTTGATGTCTCCTTTTTTCCCCTCGGGCTCTCGTCATCATTTAAAAGTTTAATTGAGGTTAAATGTAACTGTTTCCGACTGAAAAACTCCATTCACGCCCTTTGACTCACAGCGATGCCGAGGATCCGACAAGTGGGCCAGCGAAGCCGCAAGACCCAGGCTTAACTTTGACCTGGAGATTTTACAGAGTTAGAAAATGAGAACAGTTTCTGTTATAGCGAAAACTGGCCACTGAAACGTGTACGTACGCCCTAGATTCTTTTCTATACTATTTCGATCACGCAATACATCTGGTTTAAATGTCAAATATTGAATACATCCATCATGAAGCCTTTGAAAAGTATTATATTTCGCTACAAGCAACATAGGCAAAGTACAGATTGCGGACCGTTTATAGCCAATTTTCAAATGTTTTAAAGAAGAGAACAAGCCAGTATTCTCATACTTATATAAACCTTTGGTGAAATAGCAAAACACGTATGTCAGCCGGCTTGTTGAGGACATGTCTTTCACGAAGATGCTACAAACATATTTAAGTTACCCGAATATGAGTCTCACTTGTCTGCATTACCCGAAAAATAATGGACATCGGAAACCTTAGATTGAGGTGGCGTGTCTCAACATGAGAGTGGCAGTGTCTAAAATTTTGAAAAACAATTCGGTTTACCACTTTTTTTATTTATATCGAGGCTACAGGTAAGTGGCAATCAGCCTTTTAAGAGGTGAAATAGGACCGAAAAGGAAAACCCACAAAAAAGGAAAGATCTAACGTGTACCTTGTAATAGACCTATTGTTAGCATACAGTCTAGGGAGCCTTAGATCGTCCTGGTCCACACATTCTAGTTTTGCCATTTATTAATTTTTAAAAATAATGTACACAAATAGTTCAGCCATAGTACACGCGCCTGCATTACAAAATTACTTGCGTTTGGTTGTCTTCGATCATCTTGGTCTGCCCAGAATAGGTCTTCTAGATACACTACAGGCAGTCAATTTTCTATAAAAAGGATAAAAACACGAAGAAGCGTACAGTCTAACCAATATAATAAAGAAAACAAAGAAAATTACGTGAGACAAATCATCATTCTAACATACGGTCTGCTTATCACCGTTGTTTAGGAGTGTTAGATGCACCAGCAGTTAGTGTTCTATAAAACGGACATAAACACAAAAATACGTAATGACTAACCAATGTAATAGGGAAAACTAAGAAAAATTACTTGAGATAAGTTGTCTCTGGTCAACTTAGTCTGGCTATCATCGTAGTTTGCGACTGTTAGATGCACCAAAGGCAGCTTAATTTCCATAAAAGGACATCAACACGAAGAAACGTACTGACGAACTAATGAAATAGGGAAAATTAAAAGAACGACTTAAGATAAGCTGTCCCTGATTATCTTGGTCTGTCCACCATTGATATTTGGTTGTTGAACCCAAGGCAGCTTATTTTTTATAAAAAGGTCGTAAACGCGAAAAAGCACACAGGCTAACCAAGGAATAGGGAAATCTAAGAAAATTACTTAAGATAAGTCGTCCCTTGGTGTACCCACACTGATATTAAGTTGTTATGCACCAGAGGCAGTTTATTTTCTATAAAAAGGACATATACACAAAGAAACGCACAGACTAACTAATTGTGAAAACTAGTAAATTACCGAAGATAGGTCGGCTCCGATTATCCAGATCTACTTGTTATTACTCATTAGGTATTCATTTAGTCATAGGCCATAATGTACGTATACGGTCCAAAGCTGAAGATGCGATCAGTGTATCGAGACGGACAAAACAGGCGAAGATGGTCGGAAAACGAGTGAACAACGTTCAAGGTTTTTAATCACACCTTTATATTAGAAAAGGTAAACAAGGCACCTATTTAAAGACGACAAGAGTGTTGCCGGTTTACAAGTTTGTAGGCGTTGCATCCTTGACTTTGAAATCGAATAACAAACGCGGATTGCATCGATGGACCCACAGAGTTCCTTCGGTTTTTTTTGGAGGCGTTCCAAAAGATACATAACCAAACCTGATCTCAGGTACTCAGCGATGTTTAGGTTTCGAAATTTTGAATTAGGCACAAAAAAAATCACTGCGGTAATTATGCAAGTGCAAGCGGGGGCCCCGGTGTTCCAATGGCCAAATCGGAATACAAATCTACCATGAACACAGGAATTATCTTATCGTTTTCTATCTTATCAATGAATGACGGAATTATAAGGAAATTAAATTTATATCCTCAATTTGTTGAAGAAGTAACCGATCGCTACTGAAATATAAGAACGTTTAAAGATAAGAGAATTTATTTTTACCCAACAGGACGGACCAATTTTGTATCGACCAATGGGTAAAAATCCCCTTTAAACTGAGTACGTTTGAAAATGAACAGACGGGACGAGATTATCCGATTATCTTTCGCATCCGTTACACAAGAATACGCCTATAAAATAACCACCTGACGAGTTGTTTTGACGAGTTTAACGGTTTACAACGGCCCAGGGATTATTTATCTTGGAATAAAAATCCCAACTGTACATAAATTATGTCTTTATGTGTTAGAAATATCGACCAGTTTTCCACTCACGAACACTGAAACAAGGTCCGGTCTTGAAGAAAAGGTACAACCTATTTAACATTATCAGGGCAAAACTATCTTCAAGATGTCTACAGGTTGACATATTTAAGATAGTTTTGCCTTAATAAATCTAAATGATCTTAAACGTCGAAAGCTTAGCAATAACAAATGAATTTGCTTTTTCTCTTCACGACCGTACCTCCATCCAGACTGTTTACAGGAGGTCAGAGAAAAAACGATATAATTTCCAAACAGGGAGGGTCGTTAAAGAACCAATTTTTAACCAGATCCCACTCATTAACGAGTTTATTTCACCGTTATCCCTAATCACGAATCAATCAAACTTGGAATATACAAAACACCTTTCAATCTTTCTAATGAAATTATGAAAATTACAATTGGCCACTTTTGAAAAGGCTTGAAGAACTAAAGGGTCACAAATAGATACCATGTATAATTAGATTCTGATTTCGAAAATGGAATGGTAATGGTAATGGATATAAAATAGAGAAGTTAATACTAATAGAATAATTAAGCGTTAATACACAAGGCCAAAGTACTTCCTAAGCACATAAGACCTACTTACTTAGAAGCCCGGGGGCTTTAAGTTAAGAGGCTTCTGTTCATCACGTTTCTCTCTGATTTTTACCAAACTAGTAATGATATCATCAATAATATAAAAACAACTATAATTATATATAGTAAATAGCATGGACGTAAAGTTTTATAGGCCGGATGTAGGAGTGGCTTGAAGCTGAAGTATTAATGTTATCAGTTTTTCCAGAATTGTGATTGAAAATGAAACAGACCGTTATCAAATAAGCAACAAGTTAGATTATCATTATCAAGAGGGCCTGCGTTAAGTCGCAGATCTTATCGCCAAAGTAGAAAGCCCACCATTGTCTATCGATATGAGTTTGGTTTGTCAGACTTGATGAATCAAGTTTGATAAGCCTCGGTCGGGAATTCGGCCGTTCCAGTCGAAAATGTCAACCCCAGGGCGATCTACTTCGTTGGGTCCTGCAGGACCTGAAGTGCTCGTTCTTGAAGGATTCGAAAGGATCGAGAACTTGTGATACTCGTCCCAATTCTTGACCTTTCATCAATGAAATCTGATCTGGGTTGATTTCGATTAAACAAATAAGTAAATGGGTTTTGTTCACAGATGCCCTTTATCATAAGAAAATAATACGAATTTATACTATTTCTATGAGGTTCTTCATTAGAATGTGACTTTTACAAGAACGTATATTAAAAATAAATTTATCCATTATTTCTTGAGCTACAAACTACTTTAAGCTAATGCCATTCACTGACAGCACCTTAACTATCTATTCTAAATGGAGGATTTGGGTTAAGATTTAAATATAGATTAAAAGGTACTTACGACAATCCTGGAAGGGGTGAGTTCTAGGGTCCTGTTGCCGAGGACAGGAGTGGCTGGAGCACTTCCCCTCCGGCAAGCCTTCTCGTACGATGTGTCTGCAACACAGGTTCACACAATGAGTACTGGTACTGCTGGGGTGGGTCGAGGGGGAGCCGGTGGGGCGAGGGCCGGCGGAGGGGGCATCCCTTCCATCCCGGTGTCACACTTACCAACCGGTTCCCTCTACACAGGAATGCAAGGGGCACAGAAGCAGTCGAAAATAGGAGAAATAAATTAGTCGTGGAGAGAGGGGTCAACAGCGGAGTCGGAATTTTGGAAGTAATTAAAATTTTTCGAAATCGCAGTGGTGGTCCGGTACAAGACTGACCGATCCCCATGGGGTGGGAGATCGAAGCCAATCAACCTGATGCCTTACATAAAACTGTTAATAGATAATATATATGCGAAGTGAGAAGACTATTTCTTCATAGCTAATTTATTGTAAACATTATTTTATAAACTTTATTGCGTCACATTTCCCGTCTTCCTTCGACTTCCATAGTAAAGCCTGACAGTGCAAAATGGGGATGCCAGAGGGCTGTAGCTTCCACGTGGATCAAAGCCCCATATACAGCCCTCTGGGGAGGTTTTCAAAATGTGAATGCTTCCAAAAGGGTAGCCATTGGATTAGCCAGTTAGTTCAGTGGAGTTGGATTGACATTAGTCAGTGATTTACACGAGTACGAAGTAGGTAGTCATAGTTGAGCGGAGTAAAGTTGGCACTGGTTAATCGTTCACGAGACAGTTAAAATAAGTCACTGGTCAGTAAGTGACAAGAGAACGGAGTTAGCAGTCATAGTTGAGAGGAGTTGGGTTGACATTGGTGAGCTATTGACACGAGTATGAAGGAGGTAGCCTTGTTGAGCACATTTAGGTGGCCACTTGGCAGATTGGAGCATGCTCAGGAGAGTTTCGAGTAAGTCGCTGGTCAGTGATTGACAGGAGTACGGAATTAATTGGCAGTCATAGTTGAGAGGTGTTGGATTGGCAATGGTCAATTGCTTACGACACAGAGTTCAGGAACATTCACTGGTCAGTTATTGACAGGGGTACGGATTTGACAGCCATAGTTTAGAGGAGCTAGGTTAACACTGCTGATCTGGATATGAGTCAGTAAGAATTTAGTCAGTGATTGACATAAGTATGGAGTAATCATAGTTGAACGAAGTTAGATTGGTACTGGTCAATCGCTCACAAGAAATTTAGAGTTTAGAGACAGCCATTGGTCATATTGACGTTGGGTTTTGAACTTCCGACATTTCTGTTGCGTTTGTAAAATCCTTACATAAAGCCAGTTCAGGGTACTTGCAAAAATATTCTGGTAGCATTGAGTATGATTATAGTACAGTTTAACAACGTTCTACTTACCAATAGAGTATCATAAAGATCAAATACAAGCACTCAATGAAAGATACGGAAAATTCAGACGCTAACATAGACTGAGATCTATGTTAAGCACACATAACAAACTTGCCCATTAGACCGATATGGATGTAGGGAGTGATCCAACATCAACCTTCCTTTTTAGTTCTCAACTCTATCTCTACTACACTTGACGTGCACAAAGACAAATTCTTTCCACCCTAATAATTCTCTACGTCGGTTAGATGACCTGGTCACATCCTATCCTAGTCCTTTAGACTTTAATGACGGACGCCCTAACCTCTATGTCACCGCGGTCCCCTGGCAACAATCTTATGTATTTAATGATATATTTATGCACATGTCCATGGACCTATTTGTTTATGATATAGCACGAAAATTATTATTTTTTATGTAGCGTATGTTCGTGAGAACGATCAACATTTGGTAAAGAACCAAAATTTCACATTTTACACACGATTTGACTTTTGATTCTTCTGATTTGTTTTCAACGTTTGGTACAGAACCAAAATTTCACATTTTACACTCGGTTTGACTTTTGATTTCTATCCTACATGGTTGGCAGGCGGCCGTTTCAATACTCTTTTACACAAAAAGGTCTGAAAAGGCGAACGACAAAAACCGTCATTTCATGAGACTCTATAATGACAATAACCTGTTCCACATTAAGTCGAGTCTCGTTAGCAGTCTTTTATTAGGAATTTTTTTTCAAGAAAGGGCTTCGGAATGCCTAGTGATTAAGAAGTTTTCGTGTGTTTAACGCATAACGGACACAAGGTCGTTAAGTACAGAACTTCCAGCTCCGTCTAAAATGTCTCCAGATAGTTTCGTCAAGTTTAGGACTTTGTTGATATTTTGAATGTTGTCATAAGAGAGCTCGCGATATGTTCTGTTGTAAAATTAGAAACGCTGACCGACATATCGCTCCCCCAATGGCAACATTAAAGTCCTTTGTGCTGTCTGTCCAGCTGCAGTTCACATCCCGAGCAGCTAGAATACCCGCAAGAGGGATTATAAAAAAAAGAGCTCCATAGCTGTCAAGCGGACCGTGCATAACTTTCTCATTCAACCCCTTTCGCGATAAATGTCATAATTAAAAAAATTGAGAGCCGGCTGGAGCTCTTTCGAGTGGGCCGTTGTCGCAATAACGGGGCGATTTTCTGTAAATAATTAACGGGCCAGTTAAAACTCTGAGACCAGGCGTTAACTCAGCGAAACTGGGCGGGCCATTATAGGATTAATAAGGAGCGTAAACATTTTAAAAAGGCTTCAAAAATTCAAAATTAAACACGATGCTACAACAGAAAGAAAATGTTTAGTGTCGAAAACTTTTTTGAAATTGTCATTTAATGATAACTACTGTTAACCTTGTTAAATTAACGATCATATCCAGAGAGATGGATGTCCTTTCTATCTCGGAAGAATTTAATAACCGTTTTAATGAATTCGGATGCATAACACACGATTCACCATCCAACATCCTGATTACTTATCAAGCTGATGATCTCTGCATATTATACTGTATGTACAGTTATAGTCAAATAAGATAGGCAAAATTTTATTTTATGTACAAAAAATGTACATATTTAATAATTTGTGTTAATAAAAAAGCTCGCTGGAACCTTTCAGAACACGCGGATGGGTATTTGGGAGAGGAGCCGGCCATTGCCGGAACACTCAGACTTTAGGGTTGGGTTAGGAGGTCACTGGGATTGTTAGGATGGGACGTTGATGAAAGGGATTGAACTTGGAAAGGAAACGTTTGGTTCATGTCCGTCCCAATTTGGTGGGTGTATGGGTTGGTGTCGTAGAAGAGTGAGTTAAGGATGCGACAGAGGACTTCTGTTTGAACGGATTAAAATCTTTGGACGTTGGTTGCTTGGCTGAACCTCACAAACCTGACTCTGTAAGTTCAAATCGGTCTAATTAAGTCTTCTGATATTAGTTTGCCGCATCCTAACCTTCGGTTCAGTTCTTTTTTTAATTTTTTTTATATATGTTTTCAGTATTAAAAGTACCGATCCATTTTTCACTTACGAACACTTTGGATCAAGGTCTTGAAGAAGAAAGCAAATTTAGTTGCTAGTGAAAAAAGGTCGAAAGCTTGTCAGTACCACCTTAAGTTTATGTATATAATTCCAAGTAACTCTACCGTCCAAGTAGAACCCAAGTTAGCGGATTTGGTTGGATGGGTGATTACCTTACTGGTTATGGCCACTGGTGGGCGGATGCTCTTAAGTGTAATTGACACGTGCCGGCTTTTTTGTTTCTTTAGCTTGACGCGCCATCGAGCGCACCAGTCGGTAATGAGGTCTCTAGGTGGTCTTGGGTTGGTTTAACTGTAAGAGTAGGGTCAGGATGTGAGAAGAAGATTGCGGTTCGTCCACGAAAGAAAAGAAAAAGGGTAAATAGGTGAGCATTGTAAACTGTGTAGAGGATTAGTCCTAGGATACCCCCTTGGGGAACTTTTTATAACTTCACCATGAGATAGTAGGTATGGGGAAGAATTCTTAATATGAAAAGGAGCCCGGGTTCCTACTCTCTCAAATGCCTCCGTAACATCTAAAAAACAGCTGAGCAATAACGCACAGACAACCGGTAAAAATTCTTTCGGAGTGGTGAAGAAATGTTCACCTAGAACCTAGGTGAATCGTGATTTTCCTAAAATAACTAAATAGTAGGTTAATTATTCCTATTAGAGAATATAATGATTAGTTTAAAGAAAAATAATGCCGTCCCTTGAAGTTTCTTTCATTCGAGAGTTTTTGCTCCTTGTCTTTTTATATAACGGTGAGCAAGTTGACTGTCCCACCCGAAATAACACCCGGAGTTTCCCAAAGTTTACACTAAAATATACGGGAAGGTTTGAACTTAATTGATCGCAGTGAAACCACCACGGACGGTTATTATCCGCACAGCCAAGCTGTAAATAATAAGGCGTAAGGACTTCGCTAAACTAAGCATAACAATGTCGAGCTTATAAGGCCGCGTGACGTGTTTTATGTTAACCGCAAACACGTCCGCGCCTATGCGATTATTAACATCGGCTAAACATTACATTGAGCAATTTCAATATTTCTCTAATAATAGATTTACAAAGCTTGACACCGATCGGTTAAAACGTGACCGCATCCAAGGAAAAAAAGGTGGCATGTAGCTTTGTACTAAATTTCAGAGAAAACGACTTGATATCGTTCAATAAGAAAAACACAGTTTATCCATCATTGTTGAAATCCTCGGATTGGTTTTCAGTTGATTTTGAGATCTCGGCCCAAACTGACACGCACTTCGTGCCCTTTTGATAAGGAGAGTGAAGAAAGATCCTTTTCCAAGGGTGGTTTTTGTCTCGCCACGAAAGCTTTCTTCTCCCAAGGGTTACCCTTCGTCGATATCCTGTCACGATTCTAGAGCAATAAAAGGAAAGATGTCTCCTTCCAACCCATAGTTTAGGAATAGAGAGAGATATGATGGCTAAGAAGTTCTGAAGGACATTTTTAACTTTATCTCCTTTCAGTGGGTCTATCGAAGCATATAGAACTCAATTTATAAATAACATACATTGTATATATGTGTATAACATGTACCAACAATGAATAAATTAAAAGTCCGATCTACGTTATTCTTTTTCCCCTTTTCGACCCGGTGGGAAGAGAAAACGACCTCCTGTCCGGCGGACACGATTGGTAAATGTGCATAGTCATGTCTGTCAAACGAGGGTCATCGCGACGTCTTCAAAGGGGAGAAACGGTTCTGATAAATCTCAAAATTATGCAGACCGAAAGATGAAAGGGGGAGAAGGAAGAGCTCTTTTTAGGGCAGCCTCTGGACCGAGATCTGAGTCCTTTTGTGGGGGTTGCGATTCCCAGGAGAAAACCTTCGCCCCGAGTGTAAAATCGTGAGCAATAACACGGCCAGGAAGCCATTACAAATATAATTCTGGGTTCTATCTGGAGTACTGATCTTTTTACTTTTGCGAGTAATGACCTATGACGGCGGGTTTTAGACTTATTTCTTCCCTTCCCACCCATTCCGACCTAGGTGAAAACGAGCTGTAACCATCCACTCTTTTATAGAACCTTTGAGAAAATAAAAGGAATCATATTTGAAATAATTAATGAACGCGAATATTTCCCATGGACATTCTTACCAGAGTGTAAGAGGTGACATTTTAACATTTCACTGCTTTATCAATTCCAACAGAAAGTTTAATTTGGACAAAAGGGCATTTTATATTACACATTGAACTTTTGAACGAAGCACAACTTTCAATCAAAAAGATGAAGTCTGATCAGTTAGGTCCTGACTTATGTACATGGATCACCTCGCTTATTCCCGATTACAGGGACGCATCCCCTTTTTTTTCTCAAGCTGTGAAACGAGCTGGAAAGTGAATTTTACACAGAAAAACTTTTCTCTCCCTTTTTCTTTTACACGATGAAAAAATCCGAAATTCCTGAATGGATGGAATTATCCTGTAATTCGAGGCGGGCTGGGCCGGCTTCCAACTCACGTAACTCCGGGTCCATTTTCCTCTGGGCTAAGTTTTGTAAACGCATCGTCTCGACCATTACAATTTCACTTTCATCCAGTTCCCCCTTTCTTTGCGAACAGGGAACTTGGCATAAAACATTTCGGGCTGTTGAAAAAAAAGTCGATTCTGACGGAAATTACAGTGTCAAAGTTCTCACAAAAAAACAACACTCTGCACTTGTAATTTAAATCTCAGTCTGGGTTTTAATCATTCCTACTCAACAGCAAAACTAGTTACGGTACTTGTGTTTTAATATTGAAGAGAACGTCTTGGAGATCAATCAGGTCAATCACACAGACAACGAGCCAATTTAACGAACCAGGAAGCCCGTGGAATTTAATTAAAACATCATTTGCAGGAATCGTTACGTAAATTGACTTGCTTGCAATTTAGTGCAGAATAAACGAAAAACAAGTTGTCAATTTAGTAAATTATGACATGCTCTTCTTCTCTTTGTGTTCCTTATATTTTGTTTTATTGTTCTTTCTTTTTTTTAATCTTCAATTAATCATGATAAACAAAATTCCATATGAGAGAGAGAGAGGGGGGA
>CM077109.1:8310373-8361784 GCA_039619505.1 Cimex hemipterus
AGAGAGAGAGAGAGAGAGAGAGAGAGGAAAGATTGAGAAATAAGGAAGAGAGAAGGGGTGAGCGAGAAAAAAGGGAAATGGGAATGAGAGGAAGAGTGGGAGGGAGAGAGAGTGAGAAAGCAATAGAGAGAGGGAGAGGGAGAGGGAGAGGGAGAGAGAGGGAGAGGGAGGGAGAGGAGGGAGTTTAAGAGAAAAAGTCTTTGTTTCTCTCTCTATTGTTTTATTATCTACCCTATTTTTCTGTCCGTCTCTTTTCTTTTATCTCGGTCTGTTTATCTCTCTTATTTGTTTTAACAAGGACTGACTCAATTTTTTAAATTCTGTCTTGTTTTTCATCTGCCTGTCTCATTCTTTCTTATTCCCTCAAGATGTCAAGTTTCTTTTTTATCCTTTTCTGTTTTTCTCTACATTTTTTGTGTCCTTCTTTCTGTCTAACAGTTTCACCTTTCCCCACGTCTGTCTCAATTTATTCCTTGCTGTCTAAATCTTTTTTCCTACCTCTATTTATTTTTTCTTTGCTGGAGTGTCCATCCCTCTATCTTTCTTTTAGTCTGTGCTTTCTGTACTCTTTTTCACTATGTTAGTCTTGTCTATTTGGCTCTTTCTTTTTAGATCTGCCTGCTTATTTCTTTCTTTTTTCCACTTTGTCTCTCTTTTTTTTACAAGTTTATGTCCCTAATTTTGCTTTCTGGTTGTCAGTCTCGATCCTCAGCTTGTCCTTCTGTTCTTTTTACTTATTTTTTATTATGGCTATCTGTCTGACTCTTTTTCTTACAGCTTACATATCTTTCTGTTTTATTCTCTGTCTTTCTCGAATAACTATTATTATTTTCTTTTTGTCTGTCTTATTCTTTTTTTGAAGAATGGGTCGCCCGCGGCCATTAAGGTTTAGGCTCTATCAGGGTACCTAGTTCAAACAACCTGAGTGATTTTAAAGCAGAAGGGTTTTCGAGATTCGTCACATCTTTGTATTTTTCGCGTACGCGGAAGACAAGAGCACTTCGACAAAAGACATCCCTCCGGTCTTGTTCAGAGGTTGTCGCAGGGGGGCTTGCGATTCAAGTCCCCCCCCAGCCGTTCCGGGCCCCTGCACAGCCAAAACATGAATCTTGCACAAATAAACAGGACTTGTTGATAAATTAACCCTTCCCCTAATTTCAGCTCAACCGGTTTCCCATTATTGCCCAACTAAATTGACAATAGATGAATCAATCCATATTAAAATGTACAAATCAGAAATGCTTTTACCTAATAGTAATAGGAGAAAAACATTAATATAATTATTATTTTAAAAATAAATATTAAATAGTTTAACAGTACAAGGTTTCTAGTAGGGAAACCTACATAAATCTACGTAAAATATAAATATCACGTCTGCCGTGACTGATCGCACCCAGCAAAGCTCAACAATTCAATTAGAGCTTCAACGCTATCAAGATCGATGGCACGTTCCATAATAGATTTGTTTCGTTTTCCTTTGTTATTTAACGTCTAAATTAACTATGACTATAACCACGATGACATACAGCGAAATAAGGCGGACCAGAAATGTGTACCTATAAACAACTGAGCGTAACATTTTTCGCTTAAAATTCGATTAGCGTAACACTTTAATGTGTACAAATGTAAATCTTTGTACGTTTATAACCTTAATATTGTGTGTGTGTGTGTGTGTGCGTGCGCGCGCGCGCGTCACTTATTTCAAGCGTCGCTGATTACAGTGAAGGCAAAGTTAACTTGATGTAAATTATCTCAATGACATAACATTCTCCGCTGATGTTAGTACTAGGCCTATTAATTTTTACGAGTTTTCAAAGATTAAGGCGTATCGGATAAAATGGGCCAGCCGAGCAATTCCGAAACTGAAAAAAGTCAAACAGTTTTATACTTATGAGTTCAATGAAGACGTTGAAAAAGAGAAAAATTGGGCTTGGTTAACTATTTTATCACGGTCCGCCTATTCTCGCTGTTTTTCTTAAAAAAAAAAAAAAAAAAAAAAAAAAAAAAAAAAAAAAAAAAAAAAACCGTACAAATGTAAATAACGTTTATTAGATGTACTCGGCATGTTGCCATCTATTTAGAAGACGTAAATAAGGAGAAACTGAACATGGCAAAAAGATGAAATTACATCACTTTGGTCGTTCCAATCGTTCTGACAAGTCAGACGAGTTTAAGCATTTGATCATAAGCATTATTATGGTGGATGGTGAAGGCCATTTCTTCAGTTGTCTCTAATACACATTCAGCATTTAGCCAAAGGACATAATAACAGAGAAAAGCACAGATTCAGTGAAGAAGATAAAAACGACGAAATTACTTCTCTTTGGTCGTTCTGATCTTCGGGAAGAGTTTCGGCATTTAGCCATCCCTAATAAAGGATTGAAATACGGAGAAATGCACAGCCTAACCACTGAAGATGGTAAAAACGACGAAATCACATCACTTTGATTGTTCCGTTCGTTCTGGAAAGTCGGACGAGTTAAGCATTTGCCCAGTTGGTGGATGATGAAGACCATTGCTTCAGTTCGGTGTCTCCGAAAATGATTCTGATCTGTAGGACTTTTCATCATTTAGACATGTTTAAATGGACATAAACACGGAGAGACTAACAGGCTAACAAGTGAAAATTACGAAAATCATCTGGAAGACCAAACCAGCGAGGAGAGATGCACACGGGCGTATGCATATAAACAAGGTAAGTTTTAGGTTTTGATAATTATTTGATTATCTAGTCTCGCTGCTTGAGCGTAAGAATTGCAACCGTACCAAAATTTAAAAGTTGTTTATAAGATAAAAACCGTACGATAGGTTGTGTATGCTTTATTCAGCGATCCTACTATCTGTTACTTACAGTGCTATCATTTAGGTCGTCTGTTGTCGCTGGTGTGATAAATCCGTACGTTTTTTCCTGTTGATCCTATACCAAGATGGCATAGGACTGTCAGATCTTGTTTACGTGAGTGCGTTCCTTGTGTCCTTTTTTGGTCGAACAAAACCGCTAGAATATTTTTTTAAAACAACCTCAAAAGGCAGTCTAGTTTAATTAAATGTATATCCGCTCGGTTTATAGTCGGCCGTTCGAAAGAGGAACCAAGAGAAGAGAGGTCATCACTCGCCAATCTTCCGATTCCGACATCCTTTTAGGCGTATCGCTGCCATTTTCGGTATTTATCTCGGACGAGGGTATCTGACGAAAACAAGACTTTTCGAATAAAAATTCCATGTTTACGAGCTTATTTAACGCACGCATTTGAAGAATTCTGATGTTCGAAGAGAAAAGCCTCCGTTACAACTTCTGCGTCAATTAATTTGTCGGTCGATGCAGCGGTTTCGTGGGTTATTGCCTAACATTCTGTTTTATCTAATGTCCAAAAGGTTACGTGTTTGTTCACCTGCTTTTAAAGCCTGAACACCTCGTAAAGCACGAAGCTCATATCTTTCGGTTTCGACAGTAAGAAAAGGGCAACTTCTACAAAAATCAACAGGTTTCTGTTCTAACAAACAACGAGGAAGGTGAACCATTTTTATTCCGGCTGTCCTTTTTTTTTAAATTTTATTTCGCCAACCAAACGATTCGGTGTATAATTTGTTGGGCTACGAAAAAAAGGGCTTTATCTAAAATGGTACGCAGATAGATAATAAATCTTATGTAAAAGTGAGGCGGACTTTCCAAAAAATTGTGGAAAGCGTGCCGCGCTCATTAACGATGGATCTTGTGAATTTCGTATTCGGGGCACAATCGCCAATTTATCCACGGGCAATTTCGATGAAGAAAATGGGAGGGATTTTTCCGAATCCTGTAAACAAAGGGACGCACTTCCCTCTTGACGTTGTTCCGTTGTAAATTCATAAAATTTTGGCTAATTTCCTTTTTCCGGAGGCTCCTTCGTACCAAAATGAGATTCACAACGGCACTGGTCTTACAATATAAAAAAATTGAGTAAATTTTTAGCGTTAATTAAAGAATAAAATATATTTTCACTAGCCTTGAGATACACGAATGTCGTCGGATAATCTGCAGAAGGAAACAGCCTGAAGTGATTTAAATTGTAGAAAAAAGTTTTTATTTTATGGGACAACGCCATTTTACGAAGTTTCTAGGCCAGAAAGAAGTTATTATGTCCCGACAAGACACAAGTAAATACAAGTCTGACTGGTATCGATCTGTTTTCTTAGCGATTGGGATCAATTAGGTCCTGTTGCGATTTTCCTATTTACCGAGGGTGACTATTGGTCAGATACCATCTTCCTGAAATACTGAAACCGCGGTATCGGAGAAAAGTCTCATTAATTCTAGCTTAAAGACACTATTTTTTTATACCATTAAAATGTTTTATACGAGAACAGACTAAAACATCTCGATTAGGCAAACCAGGAGAGTCAAGGACGACAAAACTGAATTGATTTTATATATTTTGTTACGTTTATTACAAAGTCTGTGCGTTTCTCAGTGTTTATTAGAGATCGGTCAAAACGAAGCCGGCAGGCTTTTTAATAGCGAGAATAGGCGGACCAGGATCTTCGGAAACGGCAAAATTGGGAGTAAACTGCGTTTCAGCAAAAAAGTTCTCTGGTTGATAGCCGATGCGACTTTCTTCTCGTTGCTGGCGATGTAAGCTTTTCAGATGTTCAGCTTTTTTTGCTAAAATGCAGACAACACAAGGCTCTGAATATTATCTCAATAAAGATAGAAACGTTGGAACCATAAAGAAAATGTTTTCTGACACCTACATCATATCAGACCGCATCTCACGATTTCTTAATAATTATCGATTAACAGCCACTAATCTCCACACAATCCCATAATTTTCACCATCTTCCACGGAATCGACCAAACCAGAATAATTTTATCACTTTTGCGTGGTTGAACTGTGCTTTTTTGAAGGTTTGTCGTTTTAATGAGAATCAATAACTACCAAAACTCTACAGGCAGACCAAAAAGGTGAGAATAGTCACACCAGGTTGGTAGGAAATGAGCAGACTGCATTTTAATATATTAATTGATTAATCTACAGTTTCGTCGCTTCTGATAGTCTTGTGATCTTGCTCTTCTCTCTAGTTTGGTCTGTTAATTTTTTCGCGAGTGAAGTTTTTTCTACAGACGGAGAAATGACAAAACAAGCCTGACAGGCATCACTAGCGAATACAAGTGGAACGGAATACCCGGAAACGACCGTAATAAATTAATTTGATAATCTTTAACATTTTCTGTTGTTAGTTGTGGGCTACTGCTCCATTTTTGTGTCTTTTGATAAATTTCAAAATAGCGACATGCTATACAGATATGAGGAAAGACTAAACTAAAGAAATTTTATAACTTATTTCGATTGTTTGTGGTTGATCTGTGCTTTTGAAATAGATTTGCATTTTTCGCAACATTCGTTAGCCTGTATATTTTGGTTTTAGATGTTGAATTGTGATAAAAGAGTAAAACTAGCGAGGATAGACGGACCAGTAAGGTCAGAAATGATAAAACTGAAGAAATGTTTTACTTTTTACTACTTTTGTTAATTGTCTGTCACTATGTACGTGATGCTTTTATATATGGCGAACGTTAACATAATGACCAAAACCTGCGAGTCCAGGCGGATCGAGACGAAAGGAAAAGCAAAAAGAAATAATTTCCTAGTTTTCGCCATCTCCGCGTGTATGTCCTTTTTTAAGATCAGACCAACATTAGGCACTATGAATTTTCTGTTCATAACCGACCAAGCTGGACCGTGCTGCCTCCTTCCGTCCATAGCGGCCGACCGTGGCAATAGTTTCTTAACAGCCTAGATTAAGAAAAACGGCTGAGAAGACAAATGGATCCGACGGTCAAAACGTTTAAAGTCAATTTTACTATCAGCTCCACTTCCGCGGCAAAGTAGGGACACAGAGACTGGAAAGAAGGGGGAAAATAACTCAATTCTATCAGTCACTCTTTTATAGGAATATGCGGGGATTGAGCCGTCACCGAGGAGATTTATCTAGATTTTATAAAACCGGTGTCACTATACGCCTTTCATCCCATCAAAAGGGATAAAAAATAAAGAGATTTTCGGGCTTAACGCCTTACTTTTTTTTGTTAAATACACGTTCCGCCGGAGACTAATTTACATCCAAAAATGAAGAAAAACCTCTGAATATTAAAAAAATATAAAATTACAACGATATGACCTTTATCGTTGGTTCTGGTCCGCTAAAATCCGTTTTTGTATGTTTTGGCACATGCCACCTTATGCGAAAAGGACAGAAATAACGGAAAACGCACAGACCAACTAATGAAAATAACGAAAAATGCAAAATTAGGTTTGGTTGTCTGGACATATAAAAATTGAAATCCAAAATGACTCAAACTGAATATTATTCATATGTTGATACAGATCCAACTTAAGTTTGTTTACTTTGAGACCATTATTCTTAAAAAATAAACCCATTCTAAATACTGGTCCGATTGGTCCCGCTTTGATTTTTTCAAACATGTCCGAAATTGCAGTATCTTCAGAGGATGTCGGTACAGTCTGTACGCAATGTCTTGAGAAAGACAGGGCATCGGTTTAAGTAAAGACGGTAATTTACATACAAAATTTGCCTCTGAAAAAAAAAAAAAAAAAAATTCAACAATATGATCTTTATCGTTGGTTCTGGCTCGCTGATATACTATTTGTCACTTTTGGCACATGCCACCTTACACAAAAAGGACATCCATAACGAGAAACGCTCAGACCAAAATACCAAAAATGCAAAATTAAGTTTGGTTGTCTCGACATACCAAAACTGAGATCCGAAATGACTGCTAACTAAATATTTCTCATATGCTGATCTAGACTTTCCTTCACATCCAACTTAAGTTTATTTCCTTTGACAGTCCATTATTCTACACAAATAATCTCATTCTACTGGTCTGTCAGGTCTCGCTTTGATTTTGTCAAACGTGTTCGAATTTGCAGTATCCGTACCCAGTGCCTTGAGGAGGACAAGGCATCTGTTCAGGCTGTCCCTTCTTCAGCAATTCTTCTAGTTTTCCCCGGTATAAAACGTCCCGTTTCCGGGTAAGAGAACGACTCATTCCTCTCAAGTTAATTAAACACTAACCCCTCCGTAGCAGGGCAGTCCGTAGGAAAAGCTAATAAATCGGGGCCAGGTAGGGGGAAGGGCAATAAAAACGGACGGAGGGAAAGAAGGAAATATGTTTTACGATCACATTTTAAAGCCGAGAGACGGTTGGTTTTTTTACGGCGGCCCGTTGGAAGAACTGAAGAATGAATTGAAGGGGGGAGGGCAACGATCCGTGGATGCGGGCCGACTTGTTGACTCATCCGGCTGAAGACCGTAAGAAACGAGATGAAGCCGGCGATCCGAAGATGTGGCGGGCAATTTTAACCTCCCTCCAGTCAAAATACATGCACAAATAATAGAAAAGTAATATTTACTTGGAAAAAAAAAAAAAACTGCAAGGATCATCTGCAGTAAACCACCACGCCCATCTTCTGCTATACCTTCACTTCCAATGCGTACAGCTGTCCGGTTTAACGAATAACTCATACAATACGATTATTGTAAACATCAATGCAGATCTCCGTTGAATTATGTTGATCCGATTAACAATCCGCGGGCAACGTCATGAAAACCAATCCCCCAGGATTATTCAAGCGCCTGATAGACCCTAGAATAATTACGATAATTCCAAATTAATCGTTTATTAAATGGTTTTCTCATATTAAAAAATTAACACAAATAAATTTAGCATATACGAGATTAAATTTTAATATTGTAAAAGACCGATTAGATTTACTGGTCCCAGTGACAAATAATTTTTTTTTTCAATTAATTATCTTTAAATAAGGTGTCGGCTAAGATAAAAAAGTCAGCGTCACGAGCGGTATTGGAACCTACGACGTTCACCTAAATACGCCGCTGCTCTACAACTTAAGCTACGTGACTTCGATCCACTCGGATACCAACCTCCCATCCATCTCAACCCCACCTTTTTGAACTTTTCCTCCCTTTTGCCATTTTTCGGAATATTGCGTAATTTATTTGATTCTCGGCGACAAATGAAATGGCCACGGAGAGCATTCAAAAGGTAGGGTTGAGATGGGAAGTTAGAGGATCGAAGTCACGATAGTTCTAGTGGTAGAGCAGCGGCGTATTTAGCCGAAGGTCGTGGGTTCGATTCCCGCCCCTGACTCTGACTTTTTTATCTGAAACAATACCTTACTTAAAGATTAATTAGTTGAAAATATTGTACAAGACCTTGGCATGTGAGCAGCATTCAGGTTCACTTCGAACTTCAGTATAAAATCGAAAACCGAATAGATATAGGTAGATAGAAATAGTGTAAATTTTTAATTGAAAATTTATTAAGAACCACAACAATGAAAAAACTTCTGCCCACAAAACAGACTAAAGAACCGCTACCTCGGTCGAGTTGAAAAAATGTCCCACGGAAAAGGCTTCCGGGACTTGATTTTATCGCTAAGCAACTTCTTCCCCTGAAAAAACTTTAACAAGCGAAACTTGGGTTTTAAAACCGAAACATTCAAATTAAAAGGCGAACGATCCGTAGATCTCTCATCCTTTTCTTTATTTCGAAATGCAAGGAATTTAAAAAACTTATGATAAAATTTTAGGTTTTCCAACTCTGGTTTATGTGCACAGTGATGCATAATAAATTATTAGGTAGGTGGATTTATGAACCTTTAGTCAGGTAGGCCCATCCTTGCGTTTTGGTCTGTCAGACGTGTTTTCGCATTTGACAGACTTGAAGACGGCGGGAAGTCTAAAAACCAAAATGGTCGGAAACGTTAAGTGCATCACAGTATAAGATTATTTTTTCACAGCACCGAGAATGCTATTTGATATGTGTATAAAATTAAACTGTTTTAGTTTTTAATGGGTCAACTGTCAGGGAATGCTATCTTTTATAACGTGAATGCATATCGATTACGGCCAATGTATAACGACTTTATTTATTTACTGTAGATAAGATAATTAGGAAATGTTTTTTTGGGAGCGATAAAGTTGTTAACTGCACAGTAACATTGAGATATTTTGACGACTGTTCGAGACTGCAGGCCGTAGTCGTTTCAGGGCGTGGCTAACCAAAATCCACGGCAGATCTTTAGATTTTGGGCCAATACACAACTTTGATTTTCACGAAGGCTGACATTCTTCCTAACTGCCATTAGCCCTGCCCCGAAACCCGGTCGAAATCGGAATTAACCTTCCTTCCAAATGGTTCATCTTGACCTTTCCGACCTCAATTTTGACTATCTCGGCTCGAACGTTGCACGAGCTTTTGTCCGCAAAGGTCAGACCTAGCGACCGCCCGACCTGGAGATTTTTTCGGATCAAAACTGACACGAACATCGCCTTTTATCACCCGTTTAATTGACGAATCGTGCTTTACCCTAAACGGCTCCGATGTACAATAAATCGGCCCAAAGCGCGGTCCACTCGCGGCAGAACTCTCAAAACCCGTCCGACTAGAAATATCGCGAGAGATCCTATAAAAAGATACCTGAAGAATTGGAAAATATAAAAATTCATTAAGGCCCCGGGCTGAGGTCGAAGGCCCGTCGAGATGTTAAGGCTCTTATTACACCACGGCCTTGTTTTCAAAACCTTTGTACCGATTTCCCAATTAACACCCGTTCGTGTTATGGATTTGGGATTGTAACACCCGTATAATCCCGAGCCGGGCGGATAGGTGAGAACTAGTAGTTAACGGAGAGGGAGGAAACGTTAACCGGGATGGCCCTAGGCGAGACGTCGTGACCGTCTCCTCCCATTCAATGAGATTAGAACGCGCCTAACTCACTTTTCAACAAGTAGCCTTACGGCGAGGATTTATTAACCAACAAACACGTAAACCCCGATTCCAAAGGGAAAAATAACCGAAAAAGTATTTAACTTAACTGACTGGGAACAAAGCTTACGTCAGTACTTTTGTTTCCTTCCTTCCTCTTTGTTTACAATTGTAATCAACATCCATCAACACGAAAACAACAAATTCGGTTTTTATTTGTTTTATTTTATCAATACTTCTTAGTCTTGTTGCTGTTCATATAAACTGTGAGTGTTTACATGGGATTGTAATCACTCTCATGCTCATACACTCCGCTGTACGATCCATTATTACAAAAATCGCGTGACCTATTTTCTTTTTTTTAGAATGGTTAGAAAGCACCAAAGGGAATCCATCGTCAGTGGAAATGGTAGGGTATAAGTTAAGGCTATCTGGTTTTGGGCATAGTAATCGTGCCATAACTACGGTTAGAGTCATATCAATCAAGTGTAGAAGAGGATAGATACCAGGATTCTTTGTGCATTAAAGCATATGGCCGAACATTACATTCGTCGTGTAAAGAATATTCAGATAATTTTATCATGGAAGGGTTAGACATATAACAATTAGGTGTTGGATTGTAGAATTACAGTGGATTTAGCTTTTATTTTTCAAATTTTATTAATACTTCTTAATCTTATTGCTGCACATGTAAACTGTTTGTTTTTTTACATGGTTACATGAGATTTTTATCAGGCGGATCTCTCTTTATCTGGATTTTTTTAAAGTGAATTATAAGTCTGGTAAGATTTACGAGTCAATCCTTGTAATGCTTACAATTATCTAATGGTGTAATTCCATAATAAAGGTATGAAAATAAGGCTTGTAATTTGAAAGCCTTAACAGGCGATGCCCTCGGGAACAATTCGTTTTAGAAATTGCCGCAATAAGAACCATAAAAACCGGTAGAAATTCCGAGTTACAAATCCCAGACGGTTAAGCGAGCCCGTTTAATTTCCCAAGATCCTTATCCTTTAAAAAGAAATAATTTCGAGGAATTAGGCCTTTCTCGGGCATTGGGTCGACATATCTGGACGGGATGGAACCCTCGGGAGTGATATCAGCCCTTAACGGCTCAACCATTAGAATCCAGCAGAAGGGCCCTTAATTTTAGCCGGTAACACGTTACCTGTGTCTTATTCCGTACAGCGTCACATTCGAGATATAACTCACCTATGAACACAAAAATTAACCGTGAATAAAACTCAAAAGATATGACATTTTAAAACTATACATTTATAGTTCAGAGAAATGCCCTCGATGCCATTTAGTCTCAACTATTTACTCTGTTTATCGAATCTTTCAAATATTTTATGGTGTGGTCATCCGACTACCCATACTTGACCTACCAAAGGTTTTTCAGTAGTTTGCCAGATCTATCAGGTTTCGTTGGGCAGAACAGGATGAACTGATACAAGCTGAAGTAATTTAGTGGTTAATCTGTGCGTTCTCCATGCGTCGAATTGTCAGCAGCAGAATACCAGAAAAGCAGACTAAACCGGCAAAGGAAAGTAAACCAGAATAATCGAAACCAAACCGTTGTTTACATCTTCAGCGATAGACTACGCGTTTTTCCTATTTGTAGTTAGTGAAATTTATAAAACGTATTTGTAAGATGACAAACCAAAACAACGAGAATATGTCGGAAGGATGACCGGAAACGACGGATAGGTGGACCAGAATGATCGAAAAAGGCCCAATCAACTGAGGAATTTCCATTTCCGCCATACTCAGTGGATGGTTTGGGCTTTTTGCAGGATGTGTTCCTTTAATAAACACGGATGGAATACCAAAACACGCCGAGTCCAAACCTGCGGAGAATGGCATACCAGGATGTCGAAAACGGTCAAATTGCAGTTACTTACGAGTTTTCGCCATCTTCAGCGGTTGGTCTGTGGCTTCTTCGTACAGCCTTTCCTTACCTACGCAATGGGCATAACGTATTTCTACGTGACCAATACAATGAAGATAAAAACGTGTATTATCTGAATACGGGCGAAGACAGCGAGAAGGGTGGTTAGGATTATCATCTATGAATGGATCGGCAGTACAACCATCACAGCTGGATCCGCCTGTACTAGCCATTTCTGTCCAATTCTCTCTCTATTGCACGTTGTTCTTCGTGTCCAAATACTTTTTATTGTTCTCTAAAGGCCGAAAGAATCTGACAGGGTAAAACGGCAGAAGTAGGCTGGCCAGAATGGGCCAAAAAAGACCATATTAAAGAAATTTAATCTTTTTCGGTATCTTCAGCGGTTAGTCTTCGTTTTCTGGTGGGTCTGCCCGTTCTCGCTGTTCCTGTCAAACCCCCAATCATCCAGTCTTTACTACTATTAACACTCCTAAACAATAAAATGCTATTAAGAACAAACAAATTTTCCAACAATTTCAATTAGCATTTGATTTGCCAGACTTCGGTTTTCTCGAGATATTTGTTTCGCATTGGACACAATGAAAGACGCACGTAAAACACAATTCTTAATCCTTAACCTTAAAGTATTTGATTAAAAAACTGACTGAAATCTGTCTTTATCCGTGGAAATCAATCGAATTGGGTCAGATTCGAAAGATCACAAATTGCACTATTTCAAAATCCATCTTTTATTTATTTGACATATTTTATCAGAGACCAATAACTTTCAACTGTTTTCCGACCTCGATATATTATCTTTTAAGCACGATAGCACCTACTGATAAACTTTGATCTATTGACTTAATAAGTCAATTAAAGAGGCAGCCGAAAAAATGGGTATAAATATTTTCAGATGAAATTTTATTCATTAAGATGATAAATAAGATATATAATTCAACCGTGTCTAATTGTATTTTTTGACCTATTTAATCCACGGTGAGTTTTCTTCTGAAAATGAAATAGCGGATCCTGATTATCATCTTCGCCGTTATTTTTGATTAATTAGTGAATGTAGAGGTATTGTCATGATGAAGGAGTAATTTTTTTTCCCAAAGAAATTCTTTTGGCTTCTTAAGAAATCGAAGGAAAATTGACAAATATCGACTAATATCGACTAATAAGGAGAATAAACTAATAAAAAGAACATTAAGAATAGGATGCTGGAATATATTGGCTGTCATCCTGATTTATATGACGGATCGTTAATGGATTCTGATGTAATTTGATCATCAGTTTATTTAATACTCTCGTCATAAGGTCTTGCGACTATCATCACACTATGTAATATCCATGTTTACGTTCGTTTGTCGTAGTTTTGATGACGGTACGGCACAAGAGAGAAGAAAAACCCACGCCTAAAGGAACAGGGTCAATGAAATGTAAATTGTAAGAAGCGTGTCAGTCGAGATGCGGATAGTTGCGGGATTTCGATTAAGCCCCTCTGAGAACGTCGGATTGCTCAAGAGTGAGTCAGAGGACCCAGGCCGGACATGCCTACAGCGACCACCGTAGCAGTCCGGAGCGATAAATCAGAGAGGAAAACTTTATTAAACGGCCCTTTTTCTTTTTTACCCCTGCGTTTTCTCCGGGGTCTCGAAAGCCAGTTTAAGCCCTCGGGAACAGCCCCTGGATCAAAGGGTTGCCGGGTGTCACTGAAATTTTAAAGTCTTTTGAACCCAGCTCGCTAAGTCTACACAAAAGGGCAATGTTAAAAGAGAGAGGGGCGACAGAGATTTTATTCGATATCAAATATATAGAAAATGAGTTTTAATCGTGAAACGGTTATGATATAAAAATCGCGCCGATAAAGAAAAAAAGTCAACAACCCATAAATGGCAGAGAGCCGGTCGGAAAAGCGGATAATTAGCTCGAATTGGGGCCATCCTGGGGACATCGACATCATCGACCTGGACTGATGCCAGCCAAACAGAAAATAAAGCCTGATCTCCGAGCAGAATCGCGGTTCAAGGCTAGATTTGTTTAATAAACAAAAGGACGCGTTTCCTCTGCAATTTTGTCCGATCAAAAACCGCTTGTCTCCTCGGCGTGACCCCTCCTAACCCTTTTCATAGTTGCCGTTCTTCACGGGTCAGCGTACGGGTTCTTCTTCCTTCGTGATCCCCTTGGGTTTTCTATTATTCGAAATTATTGCCCAGATGCGGAAAGAAACCTGCTGTTTGCTCAAATTTCCCACCTGGGGTTTACAGTAAAATACAGCTTTGGCCTATTGACCAATTTCCGAACCGCAATCGGATCAGATAACCCGAACTCCGATCGAATCCGAATAAAAGCGGATCCCGGTTAATTGGCAAAGTCAGGATAAATACGAATTTATTGCGTTAAGAATTATTTTATGTAAAAGGCATTTAGGACCCAGAGCGGTTTGGAGAAACAAGTGAGAGTGGTAAATTCTAGGCTCAAAGATAATGCTTAATTAGAAAACTAACTTCTCGTTTCCATCAAGTATTTCTCTCCATCTTTCTTTACTTAACTTCTTAGATTTTACTAAGTTCCATTATGATAAGTAAATATTCAAGCAACAATCCTAACAGCAATAACTGCAAAGGTCATACATGTATAACAACGGTACTGTGATAACACACTGAAAATATTTACACAAAAACATTCTTGCCAGTGCTGAAAAAATGTATTGGCAACGAACTTTGTTTAAAAGTAAATATTAATTTCAGAATTGGATAAAATCCTGCCCTAAAATTATGTATTGATGGACATTATAAGTTTTCTTTTGCCTTAACTTCCTACTTTTCCATTGATTTACCTAAAATAGTTTTTGTCTTTGTGATTCAATTTTTGATGTGTGTTTGACGGGTTTTTGTGCCGATGAGTTTTTTTTTATTTCTAGATTTTCACTTTTTGCCCTTTTTGAATATCATTTTAACTATTTCTGACCTTATGTGTTATTTTCATTTGTCTTTAGGTTTTTACGGTCTTTCTATCCGGCCGGTGTACTTTGTTGATGTTTTCCTCTATTGGGTTAGTCTTATCTGAAGGTTTGGCTGCTATTTTTTTAAATACGTAGATTGATTAGGTTGTAGGTTCATGACTAGTGTTGACTAGTCAATTGCTTGGTATAAAATCGGGCATAAAATGCCAGAAAATACACAGCGTTCAACATTACAAATGATTCGTTTTTCCCCCCTATTTATTTAAAGTTTAAATAGTTTTCGGGTGTTTATGGTGGTTTTGTGTGCTGAGAGATTTTTGCTCTTTGTATCTGCGATTTAGTTTATCTTTAAGCATTCTCCTGAGGTTCTGGGGTGGGATGGAACTGAAGCTTGGTCTTTATGATCTTCGGCCCCACACCCTCCCCTGAAGATGGCGGACGCCAAAACACTGACAGACCGGATCAGCTAGTATGGTGGACAACGGCCAAAAATTCATCACCTCGCCGAACCTCAAGAGTAAAATCTCACAATATTATACATATGGTTACTGTACGATTTTTGTTTCGTTCTTTTAGACCAGTTAAGAATTTATGCATACGTTAAAGCTTAATTAGTTAAACTCTGTTAAACCATGTCTAAAACGTTAGGCCTAAATTCGACAAACCAAACCAGGGGATACTAGGAAAGTTGCAGTTTTAGCCATCAGAATTTGGTCCGTTTTCGAAAGACGGTCATATATGCATAGAAATCCTCAGACAACCACGAGAGATAGCTTAAACGCCCCGATTAATTCAGTTTGACCGAAAAGAGCACACATCAACCAGTCACAACCTTCAGTTTGTAATGTTTGTAATTCAGTGGTGTCTGTCTATCCTCGCTTTTTCGGTTCCTAACTAAAACTACGTGAGACACTCTTAGATACGTTCGCCCAGTGGGCGGTCCAGAAACCCAAACCACCAAGTCCAGGATTAATCCAGATTATCTTAATAAATCGGGGACAGATAAATTTGAAAAAAAAGGATAAGTAGATCGAGTTTAGTTTTTCGGATATCTTCCTTCTTCGATGACTGACCCTTTTCCTTTTGACAAATCGTTCTTTTTTTATAGATTTTTGTCAGTAAAGTAAGCAAAAAATGTCTCGGACATTTTACGGATAGTTTACTTAAAAACCGTCCAAACAAAACAAAACAGCAAGGATTGAATGGAAATGAACGAAGGAATATTTTTGGCTGCTTTTTGTACAGTTCGTTCCTCGACTGGTACGACTGTTCTTGCTGTTTGGAACAGCACCATTTATAATATTAAGGTATGAACTTTGAATATAGTAGTTAGAAGTTTACTAATTGTCTGCCCTAGCATTTTTTTTTATTCTGGAGCATTTTTTTTGACCGGGTGACATGAGGCAATAGGCAACAGCGGACGTCCCCTCAACTATTAGCGGCACCTGGTTTTCCTGATGGGATTTGCATTTATCAACTTCAGCCCTGCGACCCGGCCGAACAGATGTCCTGGAGGATTAAACTTTGATATGTTTGTGTTTTTTACCCGGCGGAAGTCAGGCCCACAGAGCCGACGCGTGGATGGTTAATTTGGAATGATGACAATACACCTATTATCCTCCCGTAGGAAGCCCGGGGCCTGGGAGGAATGAATAATGCCCGTTTTGAAACTTCCTCGATGTTTTATTTTCATGAAAACATGTTTTGGAAATGAATAGTTTTTACCGACGGGACCGTTGGTTTGTCCGTCGACCGTATTTATAACCCGACTCTACTATTTACGATTCGACTTGATTAAGCTCTTTCGTTCCAAGTTAAAAACTTCAATTTCTATTTTTGTTTTTAAACCAAAACCGAACTCTTTCCGGGACCAAAAATATCGTATCAGGTAACCTTAGAACCTGGATCCTCTCAGTGGAAATCATTAAATAACCCTGATTCTATATTCCATGATGATTGTTCTTGTAAGATAGTTTTCCTTTAATATTTTTTTAAAGAGTACCAATTGCTTCAATTAGCTCTGCATATCGTATGAACATGGGTTTATGGACATGGATGGTCCGCCTGGTGTCGTTAAGTCGAGTCTCCGTCGTCACAGTAGTCTTTACGTTATGTGTAGAGATTAGTGACCGTTAACGGATAATTATTCAAATATCGTGAGATGCGGTCTGGTGTGATGTAGGTATCAGAAAAACATTTTCTTTATCGTGCCAACGTTTCGATCTCAATAAAAGATCGAAACGTTGGCACGATAAAGAAAATGTTTTTCTGATACCTACATCACACCAGACCGCATCTCACGATATTTGAATCTTTACGTTATCTTCTTTCACTTAGATATCAACAATTTAGAGAAAAAAATCAGTTTTTTTATCGCCTCCGCTCTTTGTTCTTTATACTTCTGGATCGGATTACCGGATGGTGGGTTAAGCTTTCGTTTGATCCTCCGGCCAGGACGACACGGTCGATGCAATACAAAAACGGACATATCCGAGCAAACCTTGACCCGATTTACACGCCTCCGTTACGGCCCATCTCTCCGGAAAATAAACACCTCATCGATTTTCCGCGAATTTTTCACCCTCCTGATTAATTACAACAAAATAGAAACGGTCGATTTATTAGATACCATAAAATCTGGTGAATGAAGATGAACAATACGACGAAGAAATTTCAATATAAGGAAGCGTAGCGCAATCATTGGAAATATTTTGGCCTGCCTATTCTTGGCTTGGCCTGAGAATATTTCGGCCTTTAACTATGGTGGCCTATACTTTTTGGGCTGACTAATCTGATATGCAAACAGATAAATGAACACCTGCCACATTGGTGATGGCACAACCTTCTAAATTATTTCGGTTTGCCAGACTTTACACC
The DNA here is from genome assembly GCA_039619505.1 of Cimex hemipterus. Classification (NCBI taxonomy): domain Eukaryota; kingdom Metazoa; phylum Arthropoda; class Insecta; order Hemiptera; family Cimicidae; genus Cimex; species Cimex hemipterus. The sequence continues at coordinate 8,327,900 of CM077109.1, forward strand.
CTGTCTGTTTGTTCTCGCTCTTTTATCGGTATCTGAGAGATACAACACGGACATATAAACGAAGAAATCAGTGGAGAAGGATAAAATTCGGAGATTATTTCAATGGCTACTGGCTCGTGGTAGGTCCGCCTATCTTCGCTTTTTTTGATAAATCAGACACAAAAACGAGCTCTGCACATACCAACTAATGAACTAATTTACTCCCCTTTTCTCGTCTTTCCACAACCTGGTCCGCCCATCTTCGCTCTTTTCGTCTCCCAGACTTGTTTTATCTTGGTTTTAGCCAAATGGTTTTAGTTTGGACGTTTTCGATCAACTTGATCTGCATATCATATTTCAGTCTGTCAGACTCATTTCGGCATTTACCTACCGGCAAAAAGGACTTACAGGTCAGCTGGTATAAGTATCCTACAATTCTGAGTGCTGTGAGTTTAAAACAGAGAAAACAGGAGGACCCAGCAGTGATGGACGAAGGTTTAATTTTGTCTTGTGTAGGGTTTTGATTCTATAGGTGATTCTCAGATGGTTCCTCTGTTCTTGTGTTTTAATTCGTTTTCAGATTATCTCGACTGGCTTATTTTCAATGCTTTTCTCTTAGTGTACAAATACGTCTGGCGCATTTCGCAACCAAAAGAAGACTTACTTACGGAAAAACTCACATACCAAGTGAAGATGGCGAAATGTGCCAAATGCTTCATCTCGGTTTCCAATACTAAGGCTGCAAATCCTAACTAATTTGGTCTGTCTAGGCAAATCTTTGCATTATTGGACTTCAGTCGTACAAAACCACCGAAGATGTCAAAATCTGAAAACCTACTTCAGTTTGTTTAACGGGTTTGGTCTTTGGACGTCTGACAGTCCGCACCTGGGATTAGGCAGACCCGGATGATCGGAAACAACCATATTAAGACGCGCTTTGATTAAACGTTGGCCCATAATTGTCTAAGTTCTTAATAATTAACTGTATGTAAAATGTGGAGGAGGCAATCAAGTGGTCGAGTTAAATCGAAGAGATTCACATTTTGTCTCCCTCGTTATCATTCTTTTGAAAGGTCGGGTTGTAGAGAGTTTTAACATAATATGCCTGGCAATTTTTGAAGGTTAAAAATAAAACAAATGATTGTCGATTCGAAAAACGGTTAATAACAGTCCCAGGCCTGTCGTAAATGAGGGCGACCTTTCTTTGTTCCCGGCTGGGTGGCGCAACGCCTTTCTGACCGACCGCTCCCAGCTCTTGAACGCAATAGTAAGGCAAAGTTTTGCAACCGGCGAAGAAGCCCGCCCCCTGGGTCCGCTTGGCCTCGCTGGTTTGGATGGAGGGTGTGCAGTGACCGGGCTCATAAATCTCATCATGACCTTTCATCAAGGCCAATTACAGGGTCCTACCATCACTTTAATGATGATCCTTTTACTGGATTCTCGCAGGTTCGATTAACACATGAGATAGCACGTGTTTATCAACTCGCTTTAGCCATCAAGTTTCACAAAGGCATCAGTTAAAAATTCTTCAAACAAAAGGTGCATTTTCAAAATCTGTCCCCCCCCCCTATACTACATGATATGGTAGATGGACAGCACAGAAAACTATTATTACTATTATTAAAGAGAAACCTCCAACAGTGATACAACTAAGACGTAATGAACGATCATCCAATTATGGCTCCAAGAGCCTACATGAAAAGGATGTTTTTAATTTAATGAAAACGTTTAAATAAACCAAGTAAAAAAAAAAAAAGAAAAAAAGAGTGGGAATGAGAGGAAAACACCTCCTTTAAGAACGGCAACATCTATTGGAACACAGAATAGGTGACGAGGAGGTGGACTAGGAGTACTCGTTCCAGGAACCACATATTAGGAATATGGGAAAATACACCAGTATCTTCCAATCTGTATTCAATTTAATTTGAGTAAAGGGTACAAAAACAAAACATAGGCTATCATGTCAGACAGCCAAGCAAGCATCGAACAACTAAGTCCAACTTCATTAGTTCAAAGATGGTGTTGAACGAAACTAACATATTAGGTATGCACAACAAGGTCAGCCTCTGCTGGGTCCCAGGACATAACGCGAACAGCAGTCACCCTTGCAACAAAAGGGGCTGCTAGACCACTGATAGGACCCGAACCCTTTTTTGCCATAGGAATCCACACAAGTACCTCAGACAGAAGGATAAAAAGCAACTGAGGAAAGAATGGAACTCACTCATAACACACAAACAATCCACGAACCTTCTAACAAATTTGGGAAGGAAAGAAGTAATAGGATTATCAATGGAAGCAGGAAAAACTGTAGAATTCTTAACAGGACATTGCACTCTAAACGTACATTTAAAGAAGATAGGCATCCAAACTGAACCGGAACGTGCAGACTTTGCAAAGAAGCAGACAGAGGAGACTAATATATCAACATCTTGGTGACTTCTAGAGTAATATAAAAATTAAAAGAAAATTATAAGTAAGAAGAAAAACACAAATAACAGTAGATGCCCGAAACGCAGCAGTTACTTCAGTTTGGCTTACCTACTATCGTAATTCTAACGCGGTTCGGTGTATGGTCATACAAAAGATGTTTCTGTTTGTATGGCCGTTTAATAGAGGATAGGCAGACCCATCAATGAATACGGCAAGATGCCGCAGATAACGTTCTTTCTGATGGTACAAAGCAGGTTTTTCGACAGCCAATAATTATGAAGGGTATAGACAATTTTCTGGACCTAATTCGGAAAAAACCCAAAACCTGAAATTATTTCTTTACCGATGAGATGTAGACAGAGGCGTTTGTAGTAAGTTGTTTGTTTATGGTAAGCAGAAAAACTTGCTGAAATTTTCGACACTTATCGCCCTTATGTGCATATAAAACGGTCCGCGACTGACCATGCCAAACTAAACCGCTGGATAAAAAGAGTTGAAATTTCGACGGCCATTCTTATGAATACCTTACGGATAGCCGGTAAGAAAGTATTTGTGCCCCAATTTTTTACCATGTATAGACCATGATGATCTGAAAAAGAAAAGAATTTGAAAAACGAGACATTATAGCAGAAACCCACACTAGGACTCGGCAAGGCATTAGAAACGCACAATAAAACAATCCGGCGTCCGTATATTTATTTATATACTTAGGTTATATTTTGTTTTATGGTAAATAAACAAGTCTTCAAATATTTTTTTGAACTATATTAAAGTACCAGTTGCTCGGACGGGCTTTCCACCTTCCTTCTTATTTTTTCAAGCTTCACACCCATTAAGCTAAACGGTAAGTGGCGAAACGTTTTTTTTAAAGCTCTCGCTTCGCCTCCCGCTGTGTTTCCCAGGGGCGATCAGAGGGTGGTTTCAATATCGTTCCAAGGTGGGGTGGTTCCACCCTTCACAGCGGTCAGTTTTTTTCCCTATTTACTCGCCCTTTGAATATACTAAACGCTCAAAGGTGTTCAATGGTTCATTTATAATCATACGTAGGGGGGCTTAAGATTTTTCTTTCACCAGGCTCTCGGTTAATTTTTGACCTATTTTGTGCTGTAATTAGAACTGTTAGAATGAGTTTTGTCCATTTGTAACACTTCGAAACATCTGTCAACCACCTTCAATTATAAATTCAATTGTAAACTCCTAGTCCCTTGGCAATTACGATGTTTTTATTTCTCTCTTTACTCTCCTTTTTATTACGAGGAACCTGTTTTAATCGCGACGGAAGCACTAAATCAGGCTGATTTTTCTTTTTTTCTAATGGGTTTTTCTTTTTTCTACCTTATAATTTGTTTAAATGGCATCGCGGATCGTTAATTCGTGTCGGTGTATGAACGGAAGATACGGATCTGCGGAATACGCCTCAAGAAATGTCAGAAACAAAGCTGTAATTTCATAACTGTGCAATCGAAATTTCACGGAGTGATTTACTACAGCTCATTCCTCTCTTCGTCTCCTTGGACTACGTGGAATATTAATTTTACTAGAGAGATGAGGATTAATATAAAATTCTTGAAAAAAAATTGTATATATATCTGTCTATAGATGGTAAATTTCCAAAACGAGCCTCCCAGAACAAACCGGCGAGGATAGGCGGACCATGTTCTTAGGGACGACCAAACCGAATTAAAATTTAAGTTAACTGTGTGTTAGTAACGGTTAATTCACTCACGCCTCATAGGAAAATGGATGTGTATCCCTATCTCCTTCCCATCTACTTCAAAATCTAGCTGATATAAACAAAACACATATCACTCTGACACTCTCAACACAGCATTTAGACAGAAAATTCATTTTCATATCTTACATGCATTTGTATAATTTAAGCAATGTTTATAAATCCCAGTCCCTGAAGATGATCTCAGTAAAGATCGAAACAAAGGTATGATAAAGAAAATGTTTTTCTAAACTTACATAACACCAGGCAGTTTCTCGCAATCTCTGAATAATGATTTAACTTAGCCATATTCATTGTTGGTCTAAATGTTTCTCTGTTTTTTATGATCTGTTTATGGATACTAAAACGTGCATACTAGAACAAACCAGGATGGTAGGTGGGGGCCAAATTGAAATCACTTAGAAGTTTTAGCCATGGTCACTGATCGGTCTGTGCGTTTCTCCATCCGTATGTCTATTTTAGATGTAAATTTCCAAAACGAGCCTGCTTGAACAAAGAGGCGAGGATAGGCGGACCATCGGGGACCACCAAACCAAAATAATACTTGTTAGGCATTTTGTTGTTCTGTGTGTTTCTCCGTTTAATGATCTGTTTATGGATAGTTAAATGCCAAAACGAGGTTACAAGAACAAACCGGGATGGTACTGGAGACTAATCTGAACTAGCTTTTAACATAGCTAAGACATCAAGTTGGTCTGTGCGCTTTTGCGTTTATATGTCCTGTTCCTGGAAGGCGAAGTGTCTTAACTCAAGTTAGAACAGGAGAACTAAGATCCTAGAAAGGACCAAACTGAAAGTTTTGGTTTTAAACATAAGGAGTTTTATCTGTGCATTTCTTGGCGTGTAAACCCCTTTTATGAGTTTGAGAAATTTCAAAAACATATTTGAGAGACCAAACTAGCGAGGTTAAGCGGGACAGGATGACGGGGAAGGACCAAACCACAGGTTCATACATCTATCCTCATAAAGGTGTTCTATAAGCTGATGGATTATAGCCAAATCTGCAGAAATACAATAAGCAACAAAGCGGAGAAGAAGATAACTGGTCTTTGAAGATAACTAATTGAAGTGAATAAGGTAATAGTTTTTGCAATCTTCTCGATTGGTGTGTGTATTTGTACGGATTTAAGTCCGATTGATGGTAATGTGTCATAATCCATTTGACTGCCTGAACCAGCGATGTTCGTAAGACTATAACGTTCGGAAACGACCAAACATGGTTGATCTGCACGTTTATCCGCGTTGACGTTTTATCGCTGAAAATTTAACACAAGACCAAAACTGCCGGGAATAGGACAAACAATTCCACAGTTACTATATACCAACCCAAAATTTCGAGGATAGAGCGGCCAAGATATTCGGAAATGAGCAAAACCAGCGAGGACATGCACAGCACAACGATCGGTAACCTAGTAAGTTACGGGTTATATGATTCCATCAAACCCGGATGATCATAAATGATCAAACAATTGTTTAGGAATCTTCCCCATCTGCGATGGTGGGTCTACGCGTTTTTCAGTGTTTATGGCCTTTTTATAAACGGTGGAATACCAAAATACGTCTACCAGACCAAACACGCTAGATATGACACGAGGATGATCGAAATCAGTCCGACGTATCTGGACACAAGTATGACCGAGAACGACCTAAAACAGCGAGGACGGAAGACAAGGATGATCGAAACTGACCAAACTAAGGTTTGAATCTTCACCATCTGCAGTGGTTACTTGTTTGTTTTTCAACTTATGACCTTTCTACCAACTATAAAATACGTCTAACAAACCAAACCCGCTAGGAATGGTAGGATGATGATAGAAAAGAAACAGCCCTAAGCAGCACAAGGTTTTTCGCCGTCTGCAGTGGTTGGTCTGTGCGTTTCTCTTTGCGTAATGAGTCCTTTTCATAAGTAACGAAATATAAATGGCGATAAGCGAGCCTGGATAAATGGAAACGACCCAGAGGGGACAAGAAGACAAGGATGATTAAAAATAACCATACTGAGGTTTTAATTTGCACCACCTTCATTGGTTTGTTTGTTTTTGAGAACATACGACCTTTTTATTAACTGGAAAATGCCAAAATACGTCTAGCAGACCAAACCCGCAAGGAATGGCACAACGAGGAAGATCGAAAACAAACAGCCAAAGGAACCCAAGGTTGCCGTCTGCAGTGGTTGGTTTGTGCGTTTTTCTTTGTATAATGAGTCTTTTCATAAGTAACGAAATTTAACTGGCGATAAGCCGGCCCGGATAAACATTTCGAGGGTTAGGTTGTTTTTAAGTGCATATGGCCTTTATATTAACGATGGAATGAATGACGTCTAACAAACCAAATCTACCAGGAATGGGTCAGAGTGTCGAAAACTACCAGACGTACGTAATTTATGAATTTTCGCCACAAATCTCTCTGTTTTTCCGTCCCCTTTTAATCAGCAACGAAATGTGCAAAACAATTTGTAACCTAAAAGGCCAAAACAAAGAATATAGGCCAGGCTTAGAAATGTCAAACAATAGACCAACGATCGGAAGTTCGATGTGCCATTGGGTCCGCTTGTTCTCGCTGTTTCTGTGAAATTCACAACAATACTGTAAAAGTATCAATGTAAATGCTAAGTATACTCCTAACCACCCCTTCTGTTCTACGTGTACACCTTTTGTATGCGATTACCGAAACGTCCCTGACGGTCCAAGCCAGTAAAACAGAAAAAATCGTAATACTTAACAGAAGACATCCTCACGATTTAAGAATTCTGTGAATAAATGATCGTTCCCAAGGAGAAATTGGCAAGGTTATTTTCTGTTTATTAAGAGAGCAGTGGAGCTGTTACTTGAACTTTAAGATGAAAGTTCGCACGAGGGCAAGATAGATGAATAGGCACAACGGTTATTTATGATGCGTCCTCGTCGGATCTCGATAAGAGCTAGAGATAAACGACTCATTTAAATCAGATTTGAAATTCATGACAGATTTTGTTAAAAAAAAAAAACGATTACGTTCCAGGCGATGTGGAAATGAAGAAACAGAAAATTACGCTAAAACTGATTATTTCAAACAGACTACGGGCAAGAGTTTCCGCTACAAAACCACTTCCGGTCTTCGACGTCGAAAAAAATCCCAGATGTTTTATAAACAACAAAACAAAATTAGTACCGTTTTGAAAACCGGTAATTTGTAAATCCGCCCCCCGGGTGTCCAGGTGAGACACGACGCCCTCTTGTCATTTATGTTTCTGAAACGGACATTTCTAGAAAGGGTGGTTCGGCGCTTTTATAGTCCAATGTTCCATTTGTTCCGAGGGTTGTTTCACAAACCGGTTAAGTAATGAGGACTTTAATTTCTGCTTCTAACCCGACAAACGACCGCTCGAACATTAATAACACTTGCACAACTTGTAAAGATTTGAATTTAATTTATTAAACAATCGTCGGTGGCGTAAAAGCTTAGAAAAAACTGACAAGAGAAATAATAACGATTAGTGAAGTGGCAAATTGAATTTCAATGCCGGATGATTAAGAAAATAGGCGCGTCATGACTGTCAAATTTATAAGCAATTTTCAAAATTGTTCATCAACTGTAATAGACAGACGAGTTATTGTCTTGTTACTCTTGGTTATGAAAAACCCAAATAAGGCTGGAAATTAAAATACTAAGTCTCCCGGGTTTGTCCTTGTTTTTGTTTAATTAAAATTAAAATCTAATACCTCTATGAAAATTATACCATAAAGTACTTGACATTTGATGATAAATTCACACCCAGTGCCCCCAAGGGGGAAGGTACGTTTTGACACAAATATGAGGGTTTCTTATTTGGGTTTATTTGCCTTTTAAAGCAGCTTACGTATGTTGTGTACATCGTTATGGATGAGTGTCAAAGCTGTATTATCATTTTTAGGTTTTACAAGTTGTGTACATTGTTTTTCTATGCCCGTCAAAGCAACATTATCAAATTTCCGTTTAAGTGTGGTGTATAACGGTGTATATTTTGTTTCGTATGCCTTTTAAACCAATATTATCAACTTTACGTTTTAGAGTTGTGTAAAATGGTTTTTATTTGGTGTTGTATGCTTTGTAAGGTATCATTATCAACTTTACGTTTTAGATGTTTTTGTTGGTTTTATTGGTTGAACTCAAAAGCAACATGTTAAACTTTTCGTTTTAGAAGTTGTATACATTGGTTTTTTATGCTTGTCAAAGCAACATTATCAACCTTAATTTTTAGATATTGTATACATTGATTTTTATTTAGTTTATGACCTTAAAGGTAACATTATCACCTTTACGTATTAGACGTTGTATACATTGGCTTTTATTTATTTTGTATGACCTTAAAGGCAACATTATCACCTTTACGTTTTAGAAGTTGTATTCATTTGTTTTTTATGCCTGTCAAAGCAACATTACGAACTTTTCGTCTTACAGTTGTACACATGGCTTTTTATTTGGTGATGTATACCTTTTAAAACAACATTATCAACTTTACGTTTTAGAAGTTATAAGTTGTATGCTATGGGTGTTATTAGGTGTAGTTTGGTGATGCCTTCAAGTTTGTAGTCTTTCAAGTTTGCAATTTTAATGACAGGGTGCAGTGGAGATCGGATTGTTTTCGTGATTCGTTGGCTTCGTTGAGTCTGCTGTTTTAAAAATGAATGTTTTTTCAATTTTAAAAGCTCTCGGTTTATAAGCTATTTTACCTTGACCTTAAAGATATCCATAATTGTAAAGAAGTTCGCATGACATTGAATTACCTGAAACATAAGAAAAATGTACATTAGTATAAATTTACAATTGATACGAATTTAAAAGGTTAGGCAAAAATGGTTTTGTCACGTCTTGTTAAACAGGAGAGTTAACAGAAAAAGATTGGGAAGCCTCCTGGCCAAAGAGCCTTGGTAAATAATTCAAGAAAGTAAAAAGGGGAAAATTTAACGCGTCGTCAGAGCGAGACCGGCTCGAAGAAAGTCACTTTGCGGCCCGGGCATAAATATTAACGAGACGAGTGCAACAGTGTTTCTGAATTTCTTTTAAACGTCGGACAAAGCAATTGGGCAAATGAACAAGGGGATCAATGTTGATGAAGGGCGTCGGTAATGCGATTGGCTGACTCACGTCCCTGAGGGGTTCTGACCGGAATAAAACACGTGAGACGTGCACGTGTCGTGACAAGCTGGCCAAGGTTTATTCGGCAGGGGAAGGATACTCGTCCGGGGGTTTACGCCGGCTCTAAAAGGATAACACGCCCTTGTCAGCGAAATCACGATTTACCCCCGGAAGCAAACTGGGCAACTGATGTGCTAAGACTGACACTATAGTGATTGTGGCCCTCTTTGACAAAATTTAAAATCACACACGTGTAGATGGAAAACTTTTACAGCACAACTACTGGAGATGGAAGGATGAAGTCGAAAGGACGAAAACCGCGAGGGTGTACAGGGCAGAATTTGACCTGATAATTGTTCGGACTCGATTGATACAGTAACACACAGAATACTTAAGACGCCTAAAGGTCCAAAACTGCGACGACTTACAGGCTGAATTGGCTTGAAACTATAAAGATACGGGTTCATCATCCTGCAGATCTCCGAAAAAAATCTTACATTAGATTTTATTTTTTATTTTTATATTCAACAACTCTAATGAACTCTTAATTCAGTCAGACAGTTTTGGTATAAACAGGCATACGAAAAGGCATCGTTGAGTTAAAAACAATTTACAATCATAAAAATAGACTAAAGGGTAAAATAGCTAAACCATTAGATTAATAGAACACGAAATAGGATCTATTTGGTTACGATCTCCACACTTGGCTAGGTAAATGGATCTTAACTGTACACTTACTATATTATTTAATTATCTGTACTTAATTAACTTCATCACCCTAAAAATACTTATCCTTGACGCCTGCGGTAGACGGACCTGTTGCTTTGGTCATATCCGTTCCTGAACTGCCTAGTCTGTTTTGCGTATTGTACAAGTATGTACTCTTTGTAAGCCATTTGCTCTAAACTTAACGTTTAATGTCATAAGTCACAGATATATCCAGGACACCCGTCAATAATATGGATTTCAGCCTTCTTTGGGCTTGGAATCGCGAAAATAAATTAAGGTTTGGCAACTGTAGATATCAACAGTCATAAAGAGCCAGACTGAGTTTGTTACAATCCTCAAATGATATGAATATCATAGAACTTGGTCCATTTTCGTAACTGCTACCCTAAACATGACAAGACTCCGTTTACTAGACTATGCGTTTCCAATATTAAATCAGTTCTGTACTGTTCTGTCATAGATTTCACTGTTTATGTGGTGATGGTAAAGCGTCGACTTAAAAGCAAGCTTAGGTATTTGATTCAGAGGGAACAGACGGACCAGAATTTCCTAAAAATTATCCGACTGACGATATACTGTGTTCCACATATTTTTGATCTACATGAGAACTACAGTCACTGGCTTGACATAAGATTTATAGTTAATAATTTAAATCACTTAGTTATTCTTTCCGAGGTCTTGGTTGAGATGAAAAAGTCTGTGTTACGAGTGAGATTCGAACCAGCGACCTTAGGCTAAATACGCCGGCACTTTACCACTTGAGATTATCGTGACTTCGATCCACTCGGACACCAACTCTCCATCCATAACAACGGTTCGAATTTTTCCTCTTTTTGCCATTTTCGTTAGTTAACTTAAAAGTCACAACATATATCCCAGATAAGCTGTACTAATCTGGGATTTAGTCTTCATTGAGGTATCTGGAAGAAAATAAGAGGTTGAACCTCCTCCTTTAACTAATTTGAGGTTAGCAGATTTCACCGTTTTTATCAGTACTTTGGCTTCGTTCGCCTCACCAGGTTGCGTTTGTTACCCACCAACAACGGTTGTAATGCCGCAACATGCCAGACCAAGGAGGTACATCAGGATAATTAAAAAAAAATTCCAGCTTTCATAATCGCATATTGCATTACAAGGATGGATACATTTGTGCAAATTTTGGTTGTTGGTGGGAAGGTAACGAGAGGAGAAAGTGAAGCTCAGGAGTGGAAAAGCACTTGAGATGTATTAGAAAAGGAATGAGTGCTGAGTCATAAATGGCTATCTTTTCTTGGAGACTTCAAGGCCCATTGACTTCATTGAAACAATAATATAGAACTACACATCAAAATTGTCGATAAAACAAACTTGTAACGATAAAGATTGACGGAGTATTTAGCATTCACTTCCTCGGTTGTTTGGGTATTTGTTGATTTTTTGTTCGTCTTATCAAGCATAGAAGATTTTTGAGGTTGAGCGACGACTACGTAATTAACAAAAGTTTCACCTCGGCTAATATGAAAGTGATATGAACAGGGTAATTGACCAGGAACGTGAAAAACTCTCATTCGCTCTTGCACGTACTAAACTCCGGGTAGGGGTTCGCACGAGAAACAATAAAAATTAATTTCACGATTTCCGAAGGGAACGCGATCAGGATGTGAAAGCTAGCGAATTAATTTCTTTTTCCTTCTGTTGGATAACCTCTGGGGGGTTCGAGGTCTTGAAATTGCATTTCGAAAAATCCGGGCTAAAAATTTTCTTCCTAAGTTTTTAGAAAGTTCACTAGTGCATGGCATGATAGTTTTTAATCGATTATTGACATCTGACCAAAGTCGATCGCCTCTCATCCTATTATCCTCCTATGTTCTCTCATTTCATAATTTTTACAATTCAGATTCAGCACTTTAAAGAGATTAGTCCATGTCAAAGTCTAAGCGAGTTGACGTTGTAGATAAATTTTGCTCTCGGTTTTAAAAGTGTTTGTAAGAAGTGTGTGCAAGAAGACTTGGTGCATAACTCGATGCATAGTTATACCAGAAAAAATGTTTTGGATCGCATCCTACATCCAAACCCATGCCTCAGATAAAGTTCCGACTCGAGTTTCAGAAGAAAAAAGTTTTATTTTAAGTTTAAATACGTCATATTCAGTCATATTTTAGCCATTTTATCAAAAGAGGGGGAAGCGCGTTTGGAGTGATGCTACAATGACCTCATAAAGATCTCATTTATTCGAAGTGCGTCCGATGAACAAGCGGTTTTTCTGCTTGTCTGCGTTATGAAAGTGGTTTCAACTAGCGTTGCGTGGTAGAATCGCAATTTCATCAGCGTAAGAGCAGTTCCGCCGCCTGGTATTATTCACCTGACATACACTCAATTATATCCGTGGTAATTAAATCGATTTGAAGTCCAGCCAAGTGTCAATTTTGTTTATTTTTTTATCCGTTGAAGTTAGTTTCAAGTAGTACCGGCCTTCAACTTAGGTTTTGCTGACCCACGCCCATCGACGAGGACGCAATCAGTGCGCATTTACCTCCTGGCTTTTTGTTTTTCGGTCGAGGGCTGAAACGCCAATTTGCACCACTTTCCCATCTTCGTCCAATTTTATTTAGTTAATCCCTGCAGACGTGATCAGCATACTCGCGGGACCGTCAATTTCGCCTGGTTTAGGAATGACCTACCCCGCGGGAATCCGGGCCCACTTTTCCCAATTAAAACTGGGAAACCCTCCGAAAGCGGTCCGGTCCCAGAATCGACGGATTGTTCAACTTCGACGAAAGTTTTCGGGCAAAACTGGACAATAGATTCAGCCTAGTTTAGACGAAGTATCGTTTAAAGTCTTTACAGTATCATCGGTAGAAGTTGAAAACGTCCGACGAATTTTTGATCAGACAATAAAAACAACTCATGAGAAAACAAGGAGTCTGCTCCTCGCTATGGAAGAATAAGACAATCCTCTGCTTAGGTCTTTCTCCAATTGTGGTTATATAGGGTATATGTTCACAACCCCACAGGATTGTTATTTCCTAATTTAAAAATCTCGTCTTCTGCTGAGCTATCATTTTTAAAGTTATAAACCTTTTCTATTGTATTAATAGTGGCTATTTGGTCCACTGTGGGATTCTCTTTATCACTACTTTTCAGGTCAAGTGCCATCCAAGCAGCTCTTAATTCTGGTCTTTTGGTGTACCGTCTTGGGCATATTCGTCTGCTAGATCCTGGAATTTTCTTTCGTTTTCTGGCAATCACATTTATGTGATCTCGAGGGACTCTCGGCGGTTTGAACCATACCGTTCCCTTTTAAAATTAAGATGTCTTTGCTTATAGTTTAGGTGTTGCTTTGGCCATTGAAAAAGTTTTTTTCTAGAGAATATTCTTCACTCTGTGCGGCCGTATGGCACTTATGAACTTTCGTTTAAGGTAGTCAACCTAGAAAGCTATTTAGGAGCATTCCGAGTTTCCTGATGTTTTCACCAATAAAGGCCGACAAGTCTTTGGGATTTTAATTCGTAAACCCAGTGATAGCCCCCAGGATTGTTACCAAAGTCACGAACACACCAATCGTTGTTTGTTCCAGTCCAACTATACAACTGTACAATTAAAAATAATTGCTTAAATGTATACCCAGATCAGTACGTTCCCAATGGGTGAACAGTCAAACCGGGGTAATTTCGCAACGTCCATTGGTTTCCGATTAAACTAAATAGCACTATTTTGTGGTACGCCAAGAAATAAACGGCTAATGCGGTTTTGGAAATTCGACCCGACTGGGATTCTCGTTTTCGGACAATTTTACCTCTGGCAATTTTTAAAGCGTCGCCGAGAAAGCCACTCGGAGGAAGGCGCGTGCAGTGTCAAGGACTGCCAGTGGCAAAATAAGTATTTCGACCTTTCCCCTGTAGGAAATCGGCCCGTGCTTTGTTAATAACCGCCCGTGGATAGGCACGTTATGTCGAACCACTATGTTTCGAAACTTGAGAAAAAATCAATATCTGTCGCGGGGCAAAGGCGACTAAATCCTCGACTAACTAACCTGTCAGCTTGACGACACTTCCAAACCTAAGAAGAAGGATCTGCACTCAATTTGTCAAACTTTCAAAAATGACAATTTTCTCGTATGTCGATAGTATTATTCTCTCAGACGTTTGACTTCTCATTATACGTTGGCAAGCAAGGAGAAACTCATTTATATCGTTTAAATTAATTTTGTTCCGTTATTATTTTATACTTTTTAATACAATCATGAATATAGGATTTTTAATGGTGGAAGTCTCGTCATGGGCAAAAGTTGAAGATGGTGATAAGAATGGAGAAGCGGAAGTAGTCCTGTTTCCTGGCAAAAGTTGCCAATTCGTTGTCCATGGTCTGATTCCCATTGGAGCCATTACTCAATTCAATCCATATTCCATTACCGTCGTTTTATTGATTATCATCGTTTGGTTTGTTTTCTTTTCTTTTTGGCTTTATGGGGTTAGCGTCGTTCGGACCGAACTAAAAGGACATGCAATTCGTCAATACACAAGGACAATAGGTCCTGAGACGTCATGTACAGTATGTTTAAGTTCAAGCAAAATTTTCGAATAAATCAAAATATCAAAAAATAATGAGACAGAGGGGGACAAGAATGTCCGGTCCTCGAACTAAATACATCAATTTCAACAAGGCTTACAAACAAACATAAGAAATTAGCTGTCATGTCAAATAGCCAAGCAACCAACCAAGCGCTAAGCTCAAACATCATTAGTTCAAAGATGGTGCTGAATTGCAAAACTAAACAGGATTAATTATGCAAAAAAAAAGGCACTCTCTGGACCTCAGGACAGGTAGGAAGTCCCATATGTCCTGAGCTCTGCTGTATGGATAAATAAGGTAACAGTTAAAAAAAGGAATTCACACATTGGAATAATTGACCTGCTAGCACATTTTGGAAAGAAAAGACAGGAAGTACGAAAAACGTCGAATCCTAATGGATGTCTTAACAGAACTCTGCAGGACTGAATGGGCATTTGAAGAAGATTGGTATCAACCCAAAACGGCACGTGCGGATTACGAAAAGAAGCCGGGGAACCAACACACTTACTTTCAAACTGGCGCCACTTTCTCTCAGGATGAAGTGTTTTGGGATGTAGATCAAAAGTTACTAACCATTTTCCTTGATGAACTAGAACTCAACGGTGTGCTACATGTACAGAATGGAAGATACATTGGCTCTCATAGCACAGTGCATTATATACATTGAACTAAAATGTTTTACATCGCTGCATAACATGCAGAATAGGAACTAGGTTATCTGACCTTCAAATATCAACCAATAAGGATTATTTGAAGGGTGAGATGCTGAACCGAGATGTTTCACTATCAACTTAGCCGTGACTCTGTAAGGTATATGTAATAAGCTCAGAAGGGCTAAGCATAATTTAAGTCACTAAAATAAAAGCGTGGAATATTAGTATGGAATAAGAGTTTTTTAAGATTTCTCTTTAATTTAAATTTTCTAATTATGATGGGTCGTTAACAAATCAGCAGGTCATAGCTTAAGCAGAAACACTTTGTAAACGTCATGTTAGTATTAATGGTTTTAAATTTATTCACCTATATGAATGGTACTAATTATGTTAAATAGAAGAAGAACATAAAAGTGTACGTGTGGGTAGAGATCATCAAGGGGTCGGCAGATCAAGTCACAGAAGTGAAAAGTTGGGAAGTATGTCAAACGTGAAGTACCAGTTTATGTCATTCGAGTGTTTATTCAATCTTAGAATTAGTTTGTACAGTAAAATTCTCAATGCGTCCATATTATTTTCTCGACTTATCAGTGGGGATTTAAACCGTGTGAATGAGATTTAATGAGGACATAGGGGCGTTTCTAAGACTCCCCCTGCCTGTCCGACAACTGAAAGTATACATAAAGGCGATCTCAGCGATGAGGGACAATTTATGACAATATCAAGATGAAGATCAATAGGCTAAAATAAACAAAGCAATAAATCTTCGTTTTTGAAGATTCGAGTCCCTTGAAATTTCCCATCGAATCCACGAGGGTTTTTTCCCCATCATTAGAATATGAATCGGCCGATTTTCCAATCCAGGTCGAAGTTTCGGACCGTTGGGTCCGAAGGGCGCTCCTGGCGGAAGTCGGGCCGTTCCCAGAGGAAGTGGACGGGCTTCGCCGGACTTGAAAAGTGTAAGGTGGCAGGTGGCGCTTCTATTTACATAAAAACTGATCTCGGCAAGGCGAAAAAGAAACAACATTCGGGCACGGATTATGCGATAGGGATCGATCGTCATGAATACATTAAAATGAAAAAAAAACACACAAAAAAAAAACACGGGGAGATAAACGAGTTTTTCATCCCGCTGGCGATATTCAGATTAATCGGAGTGGAAACGAACAAGCAGCTGCTGTGTTCACTGAAGTCGCTAAAGCCGTCAGGACTTAAAGCCGCGGATTTTTGTTTTGTACAACTACGCCGTAATTGAAGTTTTTAACGCGCCGCGACATCTCTGTCTGTCTAAAAAGCTGCGCCTTCTTATTAGCTTATTCAGCTGCAATTACACAGGGTTTGAAGTCCTCTTCTAAGAAGTAGTTTTCGACGTCGAAGCAAACATCCATTGTTTCAGGGGGAGCATGCAAATTCCGACCCCTTCTCCAGCCCAGGGAGTGACTCAAAGGCATATGTACACCACTTAAAAATTACGTTAATTACAAGAACGGAATAGAATAATAAGCCGGTTCTCTCAAAACTGTCACACAACCAAAAAGACAAGCATTTTTGGTGGAACATTAACGTGGGATCGAACAGAAAATGTTCGCCATTGTGCTTCTATAGCATACAAACTAATTAAACTGATCTGACGAAAGCACATTAGTTCGGAGCAAACACGATTTGTTATATTGTTATCAACTGCTTTCAACCCTTGAAGAATTCAAGATTAGATTCAGTTGGCGACGTAGTATGGTATATCGACTTGTGCCAAGGATTTTGGATTGTACAAATATTGGACATTTTTGAAGGGTAAATGTGAAAAGTAAGAGGTGCCTTGGGTTATTTGGAAGTATTTGTTTTGATGAGAAGGTAGTGCGTAAATGGACAATTGTCTTTTAGTTCCCACAACAAACCCTTGTGCCATACCCGATGGAAGGTCCGAGACGTACCATGAAAAAGTAGGGCAGTGTTTAAGCTCGACGGAGGTGGCCATGTTATGAACACGGTGGGCTTGGTGAATAGTCGAGTGGGAGTCACGGAATACGAATTGAGAGTATTTACGGGTTCGATGATGTTGTGTAGGCGAAGAAGAAGATGCTTGTTCAAGTACTTTGCCGAGGATAGGTAGGAGGCGAGGTGATAAGTTTTTCAGGTTTCCGAATCAAGTAGAACTTCCAAAGGAGATATAATTAGATGGTTTTAAGAACTGTAAGAATCGTAGAGGGATGTAATACAACTACTGCTCTGTTAGGGAAATAAAAGATATTAAGAGTTGTAACACGGACTTTTGTTTTTAGAAAGGTTTATGACCTAATTAGCTTATTTGGGTGTAAAAGACTTAGGAGAGTGAAAGAGGATTATATTTAATTCTTCATTAACTTTATCAATATAGTGTTCAGTACATTGTTGCCAACTTGTTGGGTTTCCTTGACGAGGAGGTCTAATAACTTTACAGTACAGTTTTGAATTAAAAATCCATGGACTGTGCCGGGATTCGAATCCAAGACCTGTAGAGGGGCATATACTAGTCCCTTCCCAAACATCAAGTATTCAAACTCCGACAGTTTCAACCTTAATGAATTAATGTTAATTTTTTAATTGTACATCAGATCTAAGGTCATATCTAAGAAATTATAGAAAAACGTCATTTTTGCTGTTTCCCTTCATTCTGGTCTGCCTATCCTTTCTGTTCTGCTTGTGCATATTTGCTTTTTACATCAGATTATGATCAGTTGATAAAAGACTCCCTTTAAAGACACCTTGTCCGTTAGGAAGAGGAGTCCCTATATGATGTTTTTATGAATTGTCAAAGCGCATTATTATGTCTCTAACCCCACTATCCACGAAGACCTCTACATCCCTTTTGTCAACGAACGAATTCGGTCCACATTCCTAACCTTCCACACCAACTTTTCGAACCTTCCTAACCATACTAATCGAGCCTTCTCCAACTCATTCCCATCTTGAGCCACCTGTAGCCTCGGGACCTGCGGTACTACACCTACCTAATCATCCTAATCATACGCACTGAGCGCCAGCTATGACTGGCTCTTCAAAGCGAGTGTTCTACCCTCGCAATGCTGACATTAGTGCTGTGTGATACATTCATCATGTGTAATGTACGATAATGTATAGGTAACAAATAAATTTAATTAAAACAAAAGGTTTTTAGGTAAGGTCAAGTCTTTTAGATTTGATGTTGACTATGGCGAATATGTGATTAGTAATAATTTCAGAGAATTTTTCTTTTTGCCTATTAGTTTGTTTTTTGCAAAAATCAAATTCAATGAACGGATAATGTGTATGATTTATTCCGACAGTTTGGCGAAAAGTATTCTACTTTTCGATGTTTTCCCGTTAAAGATCGATTATATTTTTCAACAATTGACTGTAAATCGCTAACGGTTGTCCTTTTATACGTGCTCATTGGATAGTAGGCATGTTTGGAATGCGTCGATGGATAATAACAAGAGTCATGGCTTATAAAACGGGCGTTTCTGACCTTATTTTCGGCGTAGTCGAATAATATGAGAACCATCGGCGTTTTGTGACCATTCTCTACGGGCCTTTTGTCCCAGGACGTCACGGTACAAATCCACGAGGAAGGACTCGGCGGATTTTTCAAGGGCCTTTTTCTCCTACGGGGGACGAAGACGAAATGAAGTACGTCCGATGGGTCCGTCCCGACGGGAACCTGTTTCTCGGATGCCCTGGCGTGACCCCTTTACAGTCCACCGGCCACACAAAAGCCCCACGACGCCAATATTCAATTCATAATATTTATCCGGGCCGTCTGAGTAACCAACAAGCCGAGAAACGTATGCTTTTCAAAATAACAGGCTTTTTCCTGACCCGTAATCCTCCGGGATGAAACACTGCAAGTGTAACATTACAAAACTAACGGGAAAGGTCAATATTTTTGTAAAATTCAAAATATCATTTGTACCATTAATTTTGAATGCTTGACGAATAGACAACACACGAAATAATAACCTAAAACCCTAGTCCTATTGATCTACGGGCTCATTAGACCATAGATCTTTTACTCAAGAAGTTGATGGCTTTGTTAATTTTCATCTTTTTTTAAATTTCGTAAAAAACTATTTCAACGGTATGAATCGCCGTTTCTCACGGTCGTTCTTGACTAATAGTCTGCCTTTTAAAACCTTTAAACTGCTCAGAGCATCAGGCCCGCTATTCCAGTGCACTTGTGATAAGAGACATTCATTTGACTTTCTCACGACGCATAAATACATCTCCGTGGCACGATGCAAGGCCATTACGTATGTAAAGTCCTGGCCATAGTCGAGCAACAAGTCTTGTCATGAAATTAGACCGACCTTTCGCTTGGCCGGGGTCCCATCAGTATAAATCCTACGTAGGTTCCTCACATAAAAAATCATCACATGCTTTTCTTTTATATTGAAATTTAAACATTTGTATGTTATGATGTTTATAAATAGGCGTAACACAAATACAATCCAGCCCGTTCAATCTTCACCTCGTAAAGCATCTATATACCGATGGTATTGCATTTTTATATTTGCTAGAAGAACAAAACATTATCATATCTCGCCAGTTTGACTTTTGGAAACACCAAAACCCAGAAATGCCACCGTGTTTTAGATGCAATCTCTGCCTCTTTTGATTTGAAACAATACTACTCGGGTGCTATAAGCCGATATGGCATGGCATCCGTTTTGCTTTTGAAGATCATGATCATCCAACTTCCTTAACGTCCTTCTTATCTATGAAGACACCCAAGAAATATCCTTTCCCAAACATGTACCTACCCAACCTGAAACGTACAACCATACTTTTGCACAAGGCACAACATCCTGTCTTCTAATGAAGATCACAACGCTCACCTTATCCACCTAGAAACTTGACTGAAAAAGTGGCGAATGAAAACAAATGTTGACAAAAGTCGATTCATAATTTTTACTCTCCGACTATATCACTATGCCATCACTATGTCTAAATCAAATAAACTTGTAGTTAACCATATCCCCTGTCTTAGGCAGTACATCAGAAAAAGAGGAACTTTGTATTCACTAGGATAGCCTGTTGCATAACACTCACACGACTACTAGTCCATATGGACGGACGGCATTGAACTGTGGGTTTAAACCAAGCATTTTATTTATCTACCTATCAATTTATCTACTCATCATCATCATCATCACATCATAAAAATCATCTCATTACTCTTTCTCTCGCCCAACCTATTTATCTATCTCAATCTATTTATTTATCCATCTGGATATCTATCTATTACTTTCTCTCTATCTATCCCCCCCAACCAACCTACCTATCTATTTATCTCTATCTATCTGCTATCCATTGACGATCAATTTTCTGTCTATCTATTTATTTACACACACACGCTCGCGCGCGCACGGCGTTCTCCCCCCGACCAGGAGTGTTTTTCCAACAAACTCTTTCGGTAAATGTTCGTTTTTATATTAGTTTGATGCTTTACTACGGAATAATTCTGGTTCTACTTTCGTTCGCTCGTATCAAAAGGACTTACTTCCGTAAAATTACTCAAGAAGATTATTATTCATTTGGAAATTTTTTGTGGATAAGAAGGGTTGTTTAAACAAAATGAATCACGCCAAGAAAGAATTGTCCTAATTGCTAATTCTCCGTGTTTTTATTTCCGTCGAGTCACAGCCGTGTTTCAAGAAAAGCGGTTCTGCCCCAGTTTTCCAGAAGGGGGTTTATATAGCGTTTAGCTAATCACATCCCATTTGCAAAGCCCGTTAACGGCCGGCGAATCAGACCGGAGACGACGGCGAGGGTTCAACAGCTGCAGGCGGCAGATGAGACCTACTACCTGGATACGGTCGTAAGTCGGAAAAGTAGCAAAACACGTGGACATTCCAAGGGAATCATCGTACACAATAAAGCAATAGGGAAAAGAAAAATTCTATAAAAGTCAAATGAATAAGTGGATAATCACGAACAGTTCGTCTATTTCTGCTTCCCTTTGCCCATTCTAACATGAGAAATCCAAAATATTCCCAAAAGAAAAAACCTCGCAAAATTAATTTTTAAGCAAATACTGTCAGTTTTGACCATCACTCGTATTGGGTTTTTTGACCTCGTACTTGTAAACGGTGCTTTTATCCGCCCCGTGTCCCATTACGGTAACACATTCCTCCGGTCTCTGCACTGTCGTCACCGTGTGTGATCTGTGATCATCTTTTGTCACGCGGCGGGCCGGCAGCAGACCGAGAAATAGCGTCCAATCCGCCGTGGATTTCGCCCCTTTTTTTCTTACACTCCCCATCCCATCCTGGGTTAACGGGTCTTAACACAGTTATTGTTTCGTAACGGGCGGCCTGCGGTCTTCTAAATATTAATAGACGAACGATTTGCCCTTGCCGCGTGCGGAAATGCGGTTCCAGTTGAGCGAAAAAATCTTTCTATTTTCCAAGCCATTTAGAAAACAGTAACTAATTCAATTACGAAAAAAAACCTTTCTACCCAGGGAATATCTCGAGAAATCTTTTAACTCCTTCCTTAAAAAAACAATTCTTCAAAAACTGTTAATGGCAAAATTGCGAAAGGCAGACAATCATCCATCGTCCGACTCCCAACGGTGAAATTTTTTGTACGTTTCATTTGCATATTATTTCAGTGATTATATTTTATTCGCCTTGGGGCGTCTGACGGAAAAGGTCGACAGTGTCGGTGGGGTCTCGAGGAAAAGTCATGTGCATCACGACATAGATAAAAACCGATGTCCATGCCGATCGTTATGCTTCATCCAGAGCCCTGGCAATTTGATCATCGATGTAGTAAAGAGGCATGGGTACGAAATACATATATGTTCGTTCAAAACAGAGAGAAGGAGCAGAGAGAGAAATCGAGAGAGAGAGAGAGAGAGAGAGAGAGAGAGAGAGAGAGAGAGAGAGAGAGAGAGAGAATACATACTTTTCGTTTTATTTTTCTGTATACATCTCTTTGTATTTTTGTAAATCTATCTGCTTTTCTCTTTCTTTTTATCTGACATTTTTCTGTGTTTGTCGGTTTCTTTTTGCCTCAAGCTGACTGTCATTATATATTTTTTCTCAGATTGTCTCTTTTATCTTTTCTTACGCCTATCTGTCTGTATCTATTTCTGTATAATCATATGTGTATTCCTTTTCTTCACTGCCTGTATATGTGTCTCTTTCTATTTGTGAAGGTCTGTTTATCGCTTTGTTTTGTTTTAATCAGCGCTCCTTTAAATTTTTCAGCTCGACTGGTTTTCTTAATTTTATAAGCCTTGTCTGACTGTCTTTTTCTTTCAGGATATCTGTCTCTCCGTGTCTGGGTGCTGCTTACTGTCCGTCTGCCTGACTTTTTATGTGAGTATATCTGTCTATTTCTTTGTATACCTGTTTTCACTAATATATAAGTTCATTTTGTCTATTAACTTGTAACATCGTCAGTTTCTGAAGAGGCTTTAAAGTGTGAATCAAGTTATAACGAAGTGTCAAGTGAAATTAATGGGAGTGTGTGATAAACTATGAGTACTAGATAAGATTAACTATTTCCTGCAACGGCTATTGTTCGAAATCATGGGATGATGCAATTGCACAATTTTTATGAAAATATTTTTTGAAGTAATAATAAACATCAATAGGTCGACCCTTGGACTGGAAGCGGAAACCAAGTTTATTATTATTATTTTTTAATTGAAAAACGTGGGGAGAGTCCCGAGAGTATAAGCCGGAAAAAAAAACCGAATCTTTTCAACGTTGGCCGAGATATTTCAAAAGAGGAGGGAAAAAAGCCGAGCCGGTGGGAAAATCTGTGGGGGGCACGCGACCGGAGCGCAGTGGAGGCCAGGAGGTACTGAGCAGCTCCGTGCTACAGATGCCATCCTGCTACACAAGGCTATATCCACCCTTGGTGACTGACAGCCTTCAACAGCTTAGCCACACGCTTCTACAGCTGCGTGGAGCATTTAGACAAACACTCCATGGAGAAAGCTTCATTTCTCTTGAGCTCCCAGTAATTTCTACAAGTTAGACTTTATTTCAAACAGCCTTACCTCGGACTTGGTGTTTTCTAATTTTATTTCGTGTCTTCGTCGAAACGTGATATACTGAAAGTCAAGTCGGTTTATAAAATTGGTTAAAGGTAGAGAGTTATCGTTTGATCATAACGAATTGATGGAATAGAGTGAAGGTTGGTCTACTGAAACGTGATTTAAAAAATTCTGATGGGTCTTTTTTTTAAGGAAAACAATCGGGCCTACTGGATTTTTACGGTGTAGAACTTGAGAAAGTCCGTACGGATAATATCAAAATCATCTCGTTCTTGCATTCATTTCAATTAGTCCCACAAGGACAACCGCCTCAGATCCTGATCGAGTCGTTTCCTTTACCTTCAGCTAGATAATTCCGCAATATTTAAAAAAGAAACCTTTCTCTTCGCTTTTACGACGAAATTTTACAGGTGAAATTAAAATGATGCGTGGGCAGAGGGAATCCGAAGAGCTGGGTCCTTCGAATCCTGTCCCACTTTTGATAATCGGCCCGGTTTCGATCCTTTAAACTCTGACACAAAACCTTTTTGGCTGGGAAGCACTTCCAAATCAATTCATGCACATTCAATGTTCATGTTGTTCGTGTTCTACTTGTCCCACAAAGTGGCAGTATGCCGGCCAAAATGAGATGGAGATATGGAGGAATGAGAAAGTTCCTCTAGTGTGCAACCGATCAAGTTTCGACGAGCTTTGAATAGCGAAGCCGTGATTCTGCGATTTTTTTCTCTCGAGCTGGTTCCTTTACGAAGTGTTACAGGTCGAACCATGGATGTCGAATGAGGACGGGGCGTGATTCAGGGATGAGTCAGATTCACTTTCTCCCGCTCGGGTTTCGAAATGAGAGAAAGAAAATCCTTTTCCGCGAGTGGCTTTGATTGCCCCCCGTCACAAACGGCCCTTTTTCCTCGGCCACTTTTAATGAGCAAGGGCGGGTAGAGGGAGGGATAAAAGGACGGAAGGACGGTAAAACCCTTCCGTTCAATTTGCCGCCTCTTACTCGAGGATGCTCCTCGACCACTGAAAATTAACAAAAATTATCTTTTGGAGTAAACTACAACTACCTTCAAGTAAGTACACTTAACGATGAGCAATGTATTGTATACAATTTTTTTATGACTTTATGATCGATGAATATTAGCCAAAATGACGATTGTTATTCGTGGGGGGGGAGTATCGTGAAAGAAAGGCCAGAGGCGATGGTAGGAATCGAACCCACGACCTACGAGGAGAGTCTGACCTTATCCCCCGTATACAAAATTATAAACAAAATGGAGAAAATACCCATTGGTATTACTCCAATGATACTAAAATATTATATGCTTAATTGTTATTTGTACCATATTATAACTTTCACTACTATCTCCATCACTTCCCAGAATATCTCGCGGCCACTGTCTCTTTAATCGGCGAGGAGGCTTCGAGGAGAGTCGTCGTGTTGCGATGTTTCTGATACACTGATTTACGACAATTGAGAAGGTTTTGTGATATTTACAGTTACCGGAACCGTTTTCATCTAGAACGAAATGAATATTGAAGTCGGTATTTGTATTTGGATCTATACATAAAACGGAGCACCTAGTATTTTTCGTATATGATTTGGCAGTTTTGGCAGATGTTCCACTTCCAGTACGTAAGTTCATGGTGAAGTCCTAAGTCCGTAACTATGGTGTTGTGAAGCAGCCTTTTATTTTTGAGAGGAAAATTTAAAAGTAGAACGTTTGTCAAGAAGTCATGTCAGAGCTGACGTTTCAGCAGTGTGTGAGGATTCCACGTCAGGCGATCGATGTATAGTCCGAGCTACAATACTTCGTAAGCAGTTGGGAGGGGAATGTTATTTACGAAAACAGGGAAGAATACGGAGAATGAAAGTAGTGTGGATAGATTTCTGTGTTAAATTTTATCCTTTTCTTTTTACACCAAGACTCGAGTAGTCTGAGGTGTGAATGGAGATTTCGAGTGGAAATGATCGGAATTGAGCTATGTGTTGGTTTGATGATGTAATGGAACGTCAGCTGTGAACACTAGTATAGTGTGGGGTCAGGATGCTGCCTTGAGGGACACCAGGATAGGGGAATAAGCAGAGAGGGAATGCCCTTATGACTTGGAAAAATCATCAACCCTCGGTCAGTGAGGTAACAATATGAGACAGTAGGTGGATGGGTAGATGCCCTTGAGCACGAACGGCAATCCCAGGTGGTGCCAAACCCCGATCAAAAGCTTGGCTAACGCCAAGAAAGACGACAGGATAGTACTGTCTCATCTCATGGTAGGAGGAAATAATATCTACCACGCGATGGGGGATCTAGGAGCTTTTCTAAAATTCACCCAAAATGGGCAGTAGACTGTATGAATGAAATAGCACAATGGTCGGCTTTCTTTGTTTAGGGTAAAAAACGAACGGTTACAAATTCTTTTTTCAGGAGCATCAGGTCGCCTGTGTGGCTATGACTTTTAAAACCGTTATGCTACGGAGAAAAACAATAACAGCACAAATCTTTCGACAAACACCCGAATGTATGCACAACTGTGTTGACCAAGAGCAAATTGGTACTCATCGACAATATTTTTTCGAAATGGAAATAAATCCAAGAAATGGAGAAAGAAGAAAAAAGAAAAGGCCGAGGCAGATGTGGTATATTAATAATTCATCGGATGGAATAAAGGCCCGCATTGGTGGTCTATTGAATCGAGTTTTTTTCTAGTTTTTTTCTAGAACCATTGACACAGACCCACGTGCTTAAGATATATTAAAAGCTTTTCTACGATGAAGACGTGACATCTCTAACCAATACAGTTTTACATTTTTTTGAGGTTAACAAACCAAAAACATGATGGACTATGCGTTCTTAGTAAATAAGTAAAAGATCTTGTGAAGAAGCATTAAATAGCGTTTTTTAAAGTTTCAATTAGATTGAATTACTTTAGCACTGGACATGTTTTGAGAAGCTCAAGGACCACCCACCCCAAAGTCGACGTTTTCATCATTCACCCCATCGGACTTTAACGATCCTCTCCTGGCAATTTAATAATGCGATAAATCCTCCCGAGACGTTCCATTTCAGGTGCATACATCTAAAACGATTCACAGGGGATTCCAAGCGCTTTAAATAATTCATGTAATAAACACCCTCGGTAAATCAACGTAAACGACCGAATCCGCCGGGAGTCGGCCGTGCGATGTACGGATTATCATACCGGGAGGCGGTTTTTGCGGTGAAGGGAGGCCGCTTGAGCACCGACCGGAAACTATGAAGGGGTGAAGACAAGTATGGGGCTTGTATCAACATCTTAAACTGTTCACCGATACTAAACCACTCTCGGCCATCGGACACCCCGATATGAAGGTATCGTCAGCCCTGTTCAGGGGAGAACAGAAAAAACAAAGTTCGACCTGGCAATTTACTGCCAAGATAGTTTGGAAGTATACTCAACATGAAAAGTTAAGAACTAAGTTAAACCAAACAATTTAAAGGTTTTGGCCAACCTGTTCCACTCGATCGTTTCAGAAGCTGAAGTAAAAAAAAGTCAAATTTATTATTTTATCAAAATATCAATCTTCTACGCTTGAAATTGACCTATGTTTTCAATACACGTTGAAGGTCTTTTCAACTCAATAGTGACTGTATATTTCTTATTGAGGTCTATTGATGACGCCATGTAGTTATATCGTTTACTATCATCCTGCTCCGACTAGTATATGTCAGACGTCCTTCGGCCTTTCACCATCTTCAGTGCTTAATTTATATTAAGACGGCTGATATCTCTCAGATGAGCTAAAAAAACTGTCTTTACAGGCATTGCATTTGAAAGATATGGACGTCTGTTTTAATAGTTTACTATCATCTTGGTCATATCGCTGGTTTGGTTAAGTCAGACGCTTTTCACGTCCTTCAATAGTGTATAACTGCACAAGTTCAAGGCTCAAGAAGTTATATAATTAAGTACGTGGTGGGATAGGTGAAGTTTGTCCGTTTAGTCACATTGATGGAGTATTGACATCTTCGGTGGTTGATCTGTGCGTTTCTCCGTGTTTACGTTATTTGGTCTGTTACAACTTCTAATTTTTGCCTAATCTTTGTTGACAAGGACCAGATGAACTTTGACAGACCAAACCAGCAAAGATAGGTATACTTTGACAATAGGAAATTCAGTGGTTGGCCTACGCGTTTTTCCGTGGTCCGTTCGTTTTATAGATAACAAAATACCGAAATGAACAAGTCCATATATTCAGGAATTATGCTAAGGATGAAATTTCTTTGGACAGTTGTATTTGAAAATTCATATACAACTACCCTAATTTTTGGCACGATCAGAGTACACCGCGGTCTTCAAGAGTGGTCTATGCGTTTCTCCGTGCATATGTTTGTTTATAATTCGCAACATACATCTGGCAGACGGAACCATCAAGGCTAGACAACCATCAAATACGTCCAAACTGACGTATAGCTGCAATTTTCATAATTTCAATGATAGGCCTGGGCGTTTTACCGTGTTTACGTCTTGCAGAAGGTAAAATTCCAAAAAGAAATAAGTGTTATCGAGAATGGTGTTAAGTGTGTGATTAGTGACAGTTAGTCGATGATTATTCAGAAATCGTGAGATGCGGTCTGGTGTAACACTTTGGAAAACCGCGTCCCTGAAGATGATCTCAAGAAAGATCGAAACGTTGGGACGTATTAGGTATGATTTTTTTTTTAGTTTATGTGTTACTGAAGGTCATAGTTGTCCATCAACTGTTTTCAGTGGTTGAGATATGCGCTTTTAGGGTTACTTCCGTTTTACAAATGTCTAAACTTTTCCTCGTCTTCAGTGGTTTTCGTAAGTGCGTTCTGAGCCCCCATGATAAACAGACCAGGGCGATAATAAATCACATAACAGTTACAAGTAATAGAACGTACTGCACATTCAAACAGAAATCGGAAGGAGTCCTTGAAATTTCAAGGCGATCTACCGTTCAAGGAGGTTTCCAGACTAAATATTTCTTTTTTTCACTCTCGGTGGATTTCAATTTATTAACAGATCGCACGTCCAATTGTGTTTTGTGGGGTCGACCGCAGGCCGGAAAGGGCGTTCCAGATGAGGAAGCGCTGCACTGACGAGAATGTACGCACAGTCCGATCCGCACGGTTGGTTTACGTCGGAAAAAAATTTCATCAGTTAAAGTCTGTTAAACAGAGCTTTGAGCCGTGTGGATCACTCGATTTTTGGTTAAAAATTGAACTTAAGATGGTAACGTCCGAGGTTTTTGTTTATTCAATTTTCGCGAGTACGCCTGAGGCACGTTCTCTCGCTATTTCACCCGTTTGTAAAAAACAAGAAGGTAAGGGTAAAAGCGAGGGTAATTTTTCACAATTACCGTATCCCTTCTCGCAGTGGACACTAACCGGATTGTAGAGTACGTGACCAGACGTGAATCTGAAGGAGTTCATTGCGAGGGCGGCCCACCCCGCACAAACATCCCTACGCCGTCGGTTCGGGGAGTCGAAAGTCGGAAAATAACTCCGAGGGGTGTTTTACCCCGGTTTGTTTATTTGGACGGGCCTTTTAGGGGTGATACGCTCCGTTGGAACCGGAGTACATCCTTAAGAACCGAAGACCTTTTTTCGTCCATAGCCAGACCAAAATAAAACCGTAATTCTTTCAACTCAAAATTTACATCAGTCGGTCTTTTTTTATAACTATTAAAAATTTGTAAACTTTAAACGTCTAAAGGCTCGCATAGTACTAGAAACCGAGGTAGAAAAATCAATCATTGCTAACTCTTCTAATTTTCCAATGTACTCAGATGATCAATTCTTGAAAAGCATAAAATCCGATAGTGAGACAATAAAGAGCTCAATTCACAAACGGCCTTAAACCAGGGACAAGGCTGAACAGCGAGACTCGACGGACCTCTCACTTTCCTCCCTCTCTCGATATCAATGTTGTCTTTTTACCTCAAATTGAAACCGGAACAGTGTATTAAACCAATTCAAGATAATTGGACTTAGTTGCCTCCGCCCATATTCAATTGAGCCTGTGGGGAGAGAAAATTTCTCGATTTCCTTTCATTAATCAACAGACCTGTTTTAATATTAAAATATTACAATGGTCTATTCTATTCATATTGTTTCTAACCGACGCGAACTTGAAAATAAACAAGATAAAAAATGCCATAAGCAATCTGGCTTCTGTACTTTAAAAAAATACAAAACAATGCTAATGAAGCTCAATCACTCACACTCCCTCTGACAGGACGCTCACTCTCTCGCATGACACTCTCTCTTTCTCAATACAATGAAACTAATTTGCAACTTTCTATTTCACTCCCTCAATGAAGTCATTCGCATCCCTCTCTTTCTCAAATCCCACAAGCACTCTCTCATTCACGTACTACTCATTCACATCACTCTCACACTGCCATATGCACTTCCACTGGCAGACGTTCACCCATTCACTCATAAGGTCACTCTTTCATTACAAAAACACTCACGTGACCATATCCCCTTTTCATTTAATACAGCCCACTCGCACTCACTCTTTAACATCATTACTTATGTGTCACTCTCCCACATGCCATTGAAGCTCCCACATGTCAGTATCTCACTCAATGAAGCCCACTTTCTTTATCATATTCACACACATCACATGCGACCACATGGACTCCCTGACAGGATGTTCTCCCACCCATTCATTCACATGACATTCTCATAAAATAAAGCTCATTCACATCACTCGCTTTCCTACAATACCTCGCTCATTCGCTTACAATCTCATTCACGTGACACTTACACATACACGTGTAAGTACTCACATAACTCGCTAACACATATCACGTCGTTCCATTCAATCAAGCTCACACACATCACTCTCATGCTACCACGTGGACTTCCTCTAACTGGACGTACTCCCACCCATTCATTCACATGACACTGTCATAAAATAAAGCTCATTCACACCACTCTCTTACCCGTAATACCCTGATCATTCACTTACTTGACACTCAAACACACTCTCACTCACTTATTCACATAACTCGCGTTATCTCGCTAAAACATGTCACGCCATTTCATCCAATGAAGCTTACTTACAGCATTGTCATGCTACCTACAACATGGACTCCCTCTGGCAGGTTCTCTCTCTTTCCCACAATACCCTAGCTCATTCACGCGACGCTTTACTCACTAACACACATTACTCATACTGTTTCGTTGAATGAAGCTCACTCACATCACCACAGGACTCCCTCCCTCTTTTCACTCACATGACATTTTTCCATAAAAATAAAGCTGACTCACATCATTCTCGCTCCTATAATCCCTCATACGAAACTCATTCTCATTATTCTTATTAATTAACTTTTGGATAGGTTACGTGAAGAAGAGCTTTAAAAGAAGCTAAAATTAGAGATATAATAATGCGAGAAAGTGTTTTTTTTAAGAGTGGAAAAAATCTATGATAAGGGACAGGAAGTCAGATACGCGATTAAAAGCGACGTTTGTGGGAAAAAAGTCGGATTGCGATAAAGCGATGGTTAAATTTTATATGAAAATTTCTCGCCAATATAAATTTCGAACCTAGTTAGTACATTTTATCATTATCAGGGTGGAAAAGATGATTTTTTTTAAGTTTCTCAGGAATGTTTGTCATTAAATAATTTAAGGTAGGACATACGTAGTGATTGTGTTACAAGTCATGAAGAATGTGAAAGGAAAAGGCCAAATGAGTCACAAGTAAGCCAAGAAGACACGCACTTTGCGAATAATCTCACTGCAATCGTCTTTCTTAATAGATAAGATAGTCTGATAATTCAATATTTACGTTCAGTTTATATATTAAAATGTACAACATGAAAATCTAAATAAAAAATTTACGACTGGATGTTCCAGTCGAAAATTGGTACAATTTTTCCCGGTGCCGAAGAAGTAGGAAGCAATGTCTGTTTTGTATTATTCAACCGCTCAGCTCGCGGGTCGTGAAGTCGAAAAGTTGTTTTCTTTTCTTTACTCTGGCCGTGTGGACAAACGGGTTTGTGAGTGCGTGCTCGAGGCCTACCTGGAAAAGGTTCATTCTCGTTTCCTACCTGGCCCCAGGTACGACTTTACCAAAATGCGTCTAGTCTTTTTTCATTTCGAAAAACCAAAACAATTTTGTCGGACAAAAATAGTCCGTGTTGTCTTTTTATCGGAACCTGCGTGACTTATCGACACTTTCCATGGTTCTTTAATGTTTTTTTCTCCACAAAATTAAATCTAAACAAACGAAATTTTATGGTAAACAAAAAACCGCCGGTATGAGGAAATATGTCAATATTTACACAACTTTTGATAATCCCTCCTGGGTTGATAAACCAATTTGTTTGATTAAACCAGTTTGATAGTTCCTATCATCTTGGCCTGCTCATCGTAGCAAATTTATGGTAGGACGAGTTTCGGCATTTCGACATCTTCAGTGTTGGGCTGATTTCGGTGGAGGTCAGACAGATTTAAACGTCTTCAGTTCAGGAAAGAATTAGTTAAAAATAACTAGAAACACATTATGACATAATCAAAAATTAAATTTGTCAAATGTCTCTAGGAAAAGGAGTTAAAAAGAGGACCGATCTTAAAGTTGCATTTAACTTAAAAAAAAAATCCACTGATAACATGAACTGATTCATATTTTTTTATATCTCTCGAGAAAGAACATATCCGCTTTATAGAATTCTATCAGAAAACAAATTCATAACATGGTCAATTTACAAGAAAAGACAGGTTGAAATCACTGTAGAATTGGAAGAAACGACATAAGTAGACGCAGACACACGCGCGTAAAATATAAAATAAATAAAACTAAATAATAAACCAATTAATTTTTTTTATCTAAGGCTTTCTGGTTTGAGGTGAAATATTAAGTGTGACGAGCGGGATTTGAACCCACGATCTTTAGCTCAATTCGCAGCTGCTCTAGCTACTTGAGCTATCGTGACGAAGTCTTTTGAAACGACAAGAGATGCGTATTGAGCCAAAGATCGTGGGTTCGAATCCCGATCGTGCCACTAACTTTTTGAACTCTATGAAAACTAGATAAAAAGAATAATTAATTCAAATAATTAATATGGTCAATTTTGACCGCTAAACGTGGATGGATTAACTTAAAATTTTAAAAAAAATTAAGTCATTCATTAAAACAACGCGAAGGGTGCTAGATACTATGATTTTGCCATCAAACGGGGGGGGGGAACGTAATACTTTTTTTTCAAACTTTATACAAGCACTACCATTTACTGGAATATATCAAACTACTGGAAATGGTGAAATGACGAAGAGGGTCTGACGTGATAAAACCACGAGACTAGGCGGACCAGGATGATCGGAAAGGACCCAGGTATATATTCACAACACTTCCCAAACCTCAAGGGTTTTTAATAAATAATAAATGCTTGATTTTTACTGAAACTTTATACAAGCGGTACCATTTACTGAAATATATTGAACTACTTAAACGCCGCTCGTCTTACCATTTGAACTATCGCGACTGTGTCTATTAAACGATTAGAGCACCATTTATTGAGCCGAAAGCCGTGGGTTCGAATCCCGCTGGCGACATTAATTTTTCATCTCGACCAAAAACCTTAGATAGAAAGAATAATTAATTGGAATAATTAATATGACCACTAAACAAATATGGATTAAATAAATAAACGTTTAACGTTTATTGCCATGGCGAGAAATCGGAAATTCTTGGCACGATACATTGTCATAGGTGAGAGGTGAGAAGGAAAATAAAGGATCTCAAAGGCCAACTGAACGGTATTAGAAGAATTTAAAAAAAGAGTAGTTCTTTTACTTCTCACGTTCGAAAGATTAAAAAATATTTCGTATTTTAAACTTTTATACGTTTAATTTTCATAGATTACTTCGATAAACAGTGTTTACTAAAAATAACCGATGGGAAAGTAAATAAAGGACCAAGAGATCATAACAAACCGCTATTCGTGTAAACAAAATGTCAATTTTTTCATAATGGGAAGTGAAAGGGGAAAAAGATTCCCGAAAAGTGAAAACCATGAGAAAACCACCGGAGGTTTCTCGTATTCGGCTAAGATGGTCTTTATACGAGAAAAAAATATCTATACACAAAAGTGAACAATTCTCGTCAAAAAAAGACTTAGAAATTTAGTATACGTAGATACTGATGAATTTTCTCAATTTGAACAAAGTTTTAAGTCGATTTGCTCTAAAACATGAATGAGGTTTAGGAAAATACATATTTCATTTTTTTGTCGACGTTTCGACCTTTATAAGGGTCATCTACAGGGCGTAAAGGGTTGTGCTATTCTTGTGGTGTCATATGGTTCTGTGTTATGTCACAACCCTTTCGAACAAAATATATCAACATTATTAGCATAGTATCTTTATGCTCTGAAGATGACCTAACAGAGCCCGAAACCTTGGCCAAAATGTAAATTGTTTTTCTAAACCATCTCATTCTAGACCGCTCCTCACGACTTCGATAAATTAAATTTTAGTATAAAGCAGAAATGTTTTGATAAGAAATCGCCTACAGCACACTTCAGTTTATCTAATTTGGGCAGAATACACGTTATTTATCCCCCGGAATCTGATAAATTCCGGTCATTTGTGAATAAGTCTCGATGCTTGTTTTGATATACTAAACAATGTCACCTCTGAACTTGAGGGACACTTAATTCCCCCTAAAATTAG
>CM077109.1:8361794-8419096 GCA_039619505.1 Cimex hemipterus
CCCCTCTTCTCACTCTTATCTCCTATGTCCGGGCTGGGCCCGTGACAACAACTAGGGACGTTTCGAGGTGTGAAAAAACTGGGTAGTTCTGTGGTTCGTTAATTTTGTACGATAAATTATGCCGAGAAAGTTCGGCCAAGCATTATCGCTTTTTCGACCGTTTTGAACTATTTCTTCTCGCTTTCACTTTCGTCGGGGGCGCGGTTGGCGGGACCTCGTCCTCCGATCGAAACTTAAAAGGTTTAAATCTTGCACGTTTCGACTTCTTCGGGATTAAAACACGGGTCGTGTGTGCCAAGGCTAATCTACATTTCACCGCCCCTCCCCCGTTTTACTCGTTTGGCAAGAATTCTATTGAGTAATTTATGTGTATTCTTTTTTCTGACCTGAGTGGACGGCTTCGTCGTCGTCGAGCTTGATGTGCCTCCTTTCCTGAGCTTTGTTCGCTGCGGACGAGAGGATGGACTCGTCGTGCGATTGTTCGATGACGATGACCGGGACTTCTTCCTTGGGCTTGGGCCCAGCCCTGGTGAGGATTGTGGAGGAACTCCTCGATAGCTTCCTGGACGAGGACCTCCTGATAAGAGAGAGCGGAGACCTCTGGCCCGGATGCCTCGAAGGGCTGGAAGGCGATTTGGAGATGGCCTCCAACGCCTGTGCCGATGAAGATAGAAGCTTCGCCGACACTTTGAGAAGAGGTGATCTGACCCGGGCCGTCGGGGAATGAGGCACGCTCGCGTTGCTTACAGTCAGCCTGGGGGACTTGAGAGGGCTTTTGGAAGGCGAAGCCCGTCTCAGGGCCGGCTTCGGCCTCTCGGATACCCTAGCGACGATTTTCTTCGGCTCGTCTCGCTTCTTGTCAGGGACGGGCGGCGTCCTCTCGGCGAGCGGCACGTAGAACGTGGAACGCCGCCGGCCGGAGCCGTTCGCGTTGTCGCCGTCCGTAATCATCACGTCATCACTTGCGATATCACACACACTCACACTGAAGTTAACACTCGCCACTGCGGACACGGACTGAACACTGAAGAGGAGAGCGGGCGAGGGCCGCCCTACTCTCGCCTCTACCAGTCGGTGCGAGTCGGCACTTTTCGCCGCTCAGCAACCCTCGGCCCTCCTCGGCCCGCCGTCGTAAATTCACAGAGCGGCCAATTTAGAAATACAAAATTAACAAAAATCCCCTTTATCAAATAAATTGCTATCTGTAAAGACCACAAGCCGAGGGCCAACAGTAAATAAATAAATCTTCTTTTCCAAATTCGTTTATAAAGACCGAATCCAATTCGGGATAGCTCCGGCAATTCCTATTTTAATGTAAACCAAATTACACAAGATCAAAAATTGTTAGGTTTTTATAAAAATAATTTAATTATGATGGTTAGGAAGAAAATTTATCAACACATCGGAATAACTTTATATAAAACAATTAATTATTCAGAAATCGTGAGATGCGGTCTGGTGTGATGTAGGTTTCACAAAAACATTTTATCGTGCCGACGTTTCGATCTTTATTGAGGTCATCTTCAGGGCTCAAAGTGTTTGTCTTCTGTGTACTTGTGCCATTCTTGCGTGTCGTGTTGTGTTACTGGCACTAAATATACATAAATAATAATTTTTCATGAGCTTACCGGCTCTTTTATATCAGTTTCTAATTCTGGGACAGGTCTGACCCGTGTGCCGTATCGGACGCACCTGGCTGGTACAGCCTTTTCCCTATATCACTTTCGTCAATAGGGGCGGGCAGCTAACGGCGTACGTGCCGCTCCCGATGTGACAAAATGATATCAATAGTAAACTGGAAATTGCTTTAGAAATGTCAAAATTAGTTCAACGGAAAGGCAAACTCAAAATCATGTTTTCTAGTTTTTGTGGTCTTTTTGACGAATTAATATCTTTCAATTAATTACGTTTTTTTAATTGAGATAAAAAGTAAGTGTCACGAGTGGGGTTCGAACCCACGACCTTCGGCTAAATACGCCGCTGGTCTACCACTCAATCCCACTTTTTGAATTTTCCTTCCTTTTTGCCATTTTTCAAACCCGAGTACCCATATAGAAAAAGATTGAAATGAAAACAGCGAAATTTATAAAAGTGTGGCAAATAAGCTCCGCATGATGAATAATATCATATAAACGTAGTGAAATACTCTTCTATAATTTGGTATGACCTATGCGTGTCTACCCTCGGGCAACATTAACCAAAGTCGCGCAATGGAACTTTCCAGGACACGAAGTAGTGACCCGCTGATGATGACAAAAGCGTACATCTTCAGACGCCTTAGTGATACGAGGACAATTTCCTATTGGCATAAAAGCCAAAATGACAACGGCAATGACTCAGCCAGTACGTCCATCCACGCAAGTCCTAAACAGCGAAAAAGTAATTTATGAACGGGTTATACAAGAGTGGCAGGAAAGGTGAAACTAATCATAAAGGACGTCAGACATACAAAACATTTCCGAGCACGAAGACCGCCTAATGTGGAAATTATAGAAAAAGATCATTTCAGCAGTTTTCAGGATACGGTGATTTTTCATAAAAGTGTCAAAAATTTCGTTTGAAACAATCACCCAACTACCAATGTGCAGTGATGGGCCGAGCATTTTTAGATAGCGTCAAATGGCAAAACGAAAAACAACGCTGGATAACACAAAACAGTCGAAATATAAAATGGAAGCAAATTCTTAAGAAAACTGACCCGTCAAAGAAAATTTTTCACGAAATCAGAAAATACAAATTACGCGACTAAAAAATTAGCCATATGTCGAAGAATAGTATCTATTCGCTAAGTTAACTTCGGGATTTTCTCGATTCTAAGAACACGTCTGATAAAGACAAGGTTCCCGTTTCGCTGACCGTCATGAAACATTAAAGCTTAGCTGGCCGTCTTCAACTGTCAGCAATACCACCTTAAGGCAATATTATTGTTGCTTGCGTAACGGGCCTTTTAAGAAAATTAGTTTTAACGTGTTTACATGTAGTAAGACAAAAGATAGTTCAATGAAAAATAAATAGACTGAGAAAACTCCGAACTTTTACTGGTCGTATGTAGGAGGTATTTTCATTACATTCATTACTTATTTCTTTAGCATCAACCAGAGGCAACCGACGTAAAATAACAAATAATACAATATCTGAATAACTTTAAACTCAATTAGGGAATTTAATAATCTCTGAAGGTTTCCAGTTCTGACAATAAAATCCCCTAATGTTATAAATGAACCTGAATTTTCATACGTTGGTACAATATGAAATATAACGTTGCCACCAAGTAACCCTGTAATTTATCGAAATGAACAAAACATTTTTCTTAATTACAAATTTTTCGTGGTTCCCTTGGGTAATTACTAGCGTTTAATTAATTATGATTTTAAGTAGAGATAAAAAAGTCAGTGTCATGAGCGGGATTCGAACCCACGACCTTCGACCATTCTACCACTTACCTATCGTGACACTATTTTTCTTAATTGGGGGCACACATCCTCCTGATGGCCTGCATAGTTTACATTTCCTTTCCGAATAAATCTATGGAGAGAAAAGTAAAAAAGTTGGGAAATAAGTGAAGATCGTTTTCCTCCACAAAACTTGTAAAAAATGGACATACATCTGACTCATTAAATGTCGATTTTTTGGTGTTGATTCTTGTTTCTTACCGCACCTATGATTGTGTGGAAGATGATCTGCTGAGATTTGATCCGATTTCTTGTGTACTGTAGGTTGATAGCTTGGTGGTCCCTTTATTGCTGGGGGAGTTCGCACTTTGGAGTTCGGTCTGTTTTTCTCTTTTTCTCCTTACATCAGCGAACTCTCTGTTTTGCTTTATTTGTCGCTTTCTACACGTCATTGAGCTCTATCGGTAGTTTTCTCTTCATTTCGCACTGCCAGACGGTCGTCGAAGATACTCCACTCCATCGACCGGCATTTGTCCGATAATTGAGAGCATCGGGCACGACCCAAGATACAGGTTCACCGGAAACCAAAGAACCTCGGAGTAACTCATATTTTACGTTTGGATACTTTTCCCTAAATAAAACAGGAAAATGATGATGATGAAATACCGAAGGTCTTATATAATAAAACGGCGAGACTAGACGGACCAGGATGATCGGAGGCGACCAAGATTCAGGTCCACCAATCCGAAAGACCTAAGAGAGTATCTCATTATATGTTACTTTTGAATACTGCTCTTTAAATAAAATTGAAAAATGCAATAATCACTGAAAATGGTGAAATACCGAGGAGCTCTGACATAACAAAACAGCGAGACTAGGCGTGCCAGGATGATCGGAGAAGACAAAGGCACAGGTCCATCAATCCGAAGAACCTAAGGGAGTATCTTTTACATTTGGATACTGGTCTCTACATAAAATTGGAAGCAATAGTTATTGAATATGGTGAAATGCCAAAGGTCTTACTTAACAAAACAGCGCGACTAGGCGGACCAGGATGATCGGAGGCGACCAAGATTCATCAACCCGAAGATCCTAAGGGAGTGTCCCATATTTTACATTTGGATACTGGTCTCTAAATAAAATTGCAAAATGCAGAAATACCGACAAGAGTGTGGGATAACAAAACAGCGAGACTATACGGACCGGGATGATCGGAAATGACCAAGTGACAGCATCATCACCCCAAAAAATCAAGAAGAGATCTCTGTGCGTTCAAATAAACACTGTAAAGAGGTCTACTCTTTTTAACTTAACCTCACAAAAAATATTACTTACAATGACAAACTATTGATAAGGTGTAGGTTTGATCTTATCGACATCGCCAGAAATAGCGAGAATGGGCCAGCCAGAGATCAAGCTTCTTCCAAATTTCACCGCAATCCTTTCCAGCTATGATTTCAACGTACGGCCACAAAGCTTTCTCGTTCCTGTGATCCGCTAGACCTTCTAGTCCATCCTAATTGCCTTTCGGAACACGTCCCTTTGATGTCGATTTTTTTCGACGTACGCTTATCCCTCCGAGGGTCAGGCTAGTTTCTCCCGTGGTTTACACGATTTTCCGAACGGCTTTCTCTCCCTGGAAACCTTGTTAAATTTGCTAATCCTGAATCCGCCTAGTTTCGTGCCAACGTAGCCGGATGAAATCGCATCCAGGCCGGAAGCGAGATGAATCGATTTGTTCGGAACCTGACGGAAAGAGCTACCGTGGAATTTGTAACATGGTAATCTAATTAAAAACTAGGGAAAGTTTTCCGTTTCGGACTATTTCATTGTTTAAGAGTGCTTATTAAGAAGTACCAATAGATCCAATGTGAATAAACGGACCTAAACTACCTTCAGAAAGAAACAGTTTTGATGGTTGTTCATAACAGAGGCTTAATCTTCAACTACTCGATAGGAAATAAGGCTGAAGAAAAGAAAAAGTATCAAGGTTCGGAAAGATTTGAGATAATCAAGTAGGAGAATGTAAATCCATTCCACTAAATAATTGGGCAGGTTGAATTTCAAGACAAAGCGAACTATATAAATAATCTGATATCTAACTCTGGGAGCATAGAGTTTGAGTTGAATAAAGGGCTGTTCAAAAAAATCTATTCCGACCACATCCTAGAACGGGGATGAAAGGAGCTTAAACAGGTTTTTTGTCCTTTCGGACTAAGCCGCGGGCGAAGCGAACACCGACGGTTATACCGGTGCCCTTAAAACTCTCCGGGCTGTTTGTTATGATCCGACACGGTGATCAATCGTGATGAAAACGACGTTGCAATTTACCTTTTATTGTCGGGCAAGGGGCATCTGTTTTCTGTCAGAGGACACCGGGGCATCTGTTCCGCCCCGGGGTTAGGGGACGCGAGGGAGATCGATTTGGCACAATCATGAATTGATGAGGTATGATTTTATTGAGGGGTCAATTGAGAAAAGGGTGTTGGTTTCATGTTTAATAGAGTTAATTAAGAAAAACTAAAGTCGTTAGTCTATTATGACATAGATACTCCCGTTTTTTGACGATCATCAATAATGATAACTATATTAATAAACTGACCGCCATAAAAGTGAGCTATAATGCTACAAAATGCACGCTGATGTATTTTTTTTTTTTTTAAGTGTAACGAAATTTCTATGTAAAAACTGCTGCCAATCCCATCAAATATTTGTGAGATTTCTTTTTTAGGAGTGGCACTAGTATGCAGTGTGATGGACATGTAGCTAGATCTCATGGTTTTGGTCTACTATGCTGTTCCCTTTGTATGTTAAGGTCTTTGCAGGAGATTGTTTTGTGTGGTGTGTGTGGTTTTTGTATCGACGAACATGTCTATTTCCTGATTTGCGCCTATGTCCAGGTTTAAATGTTTTCGTACACCATTTTAAGCTTGTCTGATTGAAGTTATGTTTTGTATCTGATTTTGAATTTTACGATCTTTCCTCTGTCCTACGTACATTTCTTCATGTTGGATATGTTTGAAGTGTCGTTGTAGTTGTTAATTGAATAGCATAAAAGTGTGCTTAAAATGCTATAAAATACAAGGAGATCGAGAGTAACTGCTGTAAATGATCTGTTTGGGTTGTTCACTGTGGTGGTTTTCTGTGCTGAAAGAACTTTGTTCTTTTTATCTGACTTTTGGTTTATCCAAAAGTAGAATATTGTGTGATATCCTCATGAGGTTCTGAGTTCTGAACATACCAACAATCCAAATGGTGTTCGCTTCTTTCTCTCACTGCAGGACAGGTATAGGCTGAGCTCGACTGGAGGGTTTACCGTAGGTGGTGTTTATCTAGGGGGTGGTTAGCAATTCCACTTAAAACAAAACCAACCCCGAGGTGGATCCAGTAGTTTCTACGCTATGAGAAGCCCTAATACTCTGGGAGGTAGAATCGCTTTCTCTATCTAAGGAGTGCGCGGGAGAACAAGCTGTTGTATTTCGACTTAGCCCTTTAGGCGCGCATACGACCCGATACACGATGCGGGCCCGACCGTTCGCAGTGACATGTGAAGAACGAGGTTGTTCTTGGCCCTTGACCCCTCTACGCTGCGGCGCTGTCACTCGTCCGTCGTATGCGGAGGTGCGTCAGCTCTCGTCTTGAGAATCAAAACGTCCTGTAAGACCAATAGGCCGGGTGCGGACGCTAAAGATCCTCTAGTCTTGTGACGACGAGTACTCGGGAACCATATGCACCATATCATGCGTCGTATGCAGAAGTGCGTCAGCTCTCATTTTGAGAATCAACATGTCCGAAGGCCAAATCGACAAGGTGGGGACGTTAAAGATCCTCATTGTCCTTTAGGACGACCGAATATTTGGGAACCTAATACTCCGTATTGTCCTGAATTGCTGTTGCAGGAGGTCGTTTCAAAGAGGCATGTAAGGCCAACTTATCCCACAAATTGAGGTGATGGACAACGGCCAACTTGAAGCTAAAAGACGCAATATGACATAGGTTTATATGGTCTTTCCTGCGATAGATTTTCCTTGCTTTCTATTGTGCAAATGATATTTTCATTTCATGTTGCCGATGATTTGCCTCCTGGGCGTTCTAAACGTGTCGGTTCTCCTTTTCGTTAAATAGATTGGTCAGTTTGGAGGTCTCTGACCGTGCAAACCAATTGTTTGTACTGATAGAATCTATTGTATTGTGTGATATGTTTTCAAGATGACGGCGATAATTGTACGTTCGCCTCCCCCTAGGGCCACCCTCTTTTTAACGACGGTTAAAAATGAAGGGTTGATTTCATAAACAGGATCATCGGCAATTAGCAATCGGCAAGTGGGCGTTTGATATGTCGTCGATTCAAGTGTCAGATGTCAGACCTCACTACACGACACTCGACCCGATTACCGAGATATTTAATTAATTTTATCTAATCTCTCGATAAAATCGTCCTCGTACATCATCCGTGAATTAATCGAAAAAACGTCAAATTTTTACTACCTTCAACGCCTCCTTTATAAAATTCACTCCACTCACCTGAAACAAAATAGATAAAATTTATATTAAATATCCATTAAATTTATAGTTGAGACAATATATTATTTATGCTCAAAGAGAAGAGGTACTTTATTTATTTATTTTTATACGATGGTTCGCAACAGCAGAGGTCATATAAACCCTCAGGGTGCCGATGTTAAAAAAAAAAAATAAAAACCGTTTATAAGTATGACGGGTTCGATTGCAAGGCCGCTGGGTTCGAACTCGGGGCCTTTATCTTACAGTGACGAGCGCCGTGTCAACGCCTAAACCGTTGCAGCCACCGACGCCCCTATTTTCTTGTTGACAATTAAACGTTGTAATTTTAAGAAGAGTCTTTTCGACCTCCCTCTCGTTCTTTACTCGTCAAATTAGCATAGGGTAGAGTTTGATGGTTCCTCTGCTAATCCCGCCTGACGTGATCCCCGTGTGACAAAACACTCAGCCGCTGTTTGTTTACCTTTGCCAGTGAATAGGTCGGTTTATACGTTTCTAATTTTTTAACAAAGGGCATCAAACCCTCCAAAACCAGAACCCGTGTTTACCGTCTGTTACGTAAACATCGCCTCAGGGATGAGATAATGAGAACAGGATTTCAGCGTACGTTACTAGCGATCGTCCATCAGAAAAAGAACTGTACGATTTCTTCTTAAGTAGAACTGATCTACTGTGAAATGTTCTCTCTGCATCTTGACCATTCAATTTTTCGGCCATAGACAAGGTACAGACGAAAGAGATCCTAATGGTCCTTTTCAGCACTAAGAGCAGTCGTGTGTATTTTGCCCAGTTCGTTAAGTGCCCCTAGATTAAACCTCAGTGTTTAGTTGTGTAAATAAAGAAGGTTTCAGAACCATCTCCACCTCAGTTCTCACACGCAACAAAACTACTTCTGATCAACATGACTCTTCGCTCCCTCATGCCATCCCTTTAATGACATCAACACCCCACTATTATCAATTCATCAATCAAAATGGAAAAACCGGTGTGATGAAGCTAAGGGGAACTTGAACGTATGTCGATATTGGTTATATGCGTACAAGGATTAGTAACATGTTTTAGCAACATAAACCAGGTGAAACATATTGGCCGTTTATTACCCCACAACCAATCTAACCAAGAACACAGAATATTTCCTCGGTGATTCGGTGAAAAATGGACTCTTGAACGGCCGTCGTCTTTCACCGGACGACCATTTTTCATGGTGAAATAGCCAAGAAATAAACCAAATTTCGCCAGTATGGCGAAAGTCCGAAACGCTTTTGAGTAAATTCAACAAAACCGCGTGAGAAGACGAACCCGACTCAATGCTTAGCAACCTGTAAATTTCCCATCTGTCTCTTCCCACATTTGTCTCCAGACCTAAATCCTATTAAGGAAATGTGGGACGTTGCAGAGAAGGCTTTTCGAACAAAAACACGAACTACCTGCTTTAAATTTCAAAAAAGTGTTTGTGCTTTTCTGATGGAAGAATAATAAGTTAAAACACTCCTTTGGGTAAAACAGTGTTTTAATGAATGAATGGTAGTTTTTTCCCTAAATCCTACAGTCTCCGTGAGATTTATTTTTGAAATTATTCGGGGTGATGTAGCTTGGACAAACCTCCAACCTGGCTGTTTTGGTCTATCAAAAGCGATTTGGATTCGACCATGCCCAGTGATGAGTTTGTACGGATGTCAGACAAAATGATCGACCCATTACACGGGTCTTAAATCGCAATCTTGTATACGCAGAACAGCGTGAGTGTTAACTCATGAGATCATCAGCATGAGTTCATCCAATAGCACATCACCTCCAGTAGTAGTTTAGTTTCCGCGGTTCCTCTCTGCTTATCCATCTAAGCAGTTGTTTTGCCGTTCCTTTGAAGTCAAATAATTCCCATGCTACTCCAAAAACCGTCAAACTGCATACATAAATGGACAATGACCAGTATAAAAGCCTATTCGTAAATTTCTTAGCTCCTGAAAAGGAGGTTTTCTTTTCCCGTTTGAAATGTCTGAGAAAATTTACTTTGCCATT
The DNA here is from genome assembly GCA_039619505.1 of Cimex hemipterus. NCBI lineage: Eukaryota > Metazoa > Arthropoda > Insecta > Hemiptera > Cimicidae > Cimex > Cimex hemipterus. The sequence continues at coordinate 8,371,727 of CM077109.1, forward strand.
TCAACCATTTTTAAAAAATTTCTTTCTCCATCTGTTTCTTCAGTTCCCGTATGCTTTGGGGTGTGCCAATTGGTAGTTGTAGAGTAAAGAATGGCAGTGCTACTTTTGCCAGTTTTTCAGCCTGCTTGTTCCGTTCTTCTTTAACTATTCATAAACCTAACCGAAAATCATGTATAAATTTTGATAAATATCGCATAACATATGATTTCAGGTAGATAATACAGTTAAATTTGCCAAAATGCCACTGTTTTTATATTATTTAAAATTTAACAAAACAAAAAAAAAAATCACAGCTGACTTTAAAAAGAATTTTATTTGAAGAAATATTATGTAAATTTGTGACCGGGTGGAGAGTGCTTTGACACGACGATGAAGATCGCAGAAGGAATGGCTTGGTGTAAAGCGTGAGTGATGATCGTTGAAAATATGTTTCCTACATACATTAATTTATGTTCCAAGGAAAAGAATCCCCCGTGTAAAAGTCGTGCGGGAGATTCAATTTGATTGTAGAGTAGGACCGTGATGAACGTCATCTGTACTTCTACGCGCGCCAAAGTTTCCATTGTCAGGGCGCAATAAATCACCTCATTGGTAACCCGGATTGTTACACGTAATGGGTCATTTTGACGAAAGCATTGTCATGTTGGCCGTCCAAAAGCAGTAGGTTCTTGATCATCTTTCGTCGGATTTCGTTCTTGACACTTGAAGCTTCCAGACTAAATCCATGCCGATGGAATTTTGTGAAAATAAGCCGCCGCAAAAGGATTATTTTTCAATCTTCCATCTTGAAAAGAACCAGTGTTGTCCAGGGTGGTCAAAAATCTTAATTGACAGTGTCCTTCCAGTCGTGGTTTCGACGTATTTTCATTTCTCTCGAGAAAGTAAAACCCGTACCAACCCCGTTCCATATGATCCAATCCCCAAAGAAAAATAGTGAAACGGAGTTTTGAGGGTCTCATTCAAGTTGAAAAACCAGTTGGAAGATACAACCAAGAACAAATTTTTTGGACGCCCGAAGTTATTAGACAATTGGCCTACTGATTCACCAGGTCACACGGTTAAACACATACCGAAACTTCATGACCGTAATGATCAAAATAACGCCATGTTATATAAATAGAAGATGAATTTTCGTAGGCTGCTTTCGTAGTCTTTCAAGCCCAAAGTGCCAAAACGCCGATTTTTATGCAAGAAAACGAGACGTCAATCCATGGTCGTGTTAGGTTTATGATAGCTATGAAATACCTTTCTACATACATGCCTAACCAAGCAAATAAGAAGGAACTAAGTTTGTATGAACATTTCTTGATAGTCACCCTTTACTGCTGCCGCAAGATCACGATTTGAGAATCGATTCAAGCATTAAAGCACGACAGTTCGATGGACACCTTCGCGTCTTTGTCAAAATGCATTTTTCTACTCAATTTAAACATATGTTTTAATAAATTTTTGTGATGAATGCTCTTTTATTTTTATTTAATGACGTATGATGAAGGAAAAACAGCTGTTGATTTCAGTTTTCTGACAAGTATCAATAACTTGCAGATGTGCGCAATGGGTGCTCTTCAGAAGTGGCCAAAACAAAGTCGTTTTTCAACAAAACCCATCGCTTGGGAAATAATGGGTGTAAGAAACAACAAGGATATTTTTACTATTTAAACTAAGAAAGATTTTTCTTTAGAAATCGTGAGATGCGGTCTGGTGAGATGTAAGTTTCAGAAAAACATTTTCTTTATAGTATCAACGTTTAGAACTTTATTGACATAATCTTCAGGCCTTGGGTTGCTTGCATTTCCATTTTTTTACCACACATTTCTATACGAGAAGCACGAAGAGCATGGGATTCTATGAACAAATTGCAACTACACATGGACAAGAAGCCAAATGTATACTGAAGGACATCGCCAACAATGAGAAGAAACTCGCATCGGCTATCAATCAGAGAACTTTTTGTGCTGAAATGCAGACAACACAAGGCCCTGAAGATGATCTCAATAAAGATCGAAACGTCCGTACGATAAAAAGAAAATGTTTTTCTGAAACCTACACCACACCAGACCGCATCTCACGATTTCCGCATAAATGTTGATTAACGGTCACTAATTAATAAGAAAGATGGTTTGTGAAGTGTGCGCAGTAATGCTGTTTTCGTCGTGTAAGATTAGCCTGGTCCGCCTAGTCTCGCTGTTTCTGTCAGACGGGTTTCGATCTTTCGCCTCCAGTACTGACTAGTGGAACATAGCAAACAGCGATGGTCTGAAACGATCAAGCTACAAGTTCATCAGATATCTCAGGCAATATTTATGTTTGCGTCCAATAACCTGTTGTTGTCCAGGGTGTTCTTTATAATTTTCAGAATTTACTTTATTACATATCTTTAGTATTAGATATCGATGCCATTCTTTGGTAGTGGTACTATTCTCAAGATCTGCTTGTTCCACGATTGTCGTTTTATCGCGGTTTCTGCATGTCCTTCTTCTTCCGTACTCGCCGATTATGCGAGATCGGACTTTATCGCAAGTGTATTTAATCAGGTCTGGGAAAACAGAGGGTTGGACATTAATGCGATCCCATGCACTCCGGCGATAAAGCAAACGGGTCCCTTTCTACACTGCTGAGAACACCCCGTCGGAATTTATCGCGTGCCCGAGGGAAAAAACGCTTATATTTATGGTTTTGCCTTTTTAAAACTCCCAATCCTCAGTCGACGTTTATGGGCTGTTAATTTAAAACATCTGTTGACACATTTATGCTCTCACACGAGGAACGACTACATAACAACCGTTGATAAAATAATTCATTCTGGATCTTTTAAAAGACATCGTAATGAAAACTAATAAAATAAAATAAACACGCCTCCCGATCCCACAAGCATAATCAATTAGACTAGCGATTATTCATAACTTATTATGGAGAGCCGTTTTGAATATTTTCTTTTTATGATGTCTGAAACATGGCCGGTACGTGACCTCTGCCCCGACGGAACATAATTTTAAAAAGTGCCCTTAAGCCTCCGCACATATCTTAGGGAGAGGGGAAATATTTACGTTTGGAGCTTTCTTTGTTTATGCCGTTGCGTGCATGAATTTGACTGATTCGTTTACGCCTCAACATCATGGAGTGCGCATTTAAAAAATAATGTTCTACCTGTCTGAAGACTTTTCCAATTAAAGAAAATAAGGACTAAATTTGATGACGTTTGCCCTTTTCTCTCAGTCTCTATGTCTATCGTACTTTAACAACAAAGAACGAAGTAGGCAGAAGAAATTGGATAATAAAAAGTTGGAGGATTTGGAATAACAAACAACGAATTAGTAGTATACCTTGGATCAAGTGTCACGACTGTTTACATCCAGACATATTAAAGAGCTTGGACAAACCACAACGACTGGTCTATCAGTCATGACATGAGGTCATCAGTGATTAATACTAGGTACCATACGATAATCTAGTCTCTGGATGAAAGGTAGCCAGAACTCCTTCGAATACGCCATGATCCCACTTTTCCCCGGATCTTTTTAGATATCCTAGGTTATGTCCCCATTGGGCGGATCGCATTCGAAGATGATGGCTGTTTTTTTCTTCCTCATCGCATAACCTATAAATTGGGTCTTCTTTGAATACACTCATGTTATGTTAGTGATTTCTCAGAAGACCGACATATAGTCCTATCACATCCCTGGATATTACTAACTTTAGTAAGGTGTGTTCCAGTTTTAGTGGAACTTTAGTCATTAGTCTGACACACGTCTTTCCTCAACGTCTCCTGTTGTCTTTTTTATTCTGAGATGGATGAGCCTATGATTAATCTTGTTAATTCAATTCCCAAGTTCTCTTGTCTCTGACCTTTTTACGTGCTAATGCTTGGCAGTCTGAGGTTATTAGCAATGCCAGTTTGTTCCAAGTTTTAGGGCGTTTTTGATGTATTCATCGACTACTTTGTCTCTCACCTTTTTACGTACTAATGCTTGGCGATCTGAGGTTATGGGCCAGTGTATTTTAAGACAAAATTTTGATTACTTGATTGACTAAAAATCGTCCAACTTGACACCACAGCTCTGTAACTTAAGTCCATATGCGATCCATGTTATGTCCTGGGTCCGATGCACGATCAAAGCGTAAAGACCGCCTATTTCATTGAAGCCATTCCAAGATGGCCGTTTCTTCCTCCTCATCCCATAACGCATAAACGGGACTGATTTGAACTCACGTTTGTTGATGTTTTCTTAGATGATTGGCACGCAGCCACATCCTTTAGTATTACCGTCACCAGCTGTAGTAATGTGTTTGCTAGTTTCGGTGCAGATACTTTATTCATTAGCATTTCTCTGGCGCACTTCTTCTTTCTAAATTGGGCGGTGGTTTCCCGTGCGAAGATGGCGGCTGTTTCTTCCTCATCGCATAACTTACAAATGAGATCTTTTGTAGGTGTTATCTGAGTTATCAGTGACCCCCCTGTCCTATCATTCCCCTGAGTTTTCTACCCTCCCTATCTAAAGTAATGCGTTTGTCAGATTTCATAAGACTTATTCTAAAGAGATCGACATGGAGGATTTTATATTTGTCCTTTTTACCCCAAATCGGTTCAAGGTGTAAACATAATTGTGGGGATCTGACGATTTTGTCTGTTTTTCCATATTTTAGCATTTCGAACCAATCAATATTAATTTGTTAGTGCTTGTACGCCTGCTTAACTGTCCGATCTTATGATGATTTTTTTTGTCATTGTAACCTTCACTCTTATAAAGTGATGGTGCTTCAACTTTTCTTTCGAGCCAGCCTGTAAAATAAACAAGTCACTGCCAAAAACTGTTGTTTAAGAAACAGATTTGAAAAAAACCCTGATGTGGTTATCCAAAAGGTACCTGCGATCCTTACACACCTTTCAATTTCACCAGACCTGCCCCCGACCCGTTTTCAACTTTTTTTGTTTCAGTTAAACATCAGATTCAGATAAAATTTTATTTGCCTGTGCTTTACTACTGTTTGTTTTAATAAAAAACGAAGTAAAACTGTCTTGAAAAATAATTTTCAGGGTAATCATCCTTATTTCTGTAAATGAGGGTTAGAAATGTTTAAAGTCATAAATGTTATCCATTGGATAATAAATGAAATAAACACTTGCGTAGTTTTCTGTCGAGAGTATTTCTGGCAAATGTTGTTTTTGTACAGGTCTCCGTGAATAATCCATAAGTGAGTGCTTTCTGCTGTGGGAAGGGAGAACGATTTACCCTTCTGAGATTTGTTGCTTTGTTTAGGTGTTTGCGTCGTGCTTTCCTCCCCATCGGTCCCTCTGTTTGTCATTTCCTACCTATAAATTTGTCCTTCTCGTGGAATTGGATTTTTGGCCCTAGTCATGTTCACGGATTGATAGGCTGGGTATGGAACCTTCAGGTTTTTTTTCTCGAATTGGTACAATTACATTCGTATCGCTTCTTTTCTTCTAGTCTGAAATTTACGAGGCTTTTCGGTCCGTTTTAACACAGAGTGATAAAATAACTCGAGACATATCAGAAACGAACAGTATACACTACATGGAATATATTTTCATATTGTGTAGTCATCCTAATATTCATGGATTTTTTATCCGGTAAACAAGAGAAAAGAGCTGTTTTCCTTGCCTAGGCTATACTTGATTTATTCGGCTGAAGTGATCACCATCTTGAAAGCTCTAGATCTGTCCGTAGAGACGCGTGAAATATGTGTTCTAACGGACAATAAGAAATACTTTCTTCTGAATGCAAATTTATCCTAGTCGAGGTTATAAGGAAACTCTATGAATATAGAAATAGTTCTTTGCTGAGTCAGAGCTCATGCAGGAGTCCAACTGACGTCGGGTAAACTGGCGAAGTCTGCCTCACTAGACTTCCCTCTGGACATACCTATCAGCAAGCGACTACAAAAACAATACAAATAAAAACTTGTAAAAAAAACTGGCATACGGTTTTACATCTACCTGTTTCCCCATTTAAGAAAGAAACCGTGGTTCGCAGAAACAGGTGTTAGAAAGGGTTAGGTAGGCCGTCCACTGGGCCGTTTCGGCCGAATGACTCAAATGCGAAGAAACGAATGAGCACACGTCCATTAGAACCACTTCGGTGGTGTTGGACGGTGTATGGCCGAAGCACTTTCCGATTCAAGTAAATTTGGATTTTTCAGTCCTATTCGGCCGAATTGTTACTTCGACTTCAACTGTCAACCACGTGTCATCAAACGCTCAACATCGTTTAACGCCGTTCTTTGCTTTTTGCTCACATTTTCGTTTCGTTTTCATTTCGATGGATTGCGAAAAATTGGTAAATGCGGTTGAGGAGTAGGTTCTTGGGACATGCGTGATCCACTCATCATCGGAGTGATAAATGTCCAGGATAGCGGTGGCCAAGGATAGCTTTAGAAATGGAACTTCCAATGATTTTCTTTATTTCTTTCATCCCATTTGTATGTAAACTAAGAAGTTTCGAGAAGGAACAAATCTTCTACATCCATTTGGGCTGTGTCGTGAACTGACGAAAATCAGCTACAGTGGACGACGGAGTTCGGCTATATTGCCGATCGTCAGTTTGGTCAAATGGTTCGGCTGTTGAACGACCGTTGTAATTCGGTTCCACAATGTCGCGTCTCCGTATTGGGCATGGCATACACGACAACTACCTGCACAAGACTGGGTCTAGATCTTCCTCAAAATGTGAATCCTGCGACTAATTAGATCTCAATCAAATTATGACGAGCTGCAAAAAATTCTAACTGGAGAGAGGAGATACGCTTCAAGCTTTGGAAGGATGCTCGGTCGAGAGCCCCCTTCAATCTAGAGACACTCTTAAATACAGTTATGCAAAATTCAAATTTTCTTTATAATGCTTCATGTATTTCTGTTCGTATGCCTTTTCTTTTGGAGGTTATGTTCCTTTCATGAGATTCCAGCGGAAGGTCTCCCCGCGGTGCCTCGGTTAGCGTCGCGGCTTAGTTAGTCTCTGGCCAATGGACTTTTTCTATAGTCATAAAATAAGAGATAAAACTAGGTTTAGTAATGTGTGGTGATTTATACTCTCACGCAAGAATGGGACAATTACGAGAAAACAAACAATTTGAGCGCTGAAGATGATCTCAATAAAGATCGAAACGATGACACGACAAAGAAAATGTTTTTCTGAAACCTACATCACACCAAACCACGTCTCATGATTTCCGAATAATTATATTTTTACTATAATTACTGTAAAACTAGATTTTTGTCAAATAACTGTAGTCATGGTAAGATGAAGCGAGTCGTGATTCATTGCTAGGGGAACCGTACTTTTTACGATCATGGGACTTTATCCAATTCTGGGGTTTGATAACCGAGTATATGACCGTGCATCAACGGTCGTTTCATGAAGACTTTCCCTTATTTGCCTGTAATTCGCGGTTTATCCTGCACGACGTTTAATTCCGGGGCCTTTCACGTCTCGAATCGGTCACATCTGAAAGTCAGCCCGCTCCGATTCAACTCCGCATGACTTTTGTTACGGGGCCCCGGGCGAGCACGCGTACGTCGCTGTTCTCCGAAACTCGGCACTCGACGCAGGTCGAGTAATTGGAAAGGATATGACAGAGTGGCACCCCGCCCCCGGGTTCGAACTTTGCCAAGAAGGCCGCTGTTTTGCGATTCTAATCTGGTGTGGAAGCCGGACCCGCCTCCCACAAGACTTGGCTCGGGTCCCCTTTCGAAATTATCATTCATTGCAGCGATCAATCTAACACGGCGAAACGCCCTTTGCTGATTTCATTTCGTCGTTTCGACAAAATCCCTTCGACACATTGCTTTTCGCCCCTTTTCCGAACGACGCTCAATATTTAACTTTAACCGACGAGTTCGACGTTACAACCAGGAAGTCCCTTTATCCCTATTAAATCGGGCGGTCGTGACTACGCTGAGGATACCGTCGTGATACCGCCTCTCTCTTAGTTAACTACGCACTGCTAAGGAGCCCAATCGTTAATTTGCAATTCAAACTTTTTTCTAATTGCTGGTGTCGTTTCCTCAAACCCATAAGCAATTAATCAAAGTACCACCAACCAACTCCTCCTATCCTCGCTCGTTAGATAGTGTCGTCATTGTTGGACTAGGACAGGCAGCCAGGATGATCGGAGTCTAATCAAACTTTATGTTTAACTAACCGTACGGAGTGAAAATTCTTTAGAATTAAACAGTAATTAACGCCACTTTCGACAGGCAGAACATCAGCCAAACAAATTAGCAAAGAATAAAGTGACATAATATGATATAATAAATTGGTCAAATTTTCAAAGAAAGCGTACAGCTATAGTTGGGAGATTTTGGGCAACTGCCTAGCCAATAAGTAGCAAAACCATAGAATAATTTCGCTTCATTCCAGGATATTAAGGTGACCTAGGCCCAAATTCAATAGTACATTCGATTTGAACCTCGCATGTGCACAGAATACCATTTTTGCTGAAACCGATGTGACATGTGAACAAAGAAACAGAGAATCTTTCTTCACCATTCTGAAACCCATTTGGCATGAAACTTTTAATCAAGCCTTCCGACCAGATGTCCTTTTGAAGTATGCAGGGTGATGAATTGCTTTGCGGGAAACGGATGTCGGCGAGAAGCTTGACCCAAACGATCGGGAATAAATTCTGGGTGATAATCCTGTCCGAAAATTTTCGCCGACTACACTTCTTTAGTTAGATTAGTTAACAACTAAAACTTGTACAAGCAGTATTTGAATACAAACAAATTCCACCATTGCCAGTTCATATTCTTAATTATGAATCAAAAAAGTTTGCCGTTTTAATTTCAAACCAAAGGTGAACAACTAAGGTGACTTACATTTGTGTTCACCTTAGGTCGAACGTTTGGCGTCAGGTCATCGTTGGAGTCCAATTAGTATCTCTGCAGCAGTTTAATCATTCGTGTGCGTTCGACAATCCTTGACAATTCGATTTGTTCTCGTTAATTTTAGTGATTTAAACCCGATGATCCCTTTTGTGAGCAAGATATGTGAGTTTCCTGTCTTCGGTGGAACAAAGTCACCGCAACCTATATGTTAATCTGGGTGATCACCTATCATCGGTGGGATTTTGTGGGGTTCAGTTGGACTCGGTTTTGTAGTTGATGGTGGCCACAATAATTTTTTTAGACGATGTCCACAGCCGGCCCTGTTACGCGAAATCACCAGTCAGGGCGACGATTTATCTCCGGCGATTAAGCGAGACGGGCCGAACAAATCAAAATACGGTTTTCTCACGCAATCCCCTGGACAAAGTAATAAAGGCCGAAATGAAGAGCGTCCTCGTGAATTGTTCTAGTTCCCAAAATCGTAAATCCTCTCCACCCCTTTTCCGCCCCGTTTTCGTCACTGTTTACGATCAATTTACGTCCCAACCCGTGGGAACGTCTCCCGCCGCTTTTTATGTTAATGTTTATCGAGTGTAGCGGCGACAGCCAAGACGACGGATGGGGGATGATTAAACAGAGGGGTGTGATGATAAGATACTTATTCTAATAACGATTAACGGGCTTTTACAGAATTGCACTCTTTCCACCCCATCTAAGGGTTGTTTTCATCTATATGTTATAAGTGTTTTTCTTGGAATTATTGTTGTTTTAATTCTCTAATACTAATTGTTTCGGAATTTTTCATACGGGATGGATATCTCAAAACTTAACTCCCTTTTGGAGGGTTAGATGAACATAGAGGAGACAGGATTGCACAAGAGGAGGGAAAAATATGTGCCAATTCGGCCAGGCCCGAAGGTTAACTTCTCCTTTCTCCGGGTCGTCTGCGACGCGGGCGGGTCGTAAAAACCGGATCGGCCTTATCGAATTATCTAATTCGGGTCGTATGGTCTCCGATTAATAATGGAACCTGGAGCCGGGCCCTCGATTCCCATGGGATCCCCTCCGACGCCGCCCTGATTAATTTGCCGCCGTCACCCCAGGCTTTCGGATGAAACGGCCCTGTTGTCCGGCAAACGGGCTAAACCTACTGTAAACTCATAACCGACTATTGACTGGCCAACCAGTTTATTTTCGCACCTGCACAATCCGCCGGACTGAATTGACCGTAGATTTATGAATACTGTTATTGTGCCGTTGGTGAGAAGCAGGAGGGTCAGCTATCCTTCAACATATGTTTCTTCAGGAATGTTGATGTGGATGAACAATGAACAGCCAAACGAAGATGATGGAAAACCAAAACATAGACCAGGAAGATTTCCAGATTAGTCAAAATCTTAAAAGACCTCTTGGATGTCATAGTTACTTTTGAATCCTAAAACAATAATGAAACTGCTCCTTCAGATCTACGCATCCTTTCAATGATGCACATGATTAACCGAAACTATCTGAAAAACTTACTGAAACGAAGCCAATTTGATCCCGTCTCAATGATTTAGCTTTTTGTGGCGATATACCATTATCACGTCCACACAATGACAAATTACAACAGCCAAGTCGTTCAAATCTTCCTTATCTATACAATCGATAAATTGTGAAATAGAGGTGAACAGTGCAACGAAGAATTTACCCAAACGGCTGTTTGGTTGATCTGATAGGTACTTTAGAATCACACACCTGACCAATATTTCCTCTTGAATTTGCACATGACATGTTAGCAGTATTGCATGGCGACGAAGACGTAAAAGAAACAGTAAAAAAACCCAATGAGATGAAAACCAACATTCAGCTCAAAGACAGAACATTTTGGTACAACCTTGATTCAAGGCTAAGCTGGAAATCATCCCTCTCGCTGTGCTTTGGCCAAACTAAATTAAGGATTGCGAAACTTTTAGGTCTTCATGCCTGCTGTTTGAACCATTCTGGTCCGCCTGTTATCGCTGTGTGTTCAGACAAAAAAACTTAAAAAATGGCGGTTATTTTAGGCGTGCAGATCATTCAACATCTTTTTTTCCTCCGAAACTCTTTTAAACGATTGACTTAAGCCTCTTTATTTCTCGGCCCTCGTGCCTGTTTGAATTGGACCAAACCCACAAACGACGGAATTTTACACTTCTCGTCGTTAGTTTTTTAAATATTTTTATTTTAATTTTACAAACTTGGTAGTTCAAGAGTCGAAGACCTAGTTTTACAATTAGAATCCTTGGTCCGCATATTCTCGCTGCATTTTGGTGAAAACCACCCGACTAAGAAAATAAAAATTTTGTAGAGATTTTAAACGTTCAGATAATTCATCTTTTTTCGTCAAGACACTCAAGAGAGAGAATTTAGCCTCTTTGTTTCTGGCTTTAGTGCCTGTTGTTGAATCGTTCTGGTCCGCCTGTTCCCGCTGTGCTTTGGTGAAAACCAAATCATCGGACTACGAAGGTGACAAGTTTGCGGAGATTTTCGCCGAAACTAAATCGTTACAACAAACTTTATAATTTAAGAGTCGAATATCTACTTTTAGACTTTCATTTAGACTACACTGTGAGCCTGTTTTCGCCGGGCTTTAATGAAAACCAAACAAGCATGCTAAGAAAGTAAAACTTTTTGCGAAGATTTTAGGAGTGCAAGATAATTCATAATCTTTTTTCGTCAAAACCCCTTTCAAAATATAGAATTTGGCCTCTGTATTTCTTGGCTTTCATACCTGTTTTGAATCGTCCTGGTCCGCCTGGTCTCGCTTGAGTTTTTCCTAAACCCTTAAACGACGGAATCTTTCACTTTTGGTCGTAGATATTTTATTATTTAGTTTTTAGAAATAAAGAAACTTGATAAATTAAGAGTCGAATATCTTGCATTGATTTCCAATTAGAATCCTCGGTCCGCCTATTCTCCATGGTTTTAGACGAACATTCAGCGACTGACGGGCCCTCCGAGGTCTCTTGAAATTATAAAATCGCCCGTTTTGATTAGATTTTAATTAACAACCTCAAGATCTTTAATTGAAAGACCATTTAAGGCGCTGTTTTTCTGTCTAAAACATTTAAACTTTTAAATGTACGGATAATCACCTTGGTTATGTTTTTAAAGAGATTTTCCCGTCTTATCTGGAGGACTTGAGCTTTAGTTTCCCTCCTGCAACTCCGCGAATTCCCATTTATAAAAGCTCCCGGTTTTACATGCAAATCCAACTAATCTTCCAGGGCTCAACGTTTCCTCTTTCGGCTTAACGAATGGGCCAAACTGTCAAAATTGTTTACAAGGTGGCCAGGTAGCTCAACCCTTTTGTTCCATCGGTTAAAACCCAAATGATAAATCTTTTTTATATTTATAAAACGGAGTACATCACAGCTCGAAAATGTTTAAAATGTTTTGTTTTATAATCAAATCGAATTTTAAAAGCGCCCGGGTTAAGTTGTAATTAAATAAGCAGCCACCTGCCCCGGGGCCCACCTGCTTTTCAAGCCTTGGAATTGAACATCTGCCCGAACCCAGAAGAATCTGTGCGGTCAAATATTTTTGTTAATCTCATCCTTCCTTGGGCAAAGTTTATGATGTGATTTAATTCTAACTGACCGAGCCTCGGGGACATGACCGCAACATCGCTCACTTTCCCACTGGCAAGTCGATGACTGCTATCGGCCCATTTACATACGCGATGGGATTTTAAAATCATCCGTTTTGCTTTATTTTACCCCACACTGTAAGTCACAGAAACTAAAGACAAGAAACAAACAGTAAGACTAAACGACAAACAGAATGCAAATAGATGACTGCTGGATTAGTTCAACGACCGCTTTTTATCATTGCCCCGAAGAAATGATATAAAAAAAAGTTTACTGAAGGACCGTTCTCAGCCTAAAACCAGGATATATTACAATGTTATTTTTAGGGTACTTAAACGTACAGCTTTGGAATTAGCCGTTACCAGCATTGCCGCCTTTCACCAACGGTCTAGGACTAAAAATTGATACTTAAGTTTAGAATAATGTTTAAATCTTAGTTTACTTTAACAATGTCCTTAGTTTAGTTCATTCGTAACTGTTTTAGCGAAAAAAATCTCGAGTTTTTCGTTTCCGATCATTTTGGTCTGTATACCTTTGCGTATACGGGGCATACCATAGTACATGGGCCGTCAGCATTTCGTCATTTTCGATTTCAGATGGTACTTTAAATGGCAAATACGGTGCAGTGTTTTTCCTTTCAATATTTAAATAGAACAGTAGGCACAAAAAATTGGTGGCACTTTCATGGAATCAACAACTGAAGCCTTTGTGAAAAAAGCTAGGGACTGAATCCAAAGATGGCCCCGTGATTCCTATGGCTATACAAAGTGGTTGTTAGACCCATGATAGCCTACGAATCAGTGGTTTGGTGGACTAAGATTTTACAGCTAAACGTCGACATAACTGGGGAGTCTGAGAATCACTGAGGCAACGGAAACCCCCCACCACCACGGCTACCCTGTAAGTGCTCTTAAATCTACCACTCCTTCATATCCCAGTGTCATAATAAATAGACTGATGCAGAGAATTTAATAGGCTCAATAGCTTACTCACGTAATAAGGAACAACTAAAGCTTGGAGCTGAAGCTAGACAGGACTCTTCGGATGCCTGCTGATGCCATGACTCACTAAATTCAGTTTTGACAAAAATTTCTAATCAAAATACCTTGTAGAGCAGAATGGGAGAAAAAGGATGCCAGTTAGTGCCGATCATATCCTATTTACAAATGGTTCCAAAACCGAATAGGTCAGGAGCTGGTATTGATAGAAATAAACCAAAAACTAGAATTCATATATGCCTTGTGCAGTACGCCACCATGTTTCAAGAGAAAATAGTGGCTATTGAACAATGTGCCAGAGAGATAAAAAGGCTGGGGAATTGAAGGCAATATCGCACGAATGGTTAAGTTCAGAGTCTTTAGGGACTGCAATGGGACAGTGGAGTTGTAATTTTGTTATTTTACCCTTGTCTGACTGCCAGGGCACACAGGGCAGAAAGGCAGCAGAAGGTCAATCTCAATAAGTCAAGGAAAGTTCAATGAGGACACCAACTGGTCCTGAACTCGTGTGGATTAGCAAACTGCCAAAAATTGCGGATTCATTATACAATGACAGATGCGAAAAATTTATCAAAGGACCATCGCAAAAAACTAACGGCACAACTACTATCTAGGACGCGCTAACTGAACAATGCAGACTTCGGAAGCATAAGTGTCTACATTGGGAATGGCCTATGTAGACTGAAATTCCTGAAAGATAGTTGTTGAAAAAGCTTTTGGATCTGGTAAAAAGCCTCAAGCTTAACAAGAGATCTAGATTAAAAAATAGATATGTCCAATAGACCAATACTAGTCGCGGTACACAGGTCATATAGCGGCCTCCTACACAAACTAGCTCATCTAATATTACGGAAAAACCATAGCCATAACCTTTCAATGGTTTGCTATTTGCTCCAAGTTGGTTTTAGTTTTCAGCCAATCTGTTTTTCTATGTTTAATGAGTTCTTATCCAGCTTAACCTTGCTTCAAGGATGAAATAAGTAGGGTAAAGTTGAAAGGGTTAAAAAAAGTTAAATGATCTTCTGGAGGCCTAAAAATCCCCACGGACCTTTTACTTTTTCCCAAGGCTATAATGAACAGCGTTTTCATGAACGATAATGACTCTGACTTCCTCAATGAAGGCTTTTTGATCTACAACTTAAAACCGATTATATCATTTTGAACTGCATTGCTGTTTGAGGGTTTCCATGATATATTTTTGTACAAGGGCAGCGATTTAAAGAAACTTCCACGTTTCCAATGCTGTTTCGATACGACCACCCTAATAATATACAGGGTGTTGAGAAACGTATTATTAACAAATTCAATCTCCGTAAGTGAAGTATTTTCATAGCGTGCCGTTTAGCTCGTGGCACTTGCTGTCCTTGGACCTTTGAACCTTCTCGACAGGATGGAAGGAGAAAACCACCGGGCCCCGCTTTATTTGTATTCATGCGAGAGGACTTCGGGACTTCCTTGGCACGGCTCGAGGGGCTTTCTCGTGGTTTTAATCGTGACTACAACGGGATGCACTTCTTTTGACACCCCCAGAGAGTTATAATTAAAAAGAAGGACGGTTTAAAAAAAACTTGGGAGCGTTTGAAGGTTAAGGCCTTAAAAGGCCAGAAAGTTTAAAAAAAAGTCCAACAATGTGACAAAAATTTGGTCAATACGAGGCTGTACTAAAAAAAAATAAAAATTTTCTACAAAACATTAAGCATAAAGCATTAACTGAATTGGTTTTTTTTTTTCTACGAAAAGTTCAAACTGATATAATTTTATTTTTATTTCAGGAATTTTTAACACCAGTAAAAGGCAGAACAGAGAAACGAAAAGTTTAGAAGCATCAAGCCCGATGTTTTTTATAGTCGGAGGGGGCTTAGGAGGGACTTGCAAGTTCGTCAGGATCCGTGCAGAGCGCAGTAGAAACCAACGAACCCCCGCCTGCCGGCCGGCTAAAACGCGCAACATCGAAGACTGGCGGGTTAGCATCCGCCCCAACTGTAAGGCGCTACGGGTGAGAGTTGTTTTTACCATTTTATTTATTTTTACATAGTTTTCCGCTGTACTCAGGACAACTTATTTCCCATTGCAATGGAAGTTCTCTATAATTAAAATGATTCATATGCAAAATAAACCTTCTGATCTTCCAAATTCCTATCGGCCCATTAGTCTCCTGTCATCCTTGCCAAAATAGTAGAAAAACTACTTCTCCGACTATTACTTCCAATAATTGAAAATTCTAATATTATTCCAGATTATCTAGTTTGGGTTCCGCACATTTCACTCGACAACTCAATTACATCGTGTTGCTGACAATATAGCCTCTTCCCTCGAACAAAAACAGCATTGCCTGGGTGTCTTTCTTGATTTAGAACAAGCCTTCGATAGAATCTGGCACTCGGGCTTGCTTTGGAAATTAAGGAGCATCCTCCCTCATACGTTCTATCTTATACTTAGATCTTATCTGACGGATCGATTTTGTCGAGTCCGTCAGGGAACTGAATTCTCACCTTATATACGCATAAGGGCGGGTGTTCCTCAGGGAAGCATACTTGGCCCTTTCCTATTTTCCATATACATTGCAGATATTCCAACACACGTTAATATTTCGTAATTTGGACCCCTCAATTAACGCTCAGCACTTACAACAACACCTAAATGAATTAACACTATGGTTCACAAAGTGGAGAATAAAGGTAGACTTAACAAAGAGCACACAGATCAATTTTACCCTACGTAAAAATGTCTGTCCTACGGTGAATATAAATGGAATTCCATTGCCTACCAACTTGTGCGTTATCTTGGACTTTTCATTGTTAAATGACTGACTTTGAATCCCCATACAAGACTGAAAAGTCAGCAAACAAACCGACGTTATAAATTGTTAAAAAGACTACTCGACTCACGATCAAAATTAGACCTCCAAAATCATCTTTTGATATACAAGACAATGATTAAACCTCTCTGGGCGTACGGTTGTGAAATGTGGGGCTCAACCAAGGATTCCAATTCCCAGCGTCTCCAATCAATCCAATCTAAAATTCTCCGTCACATTTACTCCTTTTTACGTTTCAAACTACACTATCCATAAAGACCTACACATCCCGTTTGTACACGAACTCATCAAAACCCGATATAACAAATTTCATCAATCACTGAACGCACACAGTAACCTATTCGTACGAAATTTATCACTTCCAACACTACCTGAAAATCCTCCAAGACGATTGAAGCGAAAGTGGCCCCGAGACCTTCTCATTGCGTGAAGATTGAACAAGATAGTGTGAAAGAGTGTTACCATTGGGCAACTTCTCGGACAAGAGCCTCAAATGAAATTTCACCATTTACGGACATATTTACTCAATACAACACTTGTAGTTGTAAATAACAAATAAATGTAACAAAAGCCCATCGTTTTCCAACGTAATTTCGTCTGATCAACCCCATTCTCATATAATTTATAATTTTGTTGAGGCTTTTACAACACATCGTTAAAAATATTTTTCAACTTAGATATATGTATCTACATCTAAGAAATACATGTATGGACCAATTTTTTGTTGAAGAAGAGTAATTAAAAGGGAAAAATAGTGTTGAAGGATAAAAAAAAAAAACTTTTTAAAAAAGAGGTAAGCCTATGTAATCTGAATCTTTGCTGCCTCATCGCCATGCCAGACTATCTGTCTCATTATTCATTTCTCCCCTTTTGAAATTTTTTTCCATCGTGTTTCTCCCTTACGGGTTCTTTTTTTTTTACAAATCCTACTATGTTTAAATCATCAACTAACTACGTTTAAGTCGAATTTGACATAATTAATCCAAAAACAAATTAAAACTTCTGTTCCGGGAGTTAACAAGTTAATCTTTGAAGAGATTCTCGGGAAACGCCGGATCCGGTTCGACTTTAATAAATCCCACTGTGTTTTCGTCGGGGATAAGGATTACAGAGGACGGATACAATAGAGGCGTGAGTCTGTCCTTTAATCAGGACAGTATGAAAGCCCCCCCTCCCTCCCAGGTTTCGAGGACAAAGTTGAAACCGAAATGGGCGACCATAAAAAGGGAAAAGGCCGTGATAATGAGGCATCTAAGACATGTGGCAGGAAGGAGAGCTGGTGCCAATCCGGGACACGTCATCACACACGAGATAATGAACATCCGACGAAACATGGCCTGCAACGTGTTTTCCTAGTCGTAAAATGCACATAAAAGTAGCGTTTTTGTCTATTTTATCAACATGACTAATCAATTTATTTCCTATCATTTTAATATAAGAAAAACACAAAAGGTAGATAAACAATGGTTGAGGTTTATATATGAATATGCAGATGCGTGTAATGCTCAGGTACCACGATGATAATATGATCGGGTTTAGTACATTAAACGTTACAAATGTAGGTAGGTAAGACATCCGTAGATTACCGTAAAATCTCAGTTTGCTAATCTGAGTATGTTAGTACGTATTTAGATATTGCAGAAAATTAATTGGTTTCGTACATAGAAGAATCAGTGTTCAAGTGTACGGACAAGTGCGACATGATCCGCTGGGACGATATAATACTGGTCTTCCGGTCTTTACAGATTCGTTAGGTTGGTAGGTATGTAGACTGATAATCTGTAGATTTCCGTAATTCGAATATCAAAAGATCCGCAGATTTCTGAGATATGATCCAAAGATCTGCGGATTTCTGAGAGATACTAACAAGAATGGTACGTAGCTAGATAGCAGAAAGAAACGTACAGTTCTGAGAGATGCTAGAAAGATCGGCACGTGGATACATAATCGATAGATCCGTAGATTTCTGAGATATGGTAGAAAGATCGGCACGTAGATAGATAATGAAAAGAACCGTAGATTTCTGAGAGATGCTAGAAAGATCGGCACGTAGATACATCATCGATAGATCCGTACATTCCTGAGAGATGCTAGAAAGATCGGCACGTAGATACATCATCGATAGATCCGTAAATTTCTCAGAGCTGCTAGAATGATTGGCACGTATATAAATAATGAAAAGAACCGTAGATTTCTGAGAGATGCTAGAAATATCGGTATGTAGACAGATAACCAAAAGATCATTAGATTCATGAGGCACAAGAAAGAATGTCACGTAAATAGATAATCAAAAGTTCCATGGATTTCTGAGAGAGATACTCATAAGAGTCCTGGATTTCTGAGAGGTGCTAGAAACATTGGTACCTCGGCAGATAATCAATTGATCCGTAGATTTTTGTAAGGTAAATTAAAATCAAGAAGATTGGTACGTGAGATAATCCATAAATATGCAATTCCTGTAAGATGTTAGGAAGGTTTGTTTTGTTTGGTTCATTAAGATCTGGTGTGGGGAAAGCTGATTCATTAATCAGTAGATTTATGAGACGCTAGAAAGATTGGTAAGTAGATAGATAATCAATCAATGAGATGAACAATGGGCAATCGTAAGCTTGAAGGGAGTGGAATTGTGTTTTGTCTGTCTAATCGTAAGATAGTTCATGCGGTCAATAAAGATTGTACATTTAGTAGTTTTTATTCTCACTTCTGTCTTTTACGTCTTGCAATATGTAAATACAAAATGCCAACGGATTTCCCTAATTTTAACAGGTTAATAACGTAGAAATGAAAGAAAGTATGCTAGAAAGTGACGTAAACAGATGGAAAAACGTCTTGATGGTGGGCTCGTTGGATAAGCTCGGCCTGTAATTATACGGATTGGTAGAAAGTGAAAACACAGACAGATTAGTCAATGAGACAGATGGATTTGAAGTGTACGCTAGTTTGATGTTTACTGCACGCACACGCACGTGCGCGCTAACAGAATTAGTAAATAGAAAGTCTGTGTGTACTGTTTGGAACGATCAAGAACCGAAAACAGACAAAATAAAAGAATAATTAAGGAAGAGTAGTAGGTAATAGTTTGAGAATATTGATAGCATTTTGCCTTTTAAAACAACTTATGGTGATGTTACTCAACAAAGGATTCGTTATCTGAGAGTGAAGTACTGAAAGAAATCCTGAATAAATTAAAACGCAAGGTTTTTTAAAATACAACCATGAGAGAGTTAATTATTAATTATTTAATAAAAATTCCAACAGTCACGAGAATAATCATTTTTTGTTCTACCGGTTTTTGGATTTGTTTTTCCAATCATAATCCAAGAAGGAAGTACGCTCTGACAAAGTTGACGTCAAGAAAAACCAAGGTTCCAACACCTGCTTGATTCTTTTGACTTGCGGTCTGCCACATCCTTTTTATTGCCCAAGCCATATGGTTTTGATTATATAATGAATATATTTAAACTTGTCAGGCGCATATTAAAATAAGCGACGTATAAAACGTTTTTGCCGTGAAGTAAACAGACACTGGTTTCGATTCCTTTGAAAATAAATTATATAAAACTCGAACACTTTCGCGGAAAGGGTAAAAGGTTTAACATCTAATTTAGCCGTTGTAAATAATACGGGAGCGAGAGCCTGGAGGCGTTTTCCCGCGAGGATACCGTGAAAAACTGATGGTAATTTCCTAGGAGCGGGGGTGCGTTTCGGAGTAGGTGATAAAACCGAGATAAGGGGCCCGAACGGCCTCGTTTAAGAATGAAGACCTTTTTATTTATTTTACGACCCCCCTCACGGTTTAATGGCCTTTTGAAGAGGTTTCGGATCGGCTAACGCCCCCGGTTACACATCTTGTCCACTTGAATTTGAATTATCGAAACGATTTCCCAGGAAAAATGACAGATTGAATAAAATATTTTAAAAATAAATCAAAAAGAAAACCTTTAAGTCCACTGAGAAGAAAACCAAACAACTTTCAATATATTATAAAAAATAAAAATAAATACACTTGTCCCCGGTTCCACACCTTCTACATTTGAATTTGAATTAAAAACGATATAACAGGAAAAATGACAGATTGAATACAATATTTTAAAAATAGGTAAAAAAGAAAACCTCTAAGTCAACTGAGAAGAAAAACAAAAACCTTTCAATATACAAAAAAATAATAAATAAATAAACTTAAAAACTTATAATAAATAAATAAACTTGCCCCTCCCCCAGTTCTACACCCTCACGGCGTGAGTTTGAATTATAAAAACTATTTCCCGGGAAAAATGACAGATTGAATAAAATATTTTAAAAATAGATAAAAAAGAAAACCTCTAAGTCAACTGAGAAAAAAAACCTTTCAACATAAAAAAAAAAAAAAAAATAAAAAAAATAAAAAAAAAAAAAATAAAAAAATAAATAAATAAATAAATAAATAAATTTGCCCTCAGTTCCACACTTTGTCTACTTGAATTTGAATTATCGAAACGATTTCGTAGGAAAAATGACAGATTGAATAAAATATTTTAAAAATAGATAAAAAAGAAAACCAGTAAGTCCATTGAGAATAAATAGAAAAATCATTGAGCATATTGTAAAAAATAAAAATACTAAGCTTAAAAACTTCCTCCCTATTCCACATCTTGTCCACTTGACTTTCAATTATCGAAACGATTTCCCAGGAAAAATGACAGACTGACTACAATATTTTAAAAATAGATAAAAAGAAAATCAGTAAGACTACCGAGAAGAAATAGAAAAAAACCTTTCAACATATTGAAAAAAATAAAAATAAATAAACTTAAAAATTTATAAAAAAATAAATAAACTAATAAAATAAAAAGTGAACAGATTAGAAAGGTTGGTGGGAAGACAAATAATCCAAAGATCCGTAGATTTTTGCAAGGTGAATTTTTTTTTATTATAAGGTTGGAACATAGATAAACAACATCCGTCGATCTGAATAGATTAGGAAGGTTTGTTTGGGGATAGATCATCACAGATCAGTAGATTTCTGTAAGATGTTTAAAAAATCGGTACGTAAATATATGACCCAAAGACACGTAGAATTGAATAACTTGAATAGAGAGGTTGGTATATCGATAAATAATCCAAAGATCCGTAGGTTTTTCTAAGGTGATTTTTTTAGGTTAGAACATGGATAAAAACGCAAAGGTCCGTTGATTTCTGTAGATTAGGGAGGTTGGTAGATAGATATATGTTTGTAGGTCAGTACATTTTTATGTTTAAAAGATTGGTAAGTAGACAGATGTCCAAAGGTACGTAGAATTCTGTAACCTGAATAGATTAGGGAGACTGGTAGCTACATATTCCTAAGATCTGTATATTTCTATAGGTGAATAGGTTAAGAATGTATGTTCAGATCTGTAGAATCCTATAAGGTGAAAGTAAAGATTGGTACGCAAATCAATCCGTAGATTTGTGTAAGGTGATGATAATTATGGAGGTGGTACATATATAAGGTAGTTTTGACATTAATTTAGGAAAGTTGATGTGAACTTTACAAAAAATAAGTATGCGTTATATATTTAAAAAAAAAGCCGAACTATTAGCAGTCGTGGTGATGATATAAAGACAATATTTATTTGCTGCATACAACAAACAATTTTCCATTCAATATGCTGTCGGTATGGATGAAAAATCTGTTTTGGCTGTAAAATAGATAGCGACGATAGACGAAGAAACTGAAATCCAGGCGGTCCAATTTTAAAAGAATTGAACCAAACTTTTCACTGCCATATGACATTTGGGACGTTTTTAAATAGGGCCACGTCTGTCTCTTCTTTAGTCATTAAATTTAATTAAACAGACGGAATATCAACTGGGACCATTTAAATTTCAATCTATGCCAAAGTTGTAAAGCTTGGCTTGTTTAAAAGATTTTTTTTCTTCAAAGAGATGATAAACGATGTGATATTTGTCGTCCACGAGGAATGCGGGATTACGACCGGCCAGCTGTTGATATTTAACGCATTCCTCCAACGAGCAAACCACCCGTAAAACAATGCCAACCACGGGGTCATTTTACACCGGAATTATGCTACGAAGATTGCAAACACGGAATTTAACCGTATTTTTCTTGAAAAAGGAGTGAGGATTTTCAACAATCAACCCAGGGGATTTTTTTACTATATTACTAAATTACGGTTTACCAGTTTCTGAATTTTATCCCTGGTGTTTTTTGATAGGATTCTGTGGAAGCTCAAGGACATCCTACCATCTACTCTAATCCTGATGCTAAAATCATACCTTACAGACTGTCATTTCCAGACAGTATACTTTTTCTCCTCCATTAACCGAACAAAATCACTAACGTACACTCGAATCCTGTCTTTGCCAATGAAGAATCAAGGTTGATCAAATTATATCTAAACCCATTGTTTTCACTTTTAACACAAAAAACTCTCCGTTCTTTATATTTCAATTATCTTCCCATCCCCGTTGAACATACGATACCTTGGACTGTACCTCAAACTCCTAATAAATCCTCGTATTGTCAATCTCAAATTACTAGCCAATCCTAGTCGCAGACTTTAGCGACGTTGGCCAGGCGAGTGAAACTAGGGAAGTGTGAAGGACCTGTTGGAAGTCAGTGACACTAATGCCCTGACCCTGGCATGGGTGGTGCCTAGGTATTCGGGGCATAGAAACCACGAAAATATTGGCTAAAAAAAGGACTCTCTGGGCCCGGAACCCTACTGCGGCCTAGCAGCCTGCCCCCCAAAAAGGATACATCTTAAAATGGGTCCTTAATGAATCCAAAACCTGGTGGAATACCACAGATATAAGCCACGTGAAGAGATTCATAGAAGGATCATCCGCAAAACATACCAACCGAATTACTATAAGGCAACCGCAACGTTTGGACAAATTCTTCATTTTTGATGCTATACAATCACATGGTGATCCTTAGATTATAGGTGTTGTGGATTTTTCAAGTCATTGTAGTGGTCTTCTGGTAAATTGAAGTTTCTAAAGTTCACGGCTCTAAAGCCAACGGGTCCGGAAGCTGGAGTCCTTCGGGTGAACCCAAGGACCGAACTGACTTTATGCTAGGTAACTATGTTTTCTAGTAAGAAATCATAGAGATTGAACAATGTGCGAAAGAAATAAAAATACTAGAAATTCATTTTCACTTAAGGCCCTAGCCTCATGCGAAAATAGAGTATTGGGAACTGCATGGAGTTCCTGGCACTAATGATCTGACCCCGGGCATGGGTCCCCGGGTCAAGGGGTATAAAGGCAACGAAAAGGTTGACAAGTGGGAAAAAAGGGGGCCTTACAAGGATTCTCTGGGTTCTGAACCCTACTATGGCTTAGCAGCCTGCAAGCAAAGATGATGCACTTAAAAGGATCTGTTATGAGTCCAAATGGAAGGACAATCCGCAAATCAAAAGAATTACTGGAAGGTAACCGCAACCGAGCCAGGATTATAGTTGGACTCCTGACAGGATGCTGTCTCTTAGAGGACACCCACCGGAAAAGGGTACTGACAGAAGACACACTGCAGATACTGCCAGTAAGAGGACCTATGGTCAATGTAGGTGCAGGTTCTTGCAACTAGGACAAGAAAAATCACAAGCAAGATCCTACACCAAGGAACCGCTGGCAAAGTTGTGGAGGATGGTCAATAGCCTATTAATAATAGGGGAGCAGTTGTTCAGGACGAGGTGCAGTTGGCCTTGTGGCCGCCACTTTTATCCCTATCTCTATCTCCTAGATGTCTAACGTCGGCAAAGGATAGATGCCAAGTGATCGCCCTGTGGGTGAAATAACGGCTCACATCACTCAATGGACAACGTTCATGCCTTAGATGGCCTTTTGTGTATCGACATACGACCTTGTGTAATTTACCAAACATAATTACAATTTCCATTTTCGTTTTGCATATTAAAGTGCAGTTGTAAATAAATAATGAATTTAAAGAAAAAATCCCTGCAAATTTGACAAACTAAGAAGTGCCAGGAAAGGAAACAAGGGGTTCACCTTACTGCAAACTAGGACAAACCTTCACTCTAGTTTAAACTCCAAGAAAACAGTACGAGAGACAAAAAGCAATCCGGATTCGGCGTGGATGATCGAGTATTGTTTACCAGATCATTCATGAAAAACCCCATAAACTACGGACAATTGTACCATAAGAACGGTCACAAGTTCTCTCTCGTTCGGCCTCATTAACCACGGTAAATATCGTCCCATAAATAATCCGGCCGGTTCTTCTCGATACTTTCTCGTTTGTGGAGCGGAGGGATTTGCCTTCGGTAAGCCCCTAAGTGATAAAGGATGATTGATGATGGCGGAACACAGCTAAGGATCGGTTTTCGCGAATTACCCCGATGACTCGGATTTTCCCGGCCTCTGATTAAAGAGACGCTTTTCCTTCAATAATTCCACAAACGCGGAGGAAATCCGTGACCCGTTTCACCTAGAATTTATCCGGCCTGGATAATGAGGACACACCGGGACTACACGTATAGGATGTCTCCCAGTGGAGCCCTTTTTAGACCCTCTTCGGGATTAGCTGAATTTTATTATGATAAACTCGGCGATTTTGCCTGATTTATATTTTACAAGAATAATAATAGAGAAAAACAACCAAATTTTGTCCTTTTCTTGACCGTGTATCTAGTCCAGCCGGGGAAAGTTAATAATGAATAATCCGCAAATAAACAACGATTTGTCAAGAAAAAAACATGTTTTTAACAGTTTTAAATTGTATAAAGAAAGTGTTTAAATAAGAACCTTTCAGAATTGAACTCCAATTATTTTAATTGTCATCGTTTAAACATTTGTGAAAATTGATAGCTCTCTTGACACAGTTGCCGAGTTTGGAAAAGGACGCCGGTCGGGAGAATTGGGCGTGTGATGGTATAAACTCTCCCCGATGTGGAAGGACCGGGTTTCACAAGGGATTGGGAACGGGTACGTGCGAACCTCCTTCAAAACAGGTCGGGGATCGCATCAAAAGCATTCCGACGCTCGAATGTTCGGTTATATTTAACAATATAATAACAATTAAACCGATTCGACGTCGATTCGATCAAAAAAGAAATATATCTTGGAAAAACGTAAAAACCACATCATGGCAATTCTAATTCCAATGGAAAAGCCTAAGTCATGGCGGTAGTTTTTTTAATTTCGCAATTTTTCACACCTTCCATGGGATTAAGCTTAGTCTTTCGCCGTAATCACTCGCTTTTCTTGTCATTATCTACTATATCACAATATGAATAAAGTGCAATTACTGTTAACAATGATAACGAGCTTTTCTAAATAGTAAGTATATCGAAGCTTCCATAATAAAAAATATCTTTCTCCCTGATTGCAAAGTATTATTTTTGTATTAACATGAATACATTTTTTTTTTGTTTAGATATGCATTTATCATTGTTATTACTTAGCTCGTTCATATTATGATGGTAGGGCACATTATGTTGAGCAGCATATTATTGTGAGTGTGAGAGAGTGAGTGATGACGTAGGTAATTAGATGATTGAGAGAATGTGACTTTTAGTAACAGCTTTTCCATGTGTGTTGAGATGTGGTGAAAATCTTGGCTGAATTTTTGTGAGCGAGGGAAAGTAATTAGGTGAGTGCGTGAGAAAGTGAGTGAGGGGGTATAGTGTAAGCATCTAAAATTGAATAAATTTGAGTGTGTGAGAACAGGCCGTTGGGTAATTATGCGATTGAGAGAATGTGACTTTAAATAAGAGTCTTTGAATGTGTGGTTCTGATGTGGCGAAAACCGTTGGGTAAATGTTTGTGAGTGAGTGAGAGCAATTGGGTGAATGTGTGAGAAAGGGAGTGAGAGAGTATAGCGTGAGTATGTAAAATTGAATGACTGTGAGGTGTGAGAATAAGTTATTGGGTAATTACCTGATTGAGAGAACGTTACTTTTAATAAGAGCCTTCGGATATGTGGTTGTAGTGCGGTCTTAATCGTTGCGTAAATATTTGTGGGTGGCTGAGAGAAACGGGGCGAGAGATAGCAACTGAGTTAGTGTGTGATGACGTTAGTTAAGTCATTGGGTAATTATGTGATTGAGAGAATGTGACTTTTGATAAGCTTCTTCGTATGTGTTGTTGTGATGTGATACAAATAGTTTGCTAAATGTTTTTGGATGAGTGAGAGTAAATGGGTGATTGTGTGAGATTGAGTGATTGTGAATGAGGAGACATTGGGTAATTATGTGGGTGTGTGAGAGTAAGTGATGATGTGAGTGAGTCATTGAGTAATTATGTGACTCTCATGTGGCTCTGTGTGTGTGTGTGTATGAGAGAGAGTGAGAGTGAGAGAGAGAGAGAGAGAGAGAGAGAGAGAGAGAGAGACCGTGACGTTAATAATCATTGGGTAATTAAGTGACTGAGAAAATGTGATTGTTAATAAGAGCTTTTGTGCGATTGTCATGTGGTGAAAATCGGTGGATAAGTGTTTGTGAATGAATCAGAGCAATTGGAAGAGTGTGTGAAAAAGTGAGTGAGTTGTAAAGCGTGAGTTAGCAAAAGTGAGTGGTTGTGATGTGATTGCGTTTCTGAATAATTGTGTAGGTGAGTGAGTGCGATTTTAACCAGATTTAAGCCGCGAGTTTGTGACTGACATTTCATCGATTTTTTTTAATAAATGCGAGTGTGAGAGTGAGTGATAGTGATGTGGTGAAAATCATTGGGTAAATGTTTATAAATGTGTCGTTGAGGGAACGTGTAAGAACAAAAGCGAGTGATTGTGAGTGAGAGTGTAAGAAATGATCCTTTTTCTGTGATTAAAAAAAAAATACTAGTGTAATTTTCTATGTATATATTGATGCTCGTCAACAGGTCAGAGTTGGGGGCTTTGATTTAGACGATGTTTGATGTAAAAAATGTTTTGTGATAATTTGAGAAATTTGGCAAGGATAGTTTGTACTATTTAATTGCTCTACACTCGAATGGGATGAAAAATCAATAATGCACTATAAAAAGTTCAATCAAGTTTTACAATGAAAGAAAGAACCAGGACCAATTTGAAACATTGGCATGGCTTGCTTTGCAAATGTAGTTTAATTAAAACTAGTTTTAATTTGGCTTTTTCACGTTTGGTCCGATTGTTTCGGTGTAAGAGGAGGAGAATGAACAAACAACGATGCCAGTCCTTCAAAGTTCAATGTATGAGAAGGTACTATTTTTAAATTAAAAACCCAGGAAGAAAAAGTAGAAAAATATATAGAACGATAAACCCTGGGGGTACGAATGAACGGTTAAAAAAGCGATTATTCTCCCCAAGGTTCACATTAGGTTCATTAATCTTGAGCATTAGTCTAACAAGCGCCGGTTGATCGCCGGCTAATTATTCATCGAGATCATTTAATTACGATCGTACCGAACGGGATAGGCAATTGTTAAACCGATCCTTCAAGTTAATCAGTGTACATCATTCCGGCAAAGTGATACCGCCGTAGGTAGAATTACAGCCTTTGAACCGTCTCATCGTCCATGTTCGACTATTCTCACTGTTATGTACTTTATTACAGTGCTTACACGGCTTTCGATATTTACAGTATTTTCCGTAAAAAAAGGCGAGAAGTAACGCTAAGGTCGAAGTTACGCGTCTTTGTTGGGAACAGCTCCGATTCAATGTTGCGACACCCGTCAAGGTATACACTAAGGCAGTCCCTACAAAATGTCTCAGGAGTTAGGCCACTCAGGTCTTTGTTATTATTAATTAAAAATAAAAATAAAAGAATTCAAGAAGATGGGTCCGAAAATTGTTTAGCAACAACAATCATACTTGCCGCCATCTTTTGGACCCTAGGCTAGAAGAAAGAGTGGGATTTGTTAAATTTTTCGAAGATTTTGAAAATTACATGGTTGTGCCGAAAGTGTTGAAAGAAAACACAAAATTTAGAAGTTGAATTTGCACTACCGTGAAATTTTCAACACACTCCTGCTTCCCTTAGAACGTGCATCATCTGCAGGTGCAACGTTGCGCAACATTATATCACTGAAGAACCGGCAAAGGCGTATACTGTACAAGTCCAAAACATGAGCGATCAAACTCATTAGGGAAGTACATTCGGTCTTCCAAGCAGAAATACCATGAATGCTTGTGCCATGGAAATTCTTAAAAGAGGTTAGACTAGCAAAAATATCCTCACAAGATCTGATAGCCAAGCAGCCATTAAAGCATTAGCATGTAAAATAATAACATCAAAATTAGTCAGTGAATACATCCAAAATCTCCGAAACCTGGGGGAACACATTAACCTGATGATATTTTGGGTGGGAGGACACAGGCGAATTTTTGGTAATGAGAAAGCACATATCTCGCCAGAGGAGGATCTGCAAGGCCATACCTAGTCACCGAACCGATAACAAAAACAAATATAGATTCCTCAATGCAGAATGGACCCAAACAAATCAAAAGGAGAAGTGGATAAACTCTAGTGGTGCCAGACATAGTAAACTTATGATGAACCAACTCTCACCAAGACTAGCAAACTCACTGCTACCACTGGAGAGGGCCAAACTCAGAGAAGTGATAGGACTACTAATCCGTCACTGGCATCTCAGAAAACATATACAAAATATATAAATAATACTTAAAACTTCTTCATCATTCGCCAGAGATATCTAGTGGTTTGGATCTGCCCGAAGATTCAACACTAGACTATTGCCATCCTTATACATGTTTAACAGATGTAAATGGAAATATGGAAATATGACGGGATAGGTGGAACGATGATAGATGCTCACGGATAGCTTGGTTTATTTCGTATTTCGTATTAATAGCACTCACTGTAGTGATTGCAAACAGCTTTATCCAAACTAGGAAGTCGAAAATTATAAGGTTATGCGGTTAATATTGCAGGTTAGAACGTTTATAACGACTACGTTAGGTTTTAAGTAATTTTTACTCTTCCGTGTAACACCTGGGGTTGAAAAACGCACGATTAAAAATAATAACTCTTCTGTATCATCGTAATCTTTATATCATTTAATGGAACGTTTCACGAGGTGCATTCCAAATAAATGGCCGATAGAAATGCGAAAAGAAGCAGTCCAGAGTTACGAAATGCTCTTCCGGCACTTTACGTCGGATCGTACCTTCGTCTGTTTTATCCGGCCGGTTAAAAAAATTGCATAATTCTACTTAGTGATTTCGGTGGAATCGCAGTTCGGAAAAATTCGATTGTCCGACAGTTCGCACGGCCGCGTGCTTAATTTTCAAAACGACTCTCACGGCTCAAGATTGCGTCAGACTTACCTGGGTCATCGTCAAAGACAGGCGCGAAGGCCCGGGGCAGGGACAGGGACTTGGACTCACCTAAAACAAACAAAAGCATATATTAGAGAGGCATATATCATAAAAACAATGTAAGATAAGTTAATAATTTTTTATTTATTTACTTCGGTTAGTTATCTACCTATCTAGTTGGCTATGAATGGAAGATACACAAAGCGTTGAAATGAACAAGATGGCCGACGGAGTCCTACATTAGTTTACTAGACAGATATTGTATTAAGTAGGTTGTTGAAGTTAACCCTTCATGATCCATGATGTTGCCTTAGAGCAAGACTACATTAACAATTTGGTTATAGGTTAAGTAGGAAATCCCATACGTTTAGCGGCAGACTTTAGACTGGTGCCAAAAAATCAGTTGTGCCAATAACGGGCAAAAACAGAACTGGGAGAACTTCGCGACCGCCATCAACTAACGAGATTTCCAGCTAACCTTTAACAAAATAGTTAAAGTTGAATTTCTCCAAAACACTTTGGGCAAACTGGATACGAAAAAGTTTATTTTTAACATATTTAACCATCTGTAAAAGATCCAGTGGTAGGGTGATGAGTCATATTAGAGGGAAAAGGTTTAAAGATGGGAGTTAGTTTGGCGCCAAAAATATCAGTGTTGCCAATACAAGGAATGAAACATTGACGGAAAAACCTGTACCCGCTTTAAACCCACGGGATTAGCTGAGTTTTAGTAAAAGTGATAAATTTCGTGTAGCCCTGAGGTAACATTGGGCAAGAATGGACTCAATCGTTGAGGTTATATAGCAAAAAAGTGAAACTGTCAGGTATAACAGTTAGACCAGGTGGTTAGAAACCAACTTCCCATCTAAACCTACATTTCGAAATTTCCCTCTCTCTGAAAAGGTGGGTGATGGGACGTTGGTGTCAAGAGTTGATCTTCAAGATAGCTCAAGAGGTAGAGCAGCGGCGTATCGAGCCGAAAGTCGTGTGTTCGAATCTCGTTCGTGACACTAGCTTTTTCATTACAAACTTACATAAAGATGAATTAATGGAAAGCATTTATTTCATCAATGGCACCTCGGTTCTTACTAACCAGTTATAAAATTAATAAAACTAAGACGCAGCTTGTTCAACCTGACGGTTTGTTACAACAATCAATCCAAATATTAAGACATCTGCAATGGCCCAACGGTTTAATATCCTAAGAAAATCAATTATACAATTTTGTTTCTTTTGTAGATATATTTTTATTGTGCTTTATTGTTGTACAACGGTACATAATATGGAAGGGTTTGAACAACATGGATTAATTGGTGGGAAAAAAAGAGGAAAATTGATACCGAAGGAAATAGTATATTGCACGACTTTCCCTTTTTTTTAAATGAACGGGACAAATCGTTAAGTCTACACCGATTGAAAGCGTTAATTCTTTTCGAAAACAGCCCAAATAATATTAATAGGACGGGGTTAACAACCATGTGCTTTTGTACCCCCCCCCCGTACCGGGGCTTAGCACAATTCAATTAAAAGTCCTTTGCTCCTGGTTTTTGGTAGATTTTTTTCCCCACGGGATATAAATTCAAGCGGAAGCCTTCTCCTAGCTAAGCATCTTGTTTTTAACAGCGACCTAAATACGCCAGGACCGTTAATTAAATCGGATAAACGCAAAACGGTCCAAATCCAAGGCAAAACCCTCAATCACTGTTTAGATAAAAGTTCTTTAACCCTCGCTAAAACGTTTTATTTTATTTTTTCATGAATTAATTTGTTAATGGTATAATCTCGGCGACATCCAGCTTTCCTAGGTATTATACAACCAGAGGACATGGACCAAATCTTTAAAAAGAAAAGAAGAGAAAATGAGAAAAAAAACCGCAATTACGAAATTACGCCCACTTCCTCTAAACCTTCAACTGTCTGTTATAAAACAATGGAAACTTTTCAAAACGAGAACTTTTTCTCTAAAGACAAGGACGTCGCCGAAAACTTAGAAAGGACGGTAATACACCCGGTGATTTAAAATCTTCAAGAATTTCGACCCAACTGTAACTATGACTGTTCGGTCGTAAAACTGGATGACCTCAACGAGCCTTGATGACGTCAACTTTTAATAACTAGTAGTAAAACATCTTACTTTGCGCTTTTAACATCTTAAACAGTTTGGAGTTTCGATTGGTTTCACTTGCCATAACGCCATTTCGGCATCATCAGTTTGTGTCAAAACAACGATTACAACAACAAATAAAAACAAAACATGAAAAATCGTCAAAATAAACAGACCTTTCATCTTCCTCCAGTTCAAGTTATACACACAAAACAGGATAAAGAAAAAGTTTTTAATTTTGAATGAACTCAAATCAACCTACTTCGAGATTGCTCAACTTCAATATGTTGACGTGATTTCATAATCGATTGACTGGTGGTGAAAGAATTGTTGATTTTTTTGTTTGCCAAATTTCAAGTAACAAAGTGTTTGACGCCAATTTGATTCCGGTCCGCACAGTTGCGCTGTTTCAAACAGGACAATGGTACTCGGACAACAAACAGATCAGACCGGAGAACTTGTGGGGTAATTGGGTAATTCAGAGCTTACTAGCTTAAAAGTGTACGAATCCGACTCGGATTATTCTTAAGGCAATCTTCACTCAGACACGGTCCAAGGGCGAGAAAAGATTATCTGGATCCGGTCAAATTATGCAGTCTCTGTGCTACAACTCAAGAGTTGTCTTGCTTTTTTTTTCTTTTTTTTAGTTATGTAGGTCGTTCCAAAGTTAAACCAGACAATTATATTTAGCACAAGTCAGATAATTGTGTATAAGATAGGGAAGATTGCTAGGAAATGGAATAAGAAATATTGGAAAGGGGTTTTATAGTTACGTAGACGGTAAGGTAGTTTGGTAGGAATTGCGACAATTATATAAAAAATAGAAACGTGAAAAATCTGAATATTTTGCTAGGTGGTAAGAAATTTGTAGAAAGCGTAATCAGATAAACAAAATAGGAAAACAGAAATAGAGAAGTAGGTAGTGTGGTAGATTGGAAGAGCTATAGGGCAATTTCTGAGGTATACAAGACGGAAAATAAAATACATAAATTAATTTAATAAGAAAGTGCAAAAATTTAAAATTGAGCTGGAAATATGATCAGACAAATAGAAATGTCTTGGAAATTCGATGGTTTGGTTGGCAGTTTGGTGGAAGGTGAAATGGCACAATTAGCGTACGTAGGTGGGTGCCCATTGAAACTGGATAGTTGGGTAGGTATTATGGGAAATTAGTAGGACGGGTAATCAGACTATCAAAATAGGAAGAAATCGGTTTGGTAGGGAGATTGGCGGAATGGAAAAAATGAGGTAAAAGAGTTGATTGTTGGTAAGTAGCTTGGCAAGATGATAGAAAGTGAGGTATAGATGTTGAATAGTTGGGAAGGTAGACGGCGTGGTACCCTCGGAGAAGCGAAGGATCCGACCACCTAGGCAAGGCCTATGGCGTCCCTCGAATGCGCATGACAGGTGTAGGCTGAGCTCGATACCTTTCGTCGTAAGCTGTGCTCATCTAGGGGGTGGTTAGCAATTCCACTTGAAAAAGACAACCGCGGCCGGAGCGGATCCGGTAGCTTCGACGTTAGAGAAACCAGAATACCCTGGGAGATAGAGTTGCCCTCTCTACCAAGGGAATGCGCGAGAGACTTAGCTGATGTATTTCGTGCTTAGGTAGCCCTTTTCGCGCGGCATACGGTCTGATGCTCAATGCAGAGCGCCTCTACACCAATGGTGCGGCGCACTACTCCGTCGTATGCAGTAATGGACCAGCTCTCATCTTTATAATCAAAAGGTCCAATAAGGCCGAATAGGCAAGGTGCGGACGCTAAAGATCCTCTTGTCTTGTTGACGATGAGTTGGGTACGTAAAATGATACAATGGCTGAAATTGAAGTATAAAATTTGGATATAAAATGCGAGGTATACAAGTTTGATAGTTGGGTACGTAGATTACCATAATGTCCAAAAGTGAGGTATAATGTTGGTTAGTTGAGTAGCTAGACTGGTAACATGGCAGAATGTGAATTGTAGAAGTTTGATAGTTAGGTAGGATGAGAGAAAGTAGCAAGTATAAAAGCTGGATACTTTGGTAGGTAGGTGGTCAGAATGGCCGAAAGTGAATTATAAAAGTTAGGTAGCTTGGTAAATAGACTGGCAGGATGGTAGAATGTGAGGTAAGAAGTTTGGTAGGATGGGAGAAAGTAATACATAAAAGTTGGGTAGGTAGATTGTAAGAATGGCTGAAAGTGAACTATAAAAGTTGGGTACTTTGGGATAGATTGTTTGTACGATGACAGAAAGTGAGGCAGGGAAGTTAGGACGGTAGTGGTAGGTAGGTGGTCAGAATGGCCGAAAGTGAATTATAAAAGTTAGGTAGCTTGGTAAATAGACTGGCAAATAGGCATAATGGACGTGAGTGAATGACATTTGAGCTGTTTAGCAGATACTTGCGTAGGATAGCAGAACTTAAGGCATAAAAGTTAGATAGGTAAATTGATAGAATGACTGAAAGAATAAAAGTTGAGGAGTTTGGTAGATAGATTGGTAGGATGGTACAAAATGAGATATACTCGTTGGATAGTTCGGTAGGTAGATACTAGACTGGCCGAAAGGGAAATAAAAGTTGGGTAGTTTGGTAGATAGATGATACGTAGTATGGTGGAAAGTGGGATAAAGATGTTGGATAGCTTGTTAAGTAGATTATCAGAATATCTGGAAGTTAAATAAAAGTTTGGCAGTATGGTAGATAGTTGGGTAGGATGGCAGAAAGTAAGGTATAAAATTTGGAGTGTTGACCAGGTAGATTGATAGAATGGCCGAAAGGGAAGTATAAAAAGTGGGTAGCTTGGTAGATGAAGCATGATTACTTAGCGTCATCTTGAATAATGTTATTTCTTCTTTCCGTCGATTTACCTTTTTCTTATAGTTGTTTGATGATAGCATGATTCGTAGTATGGTGGAATGTGGGATGAAGATGTTGGATAGCTGGGTAAGTAGACTATCAGAATGTCTGAAATTGAGGTATAAAAGTTGGGCCGCCCTATGGTAGATAGTTGGGTAGCATAGCAGAAAAAAACGCATAAAGGTTGGATAGTTGGGTAGGTAGATTGATAAAATGGCCGAACGTGAAGTATAAAAGATGGGTACTTTGGTAGATAGATGATTGGCAGGGTGGAAGAAAGTGAAGTACAGAAATTGGGTAGTTGGGTAGGTCGACTGATAAAACGTCTGCAAGTGAAGTACCAAAATTGAATACTATTTGGTAATTTGGTAGGACGGGAAATAGGACGATTATTTCGTAGGGAAGCTCCAATAGGTAATTAAGTAGGCTAGTAGGATTCAATTTTTCGGTGTTTTTAAATAGCATAGATCTGCCTTATTTTCCAAACTCTTCGTACAAAAAAAAAAGTGAAGAAACATGGGAAAAATTAGGCTTGTGTTTTAATCAAGAAAGTCGAAATAATTACAGTACAACGCAAGTGCCATGATTAATAATTGCAACTGTTAACCCAATCCGAAGAGGAAAAACATCATGGGAAGCTCACACGTGGATCAAGGCACGCAATACCGAGTGAAATTAATTATTTCCAGGTGCAAAGATCAAAAATTTCTGTGTGAACTGGTTCGGTACGAACTGGAACCAGTAATGAGCCGGGAGACCGCACGAGTCCAGGAGATAATTCTTTGTTCACAAGGGACAAAACCATTGCCGCCCCTCGGGCCATTCTTCTATTTCAGGTCATCGGCCTAAAAAAAGGAGCCTTTTTGAAAGTAAGAACGAGTATGCAGAGTATACCTGGTGTCCGTTCCATTTCTCGTACACACGGTAAAACGGTTACTTAAAACTTGAGACACAGTCTGAAAAGATAGGTCAGAGGATTATATTTGGCAGACGGCAGAAAAAGGTAAATTGACGGAAAGAAGAAATAACATTATTCAAGATGACGCTAAGTAATAGATACGAAAAAGATATGATGTGAAGGCTCATAATGATGATGATGAGGGTGCCGTTACACTGGGCGTTACCGGTAAACGGATTATGGCCGACAAATTACCCCGGTAAACAATTCGTTAATAATTCAATATACACAACAGGTCTAATTGGGAAATTAGGCCAATGAACTAGGCTCAGTAGCCAGATAAACAAAAACCGTTACATTTTTACACGAAAATAATGCAAATTCACATTTTCTAAGTGTCAAGGTACAGCCCAAAGTTTTCAGATCGGGGTGGCGGATTCTTGTCCAATGACGGTCCAATCAACCGGAAACCCTTCATATATTTAGTTAAGGTAATATGGACGGGCCCATCGGCCAATAATCGAGTCGTCTGCTAATCCTGTCTAATTTTGTGATGTTGAAATCTTTTAAAAATTATATTCATTTGTGGTAATTAGTGGCCGTTAATCGATAATTATTCAGAGATCGTGAGATGCAGAGTTCAGAAAAACATATTCTTTATCGTGCCAACGTTTCGAACTTTATTGAGATCATGTTCAGTTCTATTCTTCTTATGAGAGTAACCGAGCTTGTTTTGATTGATTCCATATTTTGTTTCTTTTATTTAGCAGAAACGCAAACTGAACATGATGCAGCGAAAAAAGCAGAACAGACCAAAATGTTCATGGGTAGCATCAGTCCGGAAGATTTCGAGACAGTATGACCCTGACTAGCGCCTTACAAATATCTATAAATTACATGAATATAGTTTTTAAAGCGTTCTGCAAAACCTTGAAGTGAATGGATTTGTCTTCGCCTTCGTGGCATACCTCGTACGCAGTGAATACTGCTACCTTAAGACATGCCGACAGTAGACAAAATCGAAAAATCCTGTCACGGCTTTAATCGAGCCCTCGGATGTCCGCTTTCTACGCAATTATTAATACGGTAGGAAAGATGGATTTCCCGATTCTCTTCTCTGCGGACTTTCATTCAAACGGCATGACCCAACGTCTAAAAATCGAAAGCGGTAATGACGGTCTAATTGCCATCCGAATGACCGGAATCCAATGTCTCGAACCCTCCATGAGCCGTTATCTCTTTCTCTTTCTCCAAAATTCCAATAGCTTCACACTGCGAGAGTAAAAGTGAAAATTATTCGCTTTTAGACGATGTAGGAAATTTCAGTGGTCAAAACCACTTCGACGCGTCCGACCCGCAACAGTTTAAATACTGGGCAAAAATAATTTTATTTTGTCCAAATAGATACAGCTTAAGAAAATTATATGGTAACATTATAAAGGCCGAACCTTTGGAATTTGTACAGGTTCGCCCGGTACGTTTAAATCGCTAAAGTCTACCATCCCGATAGTACTGTCTATTTCCATCCATTTTATAAATAATTGGTAAGGGTTGAAACGACCGGAATCGGTTCGGATATTGGCAAAATGTAAAATGGGTAACAGAACTCGCGCGAAGTGCACCCCCTTCGCGACAAACGATCCGGCATGAATTATTTCGAAAGTCCTTTTTCGGACATTCATTCACATTCCATCCCTGATCGTGAAACTTCAAAATTTTTCATCCTACGGTCCTCACATAAAAAATGAGGGTGGCCGCTATTCAGGCACGGGTTTCGGAGCACGCCGCGTATCAGCTGAGCAACTTCC
Organism: Cimex hemipterus; assembly: GCA_039619505.1. NCBI lineage: Eukaryota > Metazoa > Arthropoda > Insecta > Hemiptera > Cimicidae > Cimex > Cimex hemipterus. The sequence continues at coordinate 8,408,884 of CM077109.1, forward strand.
GGCTATTCGGCATAAAAGCTTCCTGCACCGCCTACACCTCCTTCCGCTCTTTTGCTTATTAATAACCTCCTGATGCCGACCGCTTTTTCATTCTGTTTGTCACGTACTACACCCTTAAAAAAAAAAAAAGAAAAAAAAAGAAAAAAAAAAAGAACGGAATTATTGTTGAAACTGAAAACCTAGATGGCCTAGAAGTACAACGGATCCAGCAGTCGATTTTACAGATATGAATTCTCATTTCAAGCTGGTAAAAACACTCTTTTGCTGTTTTTATTTTCTCCTTTTTACTATGAGAAAATCGCATATAAAGATTGTGTGCTAATAATATTTCCAAACTATACAGTACAAGCGATATATGAACGAAGTGTAGGGATGGACGTTTGTAGTTTACACCAAGAAAGAAATACGGGGAAAAGAGAATGGCTGAATTTTTAAAATTTGCTTTATTTATTCATATCTGTACGAAATAAATATATATTGAGCAAATAGTATGGGTAAATACAAACCGGGCAGATATATGACGGGGGACCATTGGAGAGAGGACCAGCCATTGCCGGAACTCTCTTTTATTTGGGAGGGTTAACATAGGAGGAGGTCACTGGGACATCGTCGTTTTAAGGGACCTGGAGAATTATAAGGGTAGGACATTGAGAAAAGAGATAGGTGTAGTTTCAAATGGAAATTGGCAAAACGTGCTCGGATAAGATCTTCAACTAAGATTTTAAGATCTTTATGGATCATTTTATTGGTTTCGTAGAGGGAGCATTGAGGATACTGCGGAGAGGGATAAGATAGGGATAAAAGAGGCGGCCACAATGACCACTGCCTTTATAGATCTATTGAGACCTAGATTACCTTGACCTGCTCTGATGTTATTAACCAGCCTCCACAGTTTTGCCAGCGGTTCTTAGATGTAGGATATTATGTTGATGATATGTTTCTGGCTTTTCTTGTCCTATTTGCAATAACCTGTACATATAGAGACTTTTACAGATACATAAATGTGCTCTGCTGTCTCCTATCTTCCTGACAATATCGGCACAGTGTTTCTTCTGGCTTTATTTCTATCCGGTGCATGTGCCTTTTTAGGTGGCAGTGCCATGTCAGGTCCACTGGCGGGAACTTAGACAGAGGCTGTCTTCTATTCTGTGACCTTCGTGAGCTCGCGCATGACCTGCGTAACTACGCTGGCCGAGCGACAGCATGTAAACGTTGAGGACGTAATGATAGTCTTTCGAATGCGTTAGTGAGCGCTAAGTGCGGGTAGTGAATCGGCGGTGCTCTAAGATCGTGTGTGCTTTGCACAGTAGTGCGCATGACCGGCGTAGTACCCTCCGGGAAGCGAAGGATCGGACCGCCTAAGCGCTTGGCCTATGGTGTCCCGCGAATGCGCATATGATATAATGCGAATATGAGACCTTTTGATAGTAGGCAGTGCTCATCTAGGGGGTGGGTAGCAATCTCACTTAAATCCGAAACCGTTGTCGGGGCGTTCCCGAAAGTTTCTACCCTGGGGAACCCTCCACACACATAGAGATAGAGTTCGCCTTCTCTATCTAGGGAGTACGCGGGAGAGCAGGCTGTATGTATTTCGACCTGCTAGCCGTTTGCATGCGACATTCCAAATCGGACAAGATGCGAGCGAGGTGGTAACAACCCTTAGGGCTGCGAAGCCTCTACATCAACGCTTAGGCGGAGATGCGTTTTGAGAATCGGCCACATCCGGTAAGAGCTCTATATAGCTTAGGTACGTACGTTAAAGATCCTCTGGTCATCCTATGTCCAAGAGTCCGGAACGAAATGCCATATCAGGTGTGAATTCTGGTTCGATTGCAGTTGCCTTCCATTAATTCTTTTGTAAGTTTTGCGGATGGTCCTTCTATTATTGTCTTCATGTGCCTCGTTCCTATGGTATTGTTCCACCAGGTTTTGGACTCATTAACGATCCATTTTAAGATGTGGCAGGCTGTTAAGCCGCATAAGGGTTCTGGGCCCAGAAAGTACATGTTGGCTCCATTTTTACGCAACCTTTTCGCTGCCTATATGCCCCGAGTGTACAGAAACCCATGCCAGGGTCAGGTCATTAAAGTCGCTGACTTCAGTCATGGCCTCCATGCAGTTCCAAACACTCTTCCCGCATGAGGCTAAAGCTCTGAGTGTCAGAGAAAATGGCTTTCCGGGAATGTATTCCTAGCCTTTTTATTTCTCTGTCACATTGTTCAAACGCTATGATTTCAGACTGGGAAACTGTAGCATAGTCACTTAGGTTTACTGTCAGTCTTGAGGTTCAACCTCCGCTCCTATCCCTTGTCGGTTTTGGTGACGTCAGTATGCAAGTAGGAATTTGCCTTTAGTGGTGTTCCTTTGACCCATTCTTTTCGTTCTGGTATCATACGGTATCATACTCCAAAAAGGTCTGATAAATGTTTTGTAAACGGTTAGTTGATTTTGTTCCTAGTAGTTGGTCTGATGCTTTGAGAAGTTGTCTTTTTGTGGATCCCATGCCGCTATCTAAGTAAATCCCATCGTAGTGGGCTTAGGTTAATGATTGTACTACCTTCTTGTTTATGTTGACTGGTGGGCAGGATGGACGTTGGCTTTTCTGCTCTTTTTTGGGCCACCGAGTGCATCAGTCGGTAATACAGTTCGGATGCTTTTGGATTGCTTCTCTGGCTAGGGAGAATAGGAGCGTTTACGTAAGATTGTCAGCTTAGGTTGTAGCTTATGAATTGAGAGTTGTAGGTATGTTATCAGTGTAGATGGCGTAGAAGGTAGGACCTAGGATACTTCCTTGCCGAACGCCAGCTTTGATTGGCTTGATAGGTGAACAATCAGTGTCGATATTGACCGTTTAACTACATAACCAAAACCAACCAAGCGTGTGTTTTGTCCTCTACGATAATTTTATTGATTTAAAACTTGATCACTTTTTCCAAGCATATTTGGAGAATTCTAGAGTTTGAAAAATGAGGTAGGGTAAACGGATGATTCAACGTACTAATCATAGGTTTCAAGGATTCTTATGTGTTCAGTCGATGAGATTACAATTTATTTAATTCTTCAAGAAAACGCTTCTATTTTTCTAACATAGTTCATTGTAATTTAATTTGTTCGCCGGAGCGTTATAAGCGTGTTTTTTCAGTGGGGGAAGAAATGAAAATGGGCCCGCCAGTCCGTGACGATGTTGTTAGCTGTTAACCTTTCCGGTCTTACGGGCCCCCGAGTCGGGGTATCGTCTATTTTTACACGTGTTAACACCTCAAAACCGAGCCAAGTCACGTGCAATGCGACAAACCGGTCTAAATCCGAGGTCCTTTGGAAAAATCGGTCGCGTTAGAAACTGCCCCCGGGGCCCCTCGGACGACGAAGACCCCTGTTGTCGGGGCAAAAACGACCGGAAATGAGACACGACATTTAAACTTAATAACTGCTTGGGGAGAGCAGGGAAAAGTTCTAATCTCTGGATCTTGTTAATTTTTTTTCCGCTCAGGAAGGTGGGTGAATCCCTGGGAAATTAAATTCCAAGAGAAATATTTCCCGACGGAAAGACGCGCTTAAACTAAGTTTAAAAGTAACAAAAGATCCACGGGTAAAATTTTCACTTTAGTTCAAATATTCTTCTTAGGAAAGATCCGAAGAATGTAAACACAACAGAGTAAACAATCTATGGATCCATTGGACCCACAATCAGTGGAAACTTGGGCCCGAGCTAAATTCAAATATACAGCCGTTCCGTTCGAAGTTTTCATGTTGAACACGGCCGACAAAAGGCCTTTGTTACATTTCCCAACACTAGTTTCATCTCCGTTTCCGATTGTGACCTTTGATAGCGTATAACTATGTTAAATCGCTGGTATTGAAACGACCACGAATGTTGAAAATTAGCCTGTTTGCCTAACTCAAATAGTTCATGTTCGGGCCTCGATTATAAAACGAAACGTAGAGGATTATCACCGGAGAGGCTTGGCGGACCAGGCTGATCATAAAGGATGGTAAAAAAGCTAACTTTTGCACACCACTGAACTAGATTTTCTTCAATTTTAGTAAACTCTCAGGATACCTTAAAAACTCGATAAATCTTATAATCAATATAATGATTCAGAGATGGTGAATTGCGTTCTTGTGAGATGTAGGTTTCAGAAAAACATTTTCTTTATCGTGCGCATGTTTCGAGCTTTATCAAAATCATCTTCAGGGCCTCGGATTTACAAAACTTGTTTACATTTAATACAAACAATATAAATACAATGTAGAATGTAAATAATGTTTGTAAATCCCAGGCCCTGAAGGTGATTAATTGCAAACGAACGTCACATTGCAAATTCATATGTGGAACTATGCCAAGAAAGAATAGGAAATCCATTTTTCATCATATTAATAATTATTTGGCAGGCGGTTTTCGTAGGATTTCTGTGAGAAGAAATCTGTGACAGGAATGCGATTTTACCTTCTGGCGACATATGTTAAGATAGCAGCGATTATGTCCATAGATGACATGAGTGCAGTCAAGGGATGTCATAAGAAATCCACAGGCAGAGTTTGTTCGAACAGAACACTATGACCTACTGTACATTCTTAGTAGTTCCAGAGGAATTTCCTCCATATGTGGACTGTTATCTCTGCACACCCGGTCGGTTTTGCCGCCAAATAATTGCCAACTAATTACCTGATTGGTTGGAAGGAGGGTTTCATAGGTCTTGATTAAGACCGTGACAGCTTATTATCTTGCCTTCTTTCGGCAAGTGTTAAGGTAGGTCATAGAGCATGTGGTAATTATTGTCTACGCGGTATGCCACGAGTACGAAGAGAAATCCACAGGTAAGGTTAGTTCGAGCAGAACATTACAACCTACTATACACATTCTGCGCATTATTGCTTTTTGCATAGTTGCAGAGGAATTTCCTCCAGGTGAGGACGGTTGCCCCTGCACACTTCGGTCGTTTTACCGCTTTAAACTAATTAATTAATTAGTGGAAATTAGATTTTGAAGGACTTGATTATGAGGCCGTGGCAGCATTTTCGCTTTGCGTTCGTTAGGTAGGTATTAAGGTAAATCATAGAGTATGTGGTAGCTACTGTATACGCGGTATGCCACGAATATGAAGAGAAATCCACAGGCAAGATGTGTTCGAAGAGAACACTACAACCTACTTTTCATATTTGTATAGGCCCAGAGGAATTTCCTCCAGGTTTGCAACGTTATCCCTTCACATTCCGGTTGGCTTTGCTACTTTAAACTAATTATCTGATAAGTTAGAAAGAGAATTATGTAGGACTTGGTTAAAGGGCCGTGACAGCATTTTCGGTTTGCCTTTTCCCTTTAGGTAATAGAGTATGTGATACCTACTGTCTACGCGGTATGCCAAGAATATGCAGAGAAACCCACAGGTATGGTTTGTTCGACCAGAAAACACTACAACCTACTGAACACCCTGCACATTTTGTATAGTGCCAGAGGAATTTCTTCCAGGTGTGGACTCTTGACCCTACACACTTCGGTCAGTTTTGCCGCTTTAAACTGATTACTTAATTAGTCGGAAAGAGGACATAATAGGGATGGACTAAGACCGTGACAGCATTTTCATTTTGTCTTCTTCCAGCAAGCCTTAGGGTAGGTCATAGAGTATATGATAATGGGTATTCTAGGAGGATGAAGGGCGAAATCCAATAGCGAAGTACCAAATCTAGCTACGAACCTGGTGATAGGCTTGCCAGAGCCACATCCTTGTGTAGCCTCGCGCTATGCAAACCTAGTGTAATACAAAAGTCCATCCTTCATATTTAGGAAAAAGAAAATTGTTTAAATAATAATGATGATATGATCTTCATCTTTAGTTGACCTATAATCTACTTAAGACATAGATGGAAATAGAACAAGATTATGAATTGTAACAAGGAAGAAAATCTCGCAGTCAATGGGTGAGTGTGACAGATGTCAGACCGTGATCGTCATTGCTGATTAAACCATAAATTATTCTCGCAACTTGTTAAGGTACGTTGAACCTTTTACATCTACCCCAATAAATTGATTTATGTCAACGATTTTTTGTCGTTTCGAGTTTTCCGAGTTTACAGTTAACCCACCCACACGTTATACCGGAAATGGCCCGGACTCGACAAGGAAACGGTCCGCGGGCCCACGCTTTGTCCAACGTAGGACGGGACGAACACGGCCCACGGTACAATTTCGGCCCGCCGGCCGTGCAATTACCGACGTCTCGTGTGATTTTTTTTGCAAGTAAATCTGGATATTAATTATTCATCGTCTCCTTTTCGGGACGGCTTACGTAGATAATAATAATATATGGGGAAAACTGGAATTCTTGTATGAGTAACTAGGAAAAACAAACTTTGGGAGGGAAAACGAAAAAACGTTGGTCTTCTAAAATAGAATATGGCTAGACATTTTAACTTCATAGAGGATAAAATGAAAGAACGTTAAATTCTGAAATGTCCATAAAGTTATTCGTTATATAGAATTTTTAGCCCGTATGGAAGACAGGACATCAAAAATTAACACACGAGGACCGATACAGCGGAAAGTATAGCGTAGAAAAGAAAACTCGCCTTGCAGTAAATTGTCTGATTTACCAGTCCGTGAAAGGGAACCTCGTTGGATATTAAAACGGCAGAGATGTTAGACCTTCTGCCTACGGGATAAGTAAAGATGGGGGGGGGGGATGAAGAGCACTTGTTTAAGCACGAACCGGAAAAAACCTAATCCCACGAGGAAGACAATAGTTGGTAATTTGCTCTGAGTCAACCCAGGACAAAATATAATAACTTATTCAGTACGAGATTTTGTTTTTTTCCCAAAGACCTTATAGTATAAACAAAAGAGAAGTATTGTCAACAGGAGGCGTTGTAGATAGAAAAATAATAAGTCATCCAATGAAAAAGACCAAAATCCTGGAAAATAAAGTCATTTATTCCGCCCGATCTTAAATTACGTCTCAACTTGTTTGCCCAATTTTCCTCCCCGACTTTCTTATTTTCACGGTGGCCTTTTTGAAGAAAGAAAGCCGTTCGACTTTTAATCGGCCGGTTAAGCCGCATAGGGTCTATTCATAGTTGAGGACCTGGAAGTTATTCGGGCCCCGGGGGGAAAAATCACCAGACGACACAGGACGTTGCCCTTTCCCTCGTAATAGGAAAACAGTCTCTGTATAAAGAGCGAATATAGACGGGGGCAGAAAGGCGAAAATCCCCTTACCATCTGTTTATCAATCGGATGAAACGAAAAAACAAACGAAATCCACGATCGATTTTAAAACAATTCACATAACCAGCTTACAATCCGAGACTTACATTTTACAATAAATAACGTCTATCGTTGAATGTATACGAATTGGTTCCTTTGGACAGGAATAACAGAAAGACGTGCAGTGTTCTAACAGTTCGTTAAACTTCAAAGTACGTTATCGTTATAAATGGTAACTTTACTGAAGAGAAAATTCAATTTCTCGTCGGTTATTGACAAAGAAGTCCACTTAGGAAATAACTACTAGATAAATAGCTCCCCTAATAATAAACCAACGGAAAAACGTCACATTGTCGGGTCCTTTTTTTCGCATAACTGCGTTTTTAAATTTATTCTAACAGAAATAAGCTTTAGTACAAGTCAAAGTTTGGACAATTGTAGCAAATTCTTTGATATTCAGTAGTTCCTCTTTTCAAGATATGATTTTAAGATTTATCCTACTACAACGTAAGTTCTGGAAGAAGCTACTCTGGGCAATTGTAGCAAATTCTAAGATTCAAACCTAAATAGTAAGTTCGTGCGATATTTCGTTAATCGTGCCCTTAAAAGAAAAAAAAAATCATCTTATAAAGAATATCGTGAAATATCTCCTTGATGTCAGACTGGAAGAATTTCGGATCAACCTGGTCCGCCTTTTCTCGCTTTTTTTTGTGTCAGACCTTCATCCATTTTGGCAAGAATAATACGCAAATAAAGATTAGATCGGACAGCGTCGTTTCTAGTGATGACCGGCCAAACGAGCGAGGACAGGCGGACCGTAGCCGACCTAATCCAAATAATTTCCGTCCCGTAATGCCATCATTTTAATCATTTCATCAATTACCCATTTGAAAACAAATGAACAATGATCTGAACAAACAACCCAAGAAACCGCAGAATTTAGACAACTTTGTTACGCCTGGGAGTCTGCGAGACGAAGTTTCGAACTAAGTGTTAAAAAGGTTTATTTTTTAAGAAAACCGCCTTTGAAAGTAACGAAAAACGCTATTTTAAATTACTTACAAACCAAAGATATAGGAGAACCAACTGACCTGAAAGAAAAACAACAAAAAATTAGTTTCTTTGTTTGTTGATATTAATTTTATTTGTATTATAAAATGGTAATTGCTTAATAGAACTAGGTTTTTCGTTGATCTGCTAGGCCTCGGCGGTGACCTGCACGTGACAAAAAGACGCCGCGGAGGGCGAAAACGAGCGGACCCACGAGCAAACAACTCAAGACATTAAACGCGAAATATGAAAAGACATTTCACGCTTTTACAATACCAGGACAGAACCGAAAATCGACAAACTCAAAGTTCAGATTCAAAGTCCGCTGGATCTTTGGAACTTCGTTTAAGTAGCATGACCTTTTTTTGTAAGTAGAAATATCACTTAAACAATTCTGACAGTTCCAAATTTGCCTTTTGCATCACGAGAATATATTTCTTCATTTGGATCATTGAAAAATACTAAAAGAAGAAGAGGATAAATTATCGTATGACAAAATTACGTCTAAGTTAATAATAATAATAATAATAATTAATTCACTGTTTTCGTGGTCCGTTCGGCCAATTTATACATCACAAATAATTACGGTTTTTAGTTGAGATGAAAAAAGTACATGGCACGAGAGGGATTCGAACCCACGACCTTCGGCTAGACACGCCACCTGAGCTACCTGAAATATGGCAAAAGGAGGCAAAACTCGTAAGGTGAGGTTGAGATGGGGAGTTAATGTCCGCGAGGATCGAGGCTCTCCGTGGCCATTTCATTTGTCGCCGAGAATCCAATCCGATTACACGAAATTCGAAAAATGGCAAAAAGGAGGGAAAATTCAAAAGGCGAGGTTGAAATGTGTCCGAGTGGATCGAAGTCACGATAGCTCAGGTGGTAGAGCAGCGGCGTATCTTAATAATAATAACCCCAGGGTTCCTTTCGAAGAGCGCTTTTCGGTTTTCTCAAATTTGTTGGAATTTACAATGAAATTTAGGCCTTTTCCCATTTTACCATTGAATGCCTGCTAATGTCTGCATAAGAGTTGTGCGTGCATGATTTCTGTTTTCAGAAGCTTTTGAGGCTGCCGGAGCGGAAAAATAAAATGGAAGACAATAAAAATTGCGGGGTAATACACTACAATGCCCAATATCGCAATTTAAATAAGAAAAATAGCTCCTTCAAAAAAAAAAAAAAAAAAAAAAAAAATATTATTGTGTTTTGTTTCTATTATTGTTATGTAGAATTAGTTATCATACTTGAATGGAAGAATAAAAGGATAAAGATGAGCTAATCACGCTGAGATTGTTGCTAGTCTGACTCCATTATTATTATTATTATTAGCCATACAAGCCTATGGGGAAATTTTAATTTATGAAAAAAACTCACAATTTTAATTTAAAAAAAAGAAACATAAATAAATTTTATAATTTTATTAAATTTATTGTAACTTGGCCTTCCGAATTAAGAATTAAGAAAAGAAAATCAAAGCTTGGATGGCAATAGGATAAATTAGGTTCCGAGTGAACGTTTGGAGTCAGAGTTTTATAGCACTCAGAAGAGATATAGCAAACCTAAAATAGAATTTTTGGATGTTAGGGCGTGAAATGACCTTAGCCGTTAAAACGCCCTTAAAAACTAATAATAATAATAATAATAATAATAATTATAGGTCTATTATAACATTCAGATCTGTCAGACTGAAGCCTTGTTTTGTTTCAATTGCCCAATGATACCGGATATTAAGCTAATTTAATTTCAATTGGCCATATAAAAATAGATTAAGAATGGCAAAAAACAAACCAGTATTTAAATTGATAAAAAATATGTCAGATAAAACAGCTTCCGGCTAATATTACGTAACACAAATTACCTTTCTATATAAGTATGTCACAATTAAGTTCAAACTTTACAGCAAAAAAAAAAAAAAAAAATATATATATATATATATATATATATATATATATATATATATAT
>CM077109.1:8419496-8455089 GCA_039619505.1 Cimex hemipterus
ATATATATATATATATATATATATATATAGAGAGAGAGAGAGAGAGAGCATTCCATCTGAGAGATGGAAGAAACAGCATTGGATGTTTTCTGCTGAATTTCATTATTACGGACACACACACCGGAAAACGCACAGAGCAAATCAGCGAGGGTAGGCGGTCCGAAATGACCGGGGACGATTTTATTTTCTCCCATGTGTAATTTTATCCCTAATTTATGTAAATGTATTGTATTTCTTACTTTGAATTTGTAATATATTAGTGGGCCGATATGAAACTTGTTTTATACCAGGAAACACCTTTTAAACAATTCGTTCCTCCTGGTATGTATAAATTAAACGCGTAAAAAGGACACAAAAAACGTAAAAACGCAACGAGCGAACCGACGAGGTTAGGCGGACCAGGATTTTGTTCCATGTAAAAATTTATCGCCAATTTATGTAACTTTTCATAGGTAGAAATTTTTTTCCAGCAATTTGGTCGCGCCGATATAAACATAGCAACCTTGTTGTAAAAGAAAAATTGAAAAATGGCAAAAAAGTAGGGAAAATTCAAAAGGTAGGGTTGAGATATGGGATGTTACTGTTCGAGTGGATCGAAGTGACGAAGCGCTCAAACGGCTCAGTGGCGTACTGAGCCGAAGGTCGTGGGTTCGAATCCCGCTCGTGACAATTTTTTTATCTCAACCGAAACTTTAATTAATTGGAAAAAAAAAATTATTTGGTCAAGTGGACCATGAAACCTGCTAAAATGTAATAATCCAAATGAAATATACTTCACTAAAGCTCTCCGTGACCATTTTCATTTGTAACCGAGAATCAAATAGATTACCCGACATTTGAAAAAATGGCAAAAAGGAGGGAAAATTCGAAAGGTGCGGTTGAAACGGGAAGTTAGTATCCACTTGAAGTCACGAATGTTCAAGTGGTAGAGGAGCGGCGTATTGAGCCGAAGGCCGTGGGTTTGAATCCCGCTCGTGACACAATTTTTTTGTATCAACCGAAACGTTAATTGGAAAAAGAATCGATTTGGTCAATCGGACCACGAAACATAATAAACGCAAAAAGACGAGCACGTAAACCTATAGTGATAAAAAAATGAAGTATACTTCAATAAAGCACTTCGTGACCATTTCATTTGTCACCACTAATCAAATAGATTACACCACATTTGAAAAAAATGGCAAGAAGGAGAGAAAATTCAAAAGATGGTGGGGCTATCGTGACAGCTCAAGTGGTAGAGCAGCGACGTATTTAGGCGAAGGTCGTGGGTTCGAATCCCGCTCGTTACACTGACTTTTTTCGTCTCAACCAAAACCTTAAATAATTAGAAAAATAATTCATTTAGTCAAGAGGACCACGAAACCTAATAACTTGTATAAAAGGACACAAGGACGGAAAAACGCATAGAGCGAAACAGCGAGGTTAGGCGGACCAGGACGATCGAAGACGACCAAATTTTATCATTAATTTATGCAAATTTTCTCTCTTCATTTTGTATTAGGACGAGGTCATTAGCATAACGCTTTTAGCTTAAAATTTAAGTAGCAGTCGGTAATAAGTTTATGACTGTCATTAGCATAAAGATCGGCTGTACACCTCTGGCAGAGGGCTTTTCACAAGTTTGCCAAAAATTGTAATAGTAAAACTTGCACATTTATTTCTTAATTACAGCGAAGTTTATGAGATTGAGAAAGTTATTTCAGAAATAGGATAGAAAATGAATAAATTGAAAAAGTTCATTGTACGACGTAATTGTACTGTTCGACTTACACCTTTAGGACTTTACTCATGTCAGCGTTCTCTCTCCCAGGCTGGGGTGAGTCACCGGAGGATAATCTCCCAAGGTGACGCAGAACATGGAATATCTTTGTCTTAATGTAATGTATAAAGCTGGATGAAAAAAAAGGAGCGCTGTCCTTGGTTTGAGTCAGGTCGAGAAACACGTACAATTTTAGAAGGATGCAGGGCTTTTTTGTATTAACAGTCAAAATTTCGGGTTTAAAATTTGTCTATATCAAAGGTTGTAAAATAGGCTTGTACGAGACTAAAAGTTAGACCAAGCTGTATCTTGTAGCTGCACCAGGAGTGCTTTTAGCTTTTGATAACCCCGTGGAGAAGTATTGTGGGCTTCCTGGCTCAAATGAGTCACCGCAGAAACAGAAGCATGTTCCAGAAAAAAAAAATCGGCGGAAGTCGCCAATAAAACAGACATCTGTCGAGAATCTAAATATGGAAATTTTCGAAAACCGATCCAGACAAAGGATTTCGAACTTTCGATTATTCTGAGACACCCGGTGAAACAGTTGGAAGGAGTCAAAACAGCCCATGGTCGAAGTAGGAATGTTTTATATTCTTTTTTTGTTCTATTTCCATTGTTTGCCATCTGATCCTTTGATGTCAATGTTTACTAAGGATCCTTCAACCTTCGAATGTTTTTGTCGGCCGAGTGTTACGGAGTTTTATTGTGGAAAGCACATTTTCCGTGTTTTGTTTTTCCATTGACCGTTCTCTTCGGGGATAGGAGGGCGTTTTTTCGGGTCAATCCACAGCTCAACCGTGCGTGAAGACTTCACCAAGCTTTCCTCCGAATGATTTTTTTTTCTCCTTTCCTATAACGGCTTAAAACTTAAAATTTACTCGCGTCAATTTGAGTGCGCTGGCCGAATTTCTAGTAAGCTGACATTTGTATCATTTCAATCGGATTTCTCATCCCCCTTCCTTTTAAATTGGGCTTTTAAAATTTGAAACATGAAAACGGGGTCACTTACGACATTATCAAAATTAAGCTTTTACCAAAAGGGAAAATTGCAAAATTTGTATTTTTGTCACTGACTGATCATCAAAATTATAAGTTACTTCAGAATAGCTGGAAACGTGAAATTCAGTTAAAAAATATAAATGGAAGAAAAAGAAAATCTGAAAATTTCAATGTTCTTAAAATAGGTCAGGTAAGAGTAAGAATTTGAAAAATGAATTTTCTCAAAATTAGAGTGGGGGAATGGAGTCTCATCATGAAAATTAAAAGGCGTTTCTCAGAACACGGTAGAAACATGAAATTTTTCACAAAGTGTACAAAGTTAGATCTTATATTGTGAATAAGATTTTAAAAAGTTTAATATTTTCGAAATTAGAGGCGCAGTAGGGAGTGGGGGTGGAGTCTCATCTGGAAAATTAAAAGGTATTTCCAAGAACAGGGTAGAAACGTGAAATTTTTCACAAAGAGTACAAGGTTAGATCTTATATTGTAAAAAAGATTTTAAAAAAGGTTTAGTTTTTCAAAATTAGAGCCGTTGTAGGGGGTGGGAGTGGAGTCTCATAAAGATAAGAAAATTGTAAGTTTCTCAAACTTAGAGCCAATTTGGTGGGGGGAGGGGGTAGTCTCATTGTTAAAAAATTAATATATATTTTTTCAAATGGAACGTTGACTGAGCAATAAGGTGTCTGGGCTTTATTCATTCCTTCTGAGTTCTCTACCTCCCCAGCATCACATGTGGTTCTGATGTTTCAACCTCATTCAGAAACTGGCCAAATGTTAAGAAATAACTATCAATTAATTGAGAGTCTGGTTGAGATAGAAAAGCCAGTGACACAATCGGGATTCGAACCCACACCTTCGGCTCAATACGCCGCTGCTCTACGCGCTACTACGTGACCTATCGTGACTTCCATCAAGTCGGACACCGATTTCAAACCAACTTCAGCAACTAAGCAGCGGCATATTGAGCCGAAGGTCGTGGCACTAACTTTTTTATCTCAACCAAAACGTTAATTAATTGGAAAAAGAATTTATACGGTCAATCGGACCTCGAAACCGAATAAAATGTATTAAGAAATTATTTTTTCAAAAAATTTTTATTTTATTTATTGCTATCTGTACAAAATGCATATTGAGGAAATAGTTTAGTTACAAACAAATCTGACATCTCTTTTATTTAATTGGGTGAATTCGATAGAAGGTCACGAGGCCATCGTAGTTTTAAACGGAGCGGAAGACAGTAAGGGTGAGATGCCGAGGGAAGATTAGGGCTAGTGGGTTAGGGCGGAGGGATAGTTAAGCGTGGAAAGTGAAGAAGCGTCTTCGGATAAGATCTTTCACGAATGGGATTTTAAGATCTTTATGAATCGTCTGATTAGTGACCTAGAAAGGAGCATTGAGAATACTGCGGAGAACTTTAGATTCAAAAGATGGAATTCGTTGGATATTGGATGATTTGGTCGAGCCTCACAGCTCGACTCCGTAGGCCTAAAAATGTCTGATGATCGTTTTATAGGCGGTCAGTTTATAGTTATATATGCTTAGAGTTTATTTCGGTCTATGTAGTCCATATTTTTAAGTGCTTGCCGTTTTAATAATCTATGTGGATTCTATGTAAGTCTATTATCCTAAGTCTAAGTCATGTCCAAGGTAATGGACTTGGTTCGATAATGGTATTAACTTGTCAATTCGCACTGTGGACAGGTTTGGCGTTTGAGGGTAAACGTAACTAATTAGCTCTTTTGTTCATTTAACCTGATCCGTCACAGATTGCACTAGTCGGTAATGAGGTTGCAGAATTGCTTCTGTTGCTAGGATTGGATGGTGTTGATATAATTGCGGTGTCGTCTAAGGATGTGTGAACATATCAGCAATGTAGATAGTGTACAAGATTGGGTCCAGGATACTCCCTTGTTTGACGCCATTTTTGCTTTGACGTGATAGGTGACCGGTGCAGATTCTTACTTTAAACTATGGATCCGAGAGGAGGGATAAGATAGTAGTAATGATGAAGGATACGGTTTAACTTGTAAAGTGCCGTACTCGGTCAAATGCTTCCGGAACGTCCAGAAATAAGGCTGAGCAGTTTGTTTACGAATGCTGAACCACTGCTGTGGGTGGAATGATGAGTTCGAAACCCAAGCTGATGGTTGGTTGCAATGTAGACTTTCTTAGGCTGACTTGTATGAAGGGATCTGGAACTTTTAACTTTTCTTTCGATTTCCCTCAGGACTAAAAAATGAACTGGCTTGGCCACAGTGTGTTACATTGATTGGTTAATATTTATGGAGAGGGTCAGCAGCTTATTTTCTCGGTTAAGGCTTTTGTTATGATTTAATCTATAATAGGGGCGCCAATTAACTCTGGATGTTTATCAAAAGCAAGACATGAAATTGATGTAAACAAAAGATCTGCCTGGTTGCATGTCATCGCAAAAAGTGAAACTCGGAGAACCTAGATTTTTTTTTAAATTGACCGCTCATTAATTAAACAATACAGTATAAAATGATGATAAATATTAATGTTGAAAGAATGAGAATCAAGGAACCGATGAAGGACCCAGGATATTGAGTAATGCTGACTTGTTAGCTATGATAACTAGGTAGATAATCAATGAATGTTCAAACAAAGCGAAACGGACGGGCAATTGTTTCTTCACACGAGACGGGCGATATTGAGATGGTCAACCCTTTGCCACCCTTTCTGCTCGACGTTTCTTGTACAATCACGCGTAACATTTGGCCGTGGCGATCCAACCTTCTCTCCAATTCAGCACGTTTCGACCGTCCATTAGCATATTGACAGCGATAATGAATACAACAGTGACTTAGCGGCCTTGCGAAGTCCCTAAATCGACTTACAACAGCCTCGCGCTAATTGCCACCTCTGAATGGCTCTTTCGGGATAAAACTATTCAAATTATTTGACCCAATCGAAGGGGAACATTTGCATATCAGATCCATTTATGGGACTGCAGTCTTGTAATGGTTTAACATACTCGCAAGGACAAGCCGCCGAAATAAGCGCCCTTACGTACTTTTTCCTAACAGCTTAAATTTCAACAACCCGATTAATTTGATCGTTAAACCAAAAAATACTTTAATTATCAATCATTAACTACTAACCGGCACTAGTCAATTATTCAATGTACTAAAAAATTAAGTTCTAAAATTCTCGTTCAAAGGTTTGTTAGTCTGATAGTTTCTAGATGTTCATTTTTTTACCAGGGTTCGCAACAGCAGAGGTCCTCAGGGCGCCGGTGTTTTTGAAAAAAAGCCCATTTGTAAGTATGTCGGGTTCAAATGCAGGGCCGCTGGATTCGAACCCGGGACATTTACCTTACAGTGATGCGCTCCCTGTCAAAGACCTTGCGGCCACCGACGGCTCTCTACATGTTCATTAAATACTCAAATACAACTAAAAGCTAACCTTATAAAATAAATAAGTCCATGCTTTTCCACTTTTGGACGTTAGTAAATCAAATTTTTAAACTTTATTTTCTACTTTCGACTAATCCATATTTATGTAAGGTATTGATTGAAATGATAAAGTTAGTGTCATGAGAGGGATTCGAACCCACGACCTTCGGAAGGTTGAGCTGATGAGTTGGCGTCCGAATGGATCGAAGCTAAAGACAGCTCAAATGGTTAGAGTATCGAAGGTCGTGGGTTCTAATCCCGATCCTGACACTTACTTTTTTACCTCAACCTTACATAAAGATTAATTAATTATAAGTATTAATTTCATGTTTATAGATCCAATTTACCATATTAATTGTTCTTCTTAATGTAAGGTCTTGGTGGAGATGAAAAATTATTGTGGCGAGCCGGATTCGAACCCACGACCTTCGGCTCGTAGTAACCACTTGGTCTACTAGCGTGACTTCGATCCACTCGGACACCAACTCAACATCTCAACCTTCAATCTTTCGAATTTCCCTTTTTTTGGCGACCATAAATAAGAATTAATTATTGCAAATAAAAATGTATAAAGTTTAATTCATTGCCGGGGTCAGACTAGTCTCGCTGTGATGTCGGATTTCTTCATCTTCAGAACAAAGTAAACTACCACTAGAATATTATAACAAAAAACTGTACAATTTTATTATTATTTATCTATTCAACTGAGCTGAAATTACCTTTCAAAAATTTATTATTTTGTTTGTATAACATTTTCTGTTTTGTTTCACTAAAATGTAGTTAAAATTTGTAAGTTTTCCCCGGTCCGCCAAGTCAAGCTGTAACACGGCCGGTTTGGGCGTTTCCGCTTTCTCGACGACCACGGTGGCCAGTCTCGCTTCAGCCTGCTTATATTCCTAGTTTGTGTACGAACGGTTGGCAAATTGACACACAGGGCCGACGCTGAAGATGGCGAGAAGCCAAATTGAGTCCGGAAACTTTTATTCACTAGTTGCCCTGTATTTTTATACATTTTAAATTAATACAAAAGTCTTGCCCAACGATGTTACAAGGTTAAAGTGAAATTAGACGGACCATATTTCATTTTGTAATCGTATAAATAATTTAAGTATGTGAATCTTCACAAATTAAAAAAAAAATGACGATAATCGACGATTAAAAATTATTGCATTAATTCATACCTATCGCTGATGGGGAAAATGAATGATAGACTTCGGAGAAATTACGGCTCGATTAGGCAAATCGTTTATAATTATGGTTTATATGTGATAGTGAGATTTTTTTAAAACTGCTACTGCCGACGTCGACCCAGTTTCCGATTGGACTGCTGATCGGGTGTTGATTTCCAACTGGGCACGTACTTTTCTCGATTCCGCTGACCGATCAACTAAGAAACGTGAAAGTGATTAACCTATGAATAATTCAGTCATGGCATCCTTGCTATACGTTCAACACCTAGATTGTTCCGCTCGATCGATAAAAACTTCACACGTTTCTAAGTAAAAATGTCAAATTATCATACTCCTGTAGTTTCTACGTATGTTAATGAGACTTTCTTCCCTTTTCCTGCTGGGGATGTTGAACGAAACCGGTCGGGCAAGCCGATCTCTGCTAATTTGGCAACAGCTTCATTTGCAAAAATCCTGGGAAAGTTGTTTAGCATCTTAATTCAAGAGCGAGGCTCTTCCCTTTCTTCGGTCGTGGACGGACTAACAAAATCCAGGCTCGAAACTTTCCCGCGGCTTGTTTATGCAATATAAACAGTTCAGAAATGTGGAAATGAATTCAAACCAACGTTTTACAATTCGAATCTGTTTATACAAAAAGAATTGTTACGGTACTATTTAATAAGCCAGTAAATAAGTAAAAAAATATACCTTAAAAATTATTGGATGCTTCGCATCTCGTATTTCTATAAATCCCAATAACCAAGAGCAATGAGAATATGTCTTACAATTAGCTTGGAAAAATTACTGGGATTAATCCGCCTACACCACGTGGTAGTAAGGACAGAATAGCAAACCGTCATTAATATTACCAAAGAGAAACCTCCAGCAGAAACAAAACTAAAATGGAGAGACAGTAACAAACTGTGCAAAGACCATCATGGCTCCGAGAGACGACACCGACAGCTTGCTTGAATTTAACCAAAAACTTCCGAATAAACCTAGGTACCAAAAAAGAATGTCCACGAGAGGAAACACCTCTTTTAAGAATGGCACTATCCTTTTGCACACAGAGGGATCTAGAACACAAGAACGTACAGGGGCAGGAGGCGAAAGATAGTATTAATTATTGGGGCATGAAACAATTCCTAAAAGAATGGAATCTGTCCTCGCGACTTAGGCAATCCGAGGAGTTTGTGAAGGAAATCAAACCAAAAAGATCTAAATGGCTATTCTCTAACACAAGGAGGGGAATTAGGAGGCTGATAGGTATCCTTACGGGCCATAGCCCCTTGAGAAGACACCTCTTCATAATGGGCATTTTTCCAGACCCGGGTATGTGAAATAAAAGAAGAAACGGCACGGCACTACCTCGCAGAATGTGATAGGTATGCCAGGGATAGATTTGAAACTTTTGAAGGAGAGGACATTGCCAAATCACTCCCCAAGATAAAATGGTCCAACCGGTGCAAGAGCTTTATGCAGGACACATGAGTCGACCAAGTCCCGGACCTTTTAGGGATGGGATACGAGTCTATCTAGGCATTTAACCCCTCGAGTTTTCGTCGCCCAACCTGCGTAAAATATATATAGGGGCAGGAGTATTTGGACCTGTAAACAACTCTTCTAAGCTGAGATTCACGCAATCGAAAGATGTACCAAACAGTACAGAGTACAGAAACAGGAATATAGCTACCATGTAAGACATCCAAGCAGCCATCAAAGCACTAAGCTCAAATATCATTAGTTCAAGGATGGTGCTGAACTGCAAAACCAAACTAACGTACGGTACGTAGAACAATGTCAGCCTCTGCTGGGTCCCAGGACATTTCGGAGTAGAAGGCACCGAGAAAGCAGACGACCTGCAAGCTGCTTAACCGCTGACAGGACCTGAACCCTTCTGTGGCATAGGAACCCACACTATTAACGAGTAACTCAGACAGAAAGACAAAAAAAAATTAAAGAACTATCGAATTCACTCATTGGAAACAAACAATCGAAGAACCTTCTAACAAATTTTGGAAGAAAAGAAGTAATAGGATATATCAATAGAAGCAGGAAAAAACTGCAGGATTCTTAACAGGACACTGCAACCTAAACGGACATTTAAAGCCATGATCATTAGTTCAAGGACGGTGCTGAACTGCAAAACCAAACTAAACATATTAAGTACGCAGAACAATGTCAGCCTCTGCTGGGTCCCAGGACCTTTGGGAGTAGAAAGCAACGAGAAAGCCCTTGCAAAGGAAGGAGCTGCTACACCGTTGTCAGGACCTTCTGCGGCATAGGAACCCACAATATTAACAAGTGTCTCTAACAGAAGGACAAAAAGAAAATGAAGGAACTATCGAATTTACTCATTATAAACAGAAATCCAATTATCACCTAACCAAATTAGGAAGAAAAGAAATTGTCAAGAGAAGCAGGAACAGACTGAGAATCCTAACAGGATTCCTAACAGGACACCAAGTTAAATGTACACCTAAAGAAGATAGGAATAATTCAAGATGGCAGATTTTGCACAGAGGCACCAACACATCTAGCAACAAACTGCGGAGCTACACAAGCCCACAATAGGAAGTGTTTTGCATTGTGTGTAATGTGACCGTAGAAGAGCTTCAACCACCGGGCTTATTAATTTAGGCAGAGTACGGGGCTATTGTGTGTTGGACGTAACCTCCTTTTAGAAATAGTAGATAATTTTGTTTCAGCCTTCAGAGAATCGATCGTTTCATAGTAGCCGGCTATGAAATGGTCAGCGATCATTTCCTTTTCATAAATATAGATAATTTTGCTTTTTATCTTTCAGGACATCGATTATATGTAATATGGATTTAATGGTTTTCTTTAGTATCGATATTTTTGTATTCGATGTTTTAAGACATCGATGATTTATTTTGATACTTAAAGTCATTGATGGTTTGTTTAGATAACTCACCACATCGATACTTTAGTTTCGATATATGAACTATCGATAAGTTTAGTTCTAACTTCAGATTATTTATACTTAATCGACCCAGACAGGAACAGGTACTTTGGTCACCTCAGTTGTTTCGATAATTGGGAATTTGTTGAAGTCTTGAAGAGCAGTCCTCACGACTTGAACATATTATGAAACATTTTTACCTGAGGTGTCGATACTTTCGTTTCGATTCTTTTCGGTATTGCTAATCATTATCGATGTATGTACTGTTTCAATTCTCCAATGCATCTACCATTTTTTTCTGCTATCATCAGTGTACATTGGTCACGATGCGCTTGGTTATTGATATTTTTCGTTTGTTCTTTGTTCGATACATGAGAGTGTCGATAATTCTATTAGATATATTCAATGTGATGATATAACCTTTTAATTCGTTCGATATTTTTTCATTTAAACCAAACAAAATGCATTATAATCAACATGCTCTCACTCTCACTTTCTAATTTTCCCCAACTAATTTATAACAAAATATGGGCTGATTATAATATATAAGAATTTCATTATATGCTTGAAAAGCATTAACGATCCCTCGGTTAAATATTCATTTTTAAGGCATGGTTACAATTTATCTTTATGTTTTCATAATTGCAACGGCGAAATGACTGTCACGTCTCGTTTTGCGTACACTATGCTCTACTGGTAACAATTTGTCTTTTACCAAGGCGTCGGATGAGAGAGAGAGGTTTATTTTAATCCTATTTCCATGACATTGGATACGGCCCGGCCTCATTGTTCGCCGGGAAATTCAGTCCGTTTCGCTTAATCCACACAAATTCCCCATTGTCCCGACGGAAGACAAAAGAGCCGTTATTAAAACATTATTCAAGGAAGGCGAGAACCGATTTTCAATAAGACGATTTAATATCTCGGCATCGAGACGGATTTTATGTCCGGTGTGGGGGGGGGGGGTGTTTCAAGGCGAAAACCGAGAGCGACGAAACGGGTCGGACCCATGGGGGCAATTTTACTTTCGTAGATAAATTGAAAGTTAAATTAAATTCAAAGCGTTCTTCTCAATGAGGGTGAAATTTACCCTTATACACAACTAAATAAGTCTATTAGAGCATATTTTCCAACGAGTGCAGAATCGTGATAACACCCATATCTCCCGGATGTGATTTTTACCTCCGACTTGTCAATTAATTATTCATTTTATTAATATTTCGAAGCGGATGATACATTCAGGAGAACTTTTGATATACTGAATTATAAAGAAATATATTTAGAAAAAACCTTAATAAATGAAAAATGAAGAAGACCAGAATCAGCTGAATTGATGGATTTTTATCAATTAAATTTCACCATCTTCATATGACAATGATTCTTAAAAAGCTTCTTATAAGGCAAAAACTGGTCGCATTAAAATAAGCAAGCTAATCTTTTACCTTAAATGATACCACAAGGTCAGATATTTTCTTCTGCGTTGGTGAAAACGGTTGAAATTCAATTGGAACCATTTTCTTACGTTTTATATCCTATTTGCCCGGGTTAAAAAAAAATATTGTATTTTACAGTTTGTACATAACTTTTTTTTTTCGAAAGAGAAATAATCTTAATGGAAGAATCCTAAGGCGGGCGCGGAGAAACCGAAACGGACTCGGTCCAGAAGGTAATCCGAAGAGCGGAGTGAAATCAACCCTGACAGACCTGATCCGTACCCATTCTCCGCAGTCAACCGTACTAAAGTAAATTTTAATGGACACCACGAATCTTGATAGTGTCAAGTAGGTTTGGTCGGCAGAAGAGGTAGAAAGTCCTCGGAGGATCTTGTACGAGGATAAGTCATACTAAGTTGACACACACCATTTGACTAGATATCATGGTTTCACAAAAAAGTAGGATTGCTAATGGAGCTAAGCTCATGAGACGAATGTCATGAGCAAGAAGTAGCCCTCAAGTGTATAGTAAGAAAAATCTAAACCGACTAGAATGTGCAATACTATGTTGTCTTATGTACCGGTGGACTGAATGGTTTCTTGGTTCCATAAAAAATTAAAAATACCTAAGAACGACTGGCGAGTATCAAGAACACGGTCACAGATGATCTTCACAAGATCTAATAAAAGGTACATTACCAACCGACTAAGAATAGGCCATGCAAAATTTAAGGACCATAACTTTGAAGGGACATAGTTTCGACAGATTACTTAACCGGTAGCAAGGCATGGATGGGCACGGAACGTACAGACAATAAAAGTAGATTAACCGTTCTCAATCGATTGGCCGTAAAAGATAGATAGGGTATATAATTTAAGGGTAGCAGTTCCAAATAGAGTCTCTGGTTCCCTTTAGAATTGTAAGATGGAGCCTACTTATACTTTCATATAATAAATTGTAAATAATTTTACTGTTTTGAACCCCTCGTGAAATAGAATGTATTTATTAGCGTACGAGTATGCGATAGGTGGAAAAACAAGATTTCTAACATCCTAACTTAATTTGTACCGTTGTAATGAGATAAATGAATATAATGTAATCGTGCCAAATTAACTCTATGTTTAGTTTAAAAAAAAGATGGCATTTATTAGCGCGAATGTTCAGGGCTATCTTTCATATAATATAGGAAACCCGTCCTCATCATCGCCAATCCTAAATTAGTGGCATTTGTGGATTTCAAAGAACAACAGGAAACATCAAAATATTTTACGATTTAGTAAAAAGCTTTTCTACTTAAGCGTACATAGTATCAAGGAAAAAGCGGGATAGCGATATGTAATCCATATCCAACTAGATCATACTAACTTAAATTAATATATCAACCCGTACATACTTAGCGGTCATAATTGACCGTACTAATTATACATTTATCTAACGTCTCGGAAGAAATGAAGAAGTTAGTATCACAAGTGGGATTCGAAGCCAAGACGTTCGGCGAACCACTTGGAGAGTGGCGTTTTGTGTCGAAGGTCGTGTGTTCGAATCCCGTTCGTGACACGAAGTTTTTCAACTCAACCACGACTTTAGATGAAAGGAATAATTGCTTTACAGTTAATGTTTACGGCGATGGAGGACAAAGGTGCAATCCTTCTCGATTGAAAGGAATGTGTCTAATAGCTTAAATAGCTGATGTCAAAATATTGTACACCTAATCGACAGGTATATCCTGCTGAAGAGGTCTTCGATAATAATACTAATAAGACCGAGTTAAAGCGTGAGATTTCTTCTTGACATCAGTGTGGTAATGAACCTGTAGTTTGTTCATTACTAAACATCGTGGGTCTCCTAGTCTCGCTGTTTCCGTTTGTCAGAAGCGTTTGCTTTCTTAGTCACCTTTAGTGTTTAGGTCTATCTTTACCCAGATTAGCAGTAAATGAAATGTAAATCCTTATCAAAGTGTTCTTTGAGCAAGACAGATAAAAGCTAGGCCAGATTTCTTCTTGAAGGTGATAAACCTGTAGTCTGGTGAACGTCCTGGTCCGCCCAGCCCCAGTTCTGGTCAGACAGATTTTAGTTTAGATTTTACGCCACCTTAAAAGTTGAGGCCGACTAGATTAGCCGTAGATACTAAAACGTAACATTCTGGCCCACGCGTCCTCGTTATTTGAGCTTGCGCGTTTTGGCGAAGGGCGGGAAAAGTACAGGTGTTGCATTATAAAAATATTGACCGTTTTCAAAGAGGGGTTCACCTCGATATTATATTATAAAATAATTGGTTTAAGGCATTTATGCCAGGGAGTAGGCTTTTCGAGGAAAAATTGCTTTCCAAGATCAACGTTTATAAAGTAATACCCTATTGCAGAGTATACGCCCCCTGCCACGGAACAGAACGATATTCGGACGTATATACGACGGAATCGTCTTTCCATAAACCTTTTCAAGTACGATCTAAAGAAGGGTTGCCGTCGTCGAAGCCCATCTTAAAAATAAACTCCAACCCCATTCGACGAGGTCCAAGCACCCCGTTTTCGAGTCCTGGCCCCCTGACATTTTAACGCTTTTTTGTCGGGAATTAAACCGATGTAAAAATAAAACAGGAAATGCTCACTTCTTGTTTTTTTATTTTTTCAACTAACTTTCAATAAGTTATTGTTCGGCTCGTAAATCAACGGATAATTAACCAAAATGAATTACACAGTAGCTTTGATGTATACACAGAAAGCATTTATATTTCTGAAAGTTCAAGTTGTATTGTCTTTCCAAATATAACTCTTTGGAACAAGGCGCAAATAAATTACCTTGCTATAATCCGCAAAATGACCCTTGTAGACAATGTAAGCGACATGTAATACAGAATCTAGCTGATGATGATAAACAATATTCCATCATAAGGCCTATCGCCCTATACATTTACGCTAATAAATACCGTCTTTCTAATCAACATTTTATTTTGTTAAGTTAAATAACTGTAGAATGTTGGGAAGTTCGATTTTTCGTTGTAGGCCCTCTCAATCACTTTCGCGCTATTAAATACATTCGATCTATTCGTTCAAGAAAAAGAGACATTTCTGATGCAAAAACAAAGAAAATCTTATATCTTAAAAATCTAAGGAGTGACTCAGTGTTGTACTTGGTTGGAACTTATGCCCTCGAGGTATACGGTCCAAGTGAACATCTGAACTCCATGTACGCTTCGTATTCTTCATACTCGACCAGATATTTCGTCCAGTATTCAACATTTTTCCCGTTAATTTATGTTTTCATCTTTTTTTTTTTTAATCCAATGTGAAGTTTCCGATTAAATTGAAAAGTTCAATAAGCTATCGTCGTATGTGAGGACAATCAGGGTGTGGTCGTCCTTGGCGGCGAACAATGCCACCTGTTACACACAAAACCGTTCGTTTTTTTTTTTCAAAATTGAAACTTCAAAATATCAGTAATTTATTATTAACCTAAAGCTTTTTCCTACACATTTGATCCTCCGGGCCTGATCCCAACTGCTTCTTTTGTTGCCTAGCCGCGGTCTGTCGATTGGGACTTTGCAAAGCCAAAAATACCGTCTTCAACTACATTTCTTAAACTTGTGAACTAGTCACTCTGTATTTAAGGTATTCGTTGCGATAAAAAAGTCAGTGTCACAAGCGGGATTCGAACCCACTACCTTCGGCTAAATTCGCCGATTTGGTCTAGCGGTCCACGAATAGTGAACCTGTGTACTAGTGTACTAGTTTATATGTAATTAATTAATACAGACTTAATAATAATAATAAAATCAACAATTCTGATTTGCAATTTAATTATCTGCGTGTAAACAAACAATCAGGAAACATTGAAATGAAAGTGAGCAAGGAACCGGAAACCGAACGTGGACTTTATAGTCGTAGAAAGTCTTTCTAATTAATTCTTTAGTCGTATTGCAAAAGGGCCGACTTTCCATCTGTGAAAAATCTCTCTCACCCTGGCCGTACGGCTCTAAAAATACCCAAAATTGGGTTTACGCCTCTGCCCGTACTGCGGCGTCGTTCTTCTCGAACTATTTTGACGGACTGCCAAAGCTATTTACAGCCAATTGTGATTTTTTTCCGGTCTGTTATCTTTTTTTTCCTCCCGATTATACGACGAATGTTGCAAGCGATTGGATTCCTTTAGAAATTATTGGTCGAGGCGTTAAAGCATCTTGGACGATCACGGGGGTCAACGGTCGCCTTCTACCCTGCCGTCATCACAAACGTCCCTTCCACACCTACAAATTTTATTTTTAAAAAAGTGGTTTTGGTCTAAGGAAAAACAGTTCAAAACGGCTAAATTCCCCAGCTAAATAATGTCTCATAAGTTTAAGCCCAATAGATCAAAATAAGACATAAACAAGCAAGAGTGATGATAGCCAACTCTTCAACTTAAAGTAAACCACAGTATACTGGCCGTTAACCCCTCCTCCTTTAATGGGATGTCATCAATTCCGCCTGCTTAATACTTCTTCGCAGTTAAAATGTCTCGTACAAACATTTTACGAGTTACCTTTTATATCAGTATATACTCTACTAGCTTTGAAGGTAACTACTGTGCCCAAATTACAAAGAATGATTTGGCTTTTAAATGGATCATTTCTTCTTTTTAACAAAGTGTATCATAATGGATGGATGAGCTCATGCTGTTAAGGTAGCTAACCTACTGAGATAGTTTTTATTTTGTAAAACTGCTTCACCTCTCAAGATCATACTTGGTTGTATTCCCAAAGATAGGAGCTTTAAGACAAACAAAGCATTTATCCTAAGCTTTATTTAAATCCAATTCCACGACTAAACTTGACTAATTAAGTTTACTCCACTCCGGACAAAGTTAACACATGAAAACTGAAACATCCCCGGAATTATCTGAGGCTTTTGACTTGTTTTAATGTTATTATCAACAAATTGGATGTGTCTGCTGTAAGTACTCAAGTGCTATCATCTCCAGAGAGATATATTGAAGTTGGTATGTATCCATGAAGGCTGATAATATGGAAGTCCTCAAGAGAGCATTCTAAGCCTACTATTTTCTGCCTTATGTTACTCTTCTTACCTAAGCGGCCCAAATTTACAGTGAAATGCTGAAATAATTGACATAGCAAGATAGTTTGCTGTTAACAAACTACATCAACCTTCAGCAGAGATTAATTAAGGTTTTTAGTTGAGGTAAAAAAATAATCAGTGCCACGAAAAATGGCAAAAAGGAGGCAAAATTCTAAAGGTGGGGTTGAAATGGGAAGTTAATGCCCGAGTGGATCGAAGTCACACAGCTCATGTGGTACTCAAGTAAGTAAGGTAAGTACTCAAGTGGTATCATATCCAGAGAGAAGTTGGTCAGTATCCATTAAAACTGATAAAATGGAGGTCCTCAAGGGAGCATACTAAGCTTACTATTTTCTCCTGTATGTTACTTTTCTTACCTAAGCGGCCCAGCTTTGTGGTGAACTGCAGAGATTAATTAAGGTTTTTAGTTGAGTAAAAAAAATCAGTGCCTCGAAAAATGGCAAAAAGGTGGGGTTGAGATAAGTTAGTATCCGAGTGGATCGAAGTCACGATAGCTCAAATGGTAGAATAGCGGTGTGTCTAGCCGAAGGACATGGGTTAGAATACCGCTCGTGACACTGGCTTTTTACCTCAACTAAAAACCTTAATTAATTAAAAGATATTAATTTGTCAAGCGGACCACTAAAACTAGTGACTTTAGCAAAGATAAAAACCTTGTGTTATCTGGTTAAACTGCTGCGTATTTCCAACTGCTGATATAGAAACCAGTTGTACACCAGTCGTAATCACATTGGATTCTGGGACAACGATGTGGTAATCAAAGGGCTTTCGCGCTTCAAAATGGTTTAGTTGGTTCTTGGGCTTGAATCTATAGAATCAAAGTTTACACAGCTTAACGTTCTTACAACACGTTTGACCACACAGGCAAGTTGAAACCTTTAACCCCAAGACATGACCGGAAGGCATAAGGTCGAAGTAGCTCACTACAAGGACTATTTTTGAACATCCTTTGGCCAATATTTACAAAATTTAATTTGTTTGGTATCTTTAAAGTTGCACTTGGTAGCTTCTGATACAATTTACCCACCCCAATTTTTGCGATCATAACAACTATTGACTAAAATTGACATGGTTAGTAAACGTCATATGACTGGTCATAATAATATTTTATTCAGAAACTGTTTTCGTATGAGTAGTCAATCTGGATGTCAACTGACACAAGGCATGGAATATGGACATAAGGTGTTTTCCACATGGGCCTAGGAAGGTTCGATCAGCTCTAGAGACTAGGCGTAGGATGAGGATTCCTGGGCACGGTTCAAAGTTCAGCAAAGAGCTTTGTATTATGACCCCGTGGGGGAGTACCATCATAAAATCATGGTAACAGAAATTCGTCTTTGGTCTTTTGAGACTTAACTAGATACCGTCAATCAGAGATTGGGCTCTCTACCCTGGTTAGCATCACA
Organism: Cimex hemipterus; assembly: GCA_039619505.1. Taxonomy (NCBI): domain Eukaryota; kingdom Metazoa; phylum Arthropoda; class Insecta; order Hemiptera; family Cimicidae; genus Cimex; species Cimex hemipterus. The sequence goes on from CM077109.1 coordinate 8,437,675, forward strand.
GCACATCACTGGAAGGGGACAGGACAGGTCTATGCCTGTAAAATCTTTCTCGCCTGAGAGACCTCCTTGGTGGGGGGCAGGACGCTAAATATCATTAACCTTATTCAATTCAGGAAACTTTATTTTACAAGTATTCACAGTTTTAAGAAAATTCAAGAATCGTAATTAAAAAATGTCATATTATTGTACTTAACGTTGTTTTTATTTATTATCATTTTAAATAAAAACGGCAAGATATAAAAAGGCAATCCGTACGGACAGGATGGAGATTATTTTTTTAGCAGATTATACACAGAATTATCTACAGTGGAGCAAAGATAATGAAACTGTTTTGAAGAAAAAAAGAAGACATTTTCGACTTGTATCCAACAATTAAACAGCAAAAATATCAAGTAATGTACAAAATACGGGTCAAAACAAGTAATTTATTGGAAGAAATGTACGTATTAGGGTGAATGGAGAGGCACATCCCCAATTAAGAGGAATATCGATTACTCTGAAATTGTGAATTTGTATTGTGAAATTGAAAATGTGACCGAAATCTGGTATAAGATTGTAATTTATTAGCGAGAAGGGGGGGGGGCATTTCCCCAATTACTCCTTGAAATATGGAGTTTCATGAAATAGTGCGAACGATGTCGGTATGTGGGATTCTAATTTATTAGCAAGAATGAAGAGGCTCATCCCCAATTACTCCGAGAAATATCGAGAATTCCGAAGTAGTACGAACGAAATCTGGTATCTGGGGAAACTTATTTATTAGCGTGAATGGAGGGGCATATCCCAATTACCTCAGAGGAATATCCAATACTCTAAGGGAGTGTGACCGGAATCAGTTATAACATTACAATTTATTAGCGTGAATGGAGGGGGGATATCCACAATACCCCGGAGGAATATCGAATGCTCTGAAGTAGCGTGTCCGAAATCTGTTATAAGAATGCAATTTATTAGCAACATATCCCCAACTACTCGGAGAAATATCGAGTATTCTAAAGCAATATGAAAGAAGACTGGTATGTGGGAAACTAATTTATTAGCGAGAATAGAGGAGCATACCCTGAAAAATATCGAGCACTCTGGGGTAGTTTGTTGAATCATAACCAAACTACATGTTTTATGTTGTTTCTGTGAATTTTTCTTTCTTATTTGTGTTGTATGGTCGACAACTGACGAGGTCCTGGTACAAAGAGGCTAGCCAATCATCTAATGCTGTTTGAAGGATGGTATGTTGATGTAAGGATTTCTGAAACCGCGAATTGGTTTATATCTATTTGTTTAATACATTTTAACTATCTGACCGAAACAGTTTCTAATACTTCATAAAAGGAATTAAGAAAAAAAACGCGTTCGGGTCTCGCTACATGGGAAGTAACAGGAAAAGTTGACCGTCGGCTTTGTTTTGGTCCTTTTTACAAGTATTCCAAGCCAACGCCATTGTTTCAAACTATGTTAATTTAAATATACGGTTTTCCACGTCCTGGGACACGCGAAAAACGCCCGGAATTCTGCCCGTTCAGGTGAAAATGGAGATTTTCAGAGGCAAACCTGGACCTTTTATACTTCTGGGACGTAATTTCTCATATAAAAGCTCCGTAAGGTGGGGGGACGATCTGCTTATTACAATTATAAAAATGGCTCAATGTAGAAAAAACTTATTCATGCGGAGCTATTATCTTTAATTAAGTACATTGGACCAAATAACCTTTTACATCCTTAACATTCAGCTGAGAAAAACACAAAAACGCAAATTCAGATAATTTGTAAGTAGGCAAGAGTTGATTAGACATGTTAGAATTTAACCATTTTTTTATTTGCATGATCTCGAGTGTAAGAGGAGGAAATTGTTCAAAAATACCGCTTATCAATCTCTGTCTTTGATCTTTGACCCTATTTGCAATCTGCTGGCCGTTTTACTCCTCTGAAGTTTGACCTGGGTGATCCTGTTCCGGCTGATCTCGCTTTATTGTGGTCAGGCGGATCCACGTTCTTCATGCCTCGAATCTAGGTGAACCATCAACGACTGATAATATTTTGTCGGTCGGTTTATTTGAACGGTCCATTCTAAAGTTAATAAAATCGTTTTAAACAATATTATGATAAAAGTATGGGATCAGACTGTGGACAGATTGTTTAAAGGGATGATGATCGATGATCTTGCTGGGCTTCTATTTGACCGATTCTTCTTTTTAAGCGTGAACACCCAATAATTTAAGCATCCTTCGGTATGCGAATCGATGATTTAAATATGCAAATTGCGATTTCTAGGTCGGGATTCCAGTGCGCTTTCACGCGCCTCGGTCCGAGGCGACTTCCTGCCAGGAAGGGTCGAACGATAGGAGTGAATCATGGCCTTCTAAATATAAACAGACCGGATTGTACACACACTTTTCATCGCCTGAAGGAAGAGACTGCGTTCAGGTTCACGATGAACTATCTGATGAGGAGGTAATGACGGTACAACTCTTTCAGATCATACGGTGTTAATGAACCGATTATACAAAAGTTTCAAGACCTTCCAACTTCTTTCGAAATGCTTTATCGTGCTGCTTATTTAGCAATTAATACGTCTTGATTAGAATGTAAAGAAGGGACTTGGATCGTAAAGCTAAGAAACTATCGCAACAAATCTAACCCTTTCCTCTGCCTTACTGGCAAAAATGGGACCTTCTTTGAGGTGAGTAATCGAGAAACGTTTGTTTTCTACTGGAAACTCGACAATTCTGCTGTATAGCACAGTCGCGGTGCAGCGTGTCTCTTTTTCGCGAAAACAATAAAATCACTATTTGCCCAATAAGAAACCTTTCTTTAGGATTCGACCGGATTATCCTTGATTCCGAGGTCAATTCCTGGAATGTGCTTTTCCATGGATAAATTCCGGCCGATTCTGTCACAGAACTAACGGTGGCTTAATCGGCGAGGGGCTGAAGATGATTTGTGCTATGCGGCCGTAACTCAAGTTAACGGCCATTCAAAGTAATTTCGCTTTACAATCTAAGCCAAGGCTGAGCAATATCAATATTTCACAGAGACCCTTCCACGAGGGAATTTCGTCCCAAGGATAAATTCGTCTCGTCCGTTGCGGTTTAATTTTTTCCACAACTTTCGATCGAACATGGTGAAGTGTTTCGTATTTTGAAAATTTTAAAAAAGGCGAAAATTTATATTAAATGTCCTAGGGGCAATTATTAACGCCAGCAATGCGTACCTGGAACGATCGGACTGTCTAGCTCGCGAGTAAACGGGCTAAATCAATAAACCAACATTCAACTAAAAAATTATTTCCTCAATTTGGTCATAAAAAGTACACGCAGAAAATCGACAAGGCTTAATAAGTCAGAATGACTAAACGCCTAAGACAAGCACAAAGCGCGAGAATGGTCGGTCCAGGATGGCGAAGTCCAGCAGAATTCTACAGTAATCAAAATCAGAAAGTCATCCTCCTTCATGGCAGAATATTTCTTCGCAATAGAATTTGATTATTGACCATACAAATAAACGGACAAACGAAGTCTTTTTAGACAAGTAATTTTACAAGGAGTCAAACTATAATACAACTATATATCATGTGAGGTCAGTGGGATGAAAAAGCAGTTAGGCCTTTTCCGATCATCCTGGATCATCCAGCTGTTTTTGACTATCAAACACACTTAGCCATCTACAGAAGAAACGGACAAACCAACCAGTGACTACAGCCAAAAATATTTAATTATTTCACCACGGTTGCCCATCACACCTGGACTAAGGTAACTTCGTAATTATTTTTTTTATTTCGCTATGAACAAACAGGACAGATTCTAGAAGAACGACTGAAAATGTATGAGGACAGACGAAAAACAGCCTGAATAGAAAATAGTCAGATCAAGAAAAAAAAAAGTATCTGGTTAAAAAACATTCCAGGACGTTGTCAAGTTAAATCTCACCTCAACGTAAAACAGACGTGATGCAGAAAAACCGTAGTAAACTTGAAAAAAAAAAAAAAATGTAGGTCTGTTCTCTGGTCATCGCCAATTCAAACGGCGTATAGAAATATGGGGGGTAAAAGAAGAAACCACAGTTAATTTTGTATTAGTGTGAAGGGCCAACAAGGAGAAGGTACAATGAGATTAAAATGCTGTACATAGAAGGTAGGAAGATAGCCATCTATTCCAATAAACCGCGTCAAAGCCTCATCTGAGGTAAGAAAGTGGGCAGAATTAGAATATACTAGAAAAAAGAGAAAAAGGGAAAAAATATCACTTGCCTAGGTCCCAGGGCACACTGGGCGGAAGGGTAACGGAGAGACTGACAAAGCCCAGAATTCCAATTTAGCCAGGAATAGCTTAATGTCCACGAGTTAGCCAAAGAATTCCGCAATAGGAAGGACACAGATAGGAAAAATAAAATACGAAAAATGTTCAAATTGATCACGTTAAAGACCCTATCTGATGAACCACAACCGAGGTGCGACGGTTTATCCATTGACACGGCGCTCATCACTGTAAGCTAAAAGTCTCGGGTTCGAAACCAGCGGCCTGCATTCGAACCCGACAAACTTACAATTTTTTTTTCAAAAACACCAGCACCCCGAGGGGTCATATAACATCGAAGTTGATGTACTCTCGTTACAAAAAAAAAAAGGAAAAAAATAAAAAAACCGTAAACACAAAACAGATCTACCGCAGAAAAGCATAGATAATCAATAGGTCTGTCGATTGGCATTATCAACTCAAAATGCGAACGAAAATATTAGAAGAGGAAAAAGTTGTAGATTGCGCAAAAAAGAAAGCAGGAAACCGAAATATTGTGAAGGTTTAACAACGATATTTCTACTAATGTTCAAATCACTATCTAAACGGGCGCCAAAATCATAAAGCTACTATAAATCCTTAAGTGGAGATGAGTATACAATAGTCCTACCAAGTGGAAGCAGTGCAAAAAGGTCTGTAACAACAAATTTACAGCCTGCTCGGGCAGAACAGGGCACGTCGAAACTGCAAGAAGCAGACCTCAATAAGGCAATGCAGAGGTAGTCCTTGGGACTGACTACGCCGGGGTAATCGAATATTACCAAAAAGATTCGAGGCATTGTACACCCCAAACATTTGCTATATTTATAATATAAGCAGACTATCACCCCAGAGAGATATTTGCCTGATGAGGTCTGAGAGGTTATTATTTTAGTCAATTCTTATCACCCTGGTTATGGCCTGTTTGTAGAGAAAAGAAAGACCAAAAATCAGGTTCAACACAACTTAAAACATTACTAATTTTTATAATATACGCAGACTATCACTCCAGAAAAGATAATCTAGAGGTTATTATTCTGGGCATGGCTTGTCTGCAGAAACAAGACCAAACATCAAGTTTATCACATCTCAAACTTCAAAACATTTGTTACTTTTATAATATACGCAGACTATCACCCCCAGAGAGATAGTTGTTTGATGAGGTCTGAGAGGTTATTATTCTGGTCATAGGCTGTCTGCAGAAACAAGACCAAAAATCAGATTCATCACATTGTAAACCTCAAAATATTTATAAATTTGGTCAAAACCGGCCATTCTTGAGGGTATCTGCTTAACCAAGCAGTTTTGTTTGGTTTGTTATGATGAAAAATATGACTAAAATACAAGAAGAAACGCACGTAATTCGTACGTCACTACGAATGAAGCTATGTGCAGCCGTGCGCAACGGTTATCATTGAGGACTTTCATACTATTATACATCATTGAGTGACTGTCAATAGTCAATGGAGAATCGATCTCTTCAACATGTTCCATAGTTTCAAAAAAAAAAATATTTACTTGATTTCTCAGCACGGTTGTCTTCATGTTATCAAAACAAGTTAAAGTAAAGTTAAGTAAGCCAATGCAAGAAAGTTAAGTTGAAAGCAACGATACACTCATTTGGTTAATTGTTTAGAGAACCGTGTGGTGATTAGTGACCGTTAATCGATAATTATTTAGAAATCGTGAGATGCGGTCTGGTGTGATGAAGGTTTCAGAAAAACATTTTCTTTATCGTGCTGCGTTTCGATCTTTACTGAGATCATCTTCAGTTCTCAAAGTGTTTGTCTTCTGTATAATTGTGCCATTCTTGCGTATCGTGTTTAGAATACCTTGACATAAGTTCGACCTATAGACTACTAATAAAATGTGTGTGCTTTTGGAAGGTTTAATTTTTCGTTGATAATCTTGGTCCGGGATGTCTCGCTTGATCAGACTCAAGCTGGCATCATCATGCAAGGACGCGACATCTTTGTTGAACGGCCGCGTTCGCGGATCCTACGTTCGACGTCGGCAATTTGTATGCCCGACCGAGCAGGAGTCGGCCAACGGTTGATTTAAGGATACGACTTGAAATTTTAATACCAGCCGTCACGACCGCCGACCGTAAAAGGCCGCCGGTCCGACGTGAGTTGCGTGCTGGAAGATCGCGCACCTGCACAAAGCCAAAAACGCACCCCCCTTGTAAATATCCAATGTGGATAATCTAATCTCCACCCTACCGACAACTCACAAGTTCTGACAAAGACCGCTTCTAATACTCTTCCTCCAACGTCCTCATTATAAATATTCATACAGGAGCGCGGCCGACGCGAATTCACAACCCACAGCCTTCCATAAAAATTAATAAAAGTCTTCATGGCGTAAACAAACTGATTTTAAACTTTACATCAAAATGAATCACGTATATTATAGACTTTTTTTAACTACAGGCTCGAATTCCACATGATGGCAGATTAAACAACTGGAAATATGACTTACGCTCATCCATCAGATTTTTTTTCTCTCTTTCTCAAGCTTTGAGCTTTTCAAGGCATTCAGACAACATCTGCCTGTTATACTGAATTTCAAGAAGAATAAATTACACGCTGGCCGACCTCGCTCAAGTTCGTTCCGCGGCAACGTTTTTCTCCCGCTTTGTCCGAATCACGCGACCCCTGGGTCTATATATAAAAAAATCTTCACGGACTTCCGCCTCCTAATTCAGCGATCAACCTGAGTCCGAAGAAAAATCGGCTCAATGATAAAACATGAAAGTAAGACTGCTAAAATTAACTCACAAGGGGACGTCCATGTTGGAGGGTCACGGATTTGTAACGATTTTTTTTTGGTGATTCTACACTATAAAATATCCGACACTAGGCCCATGATTTCGAAAAAAATTTAAAACTTTAAATTCCCCCATTAAATTCACTAATTTCCTCTTGACTAATTAATTTATTACAATTAATTAAGGATTTTAGTTGAGATAAAAAGTCATTTAAAGCAATTGATGAAGACTGCCTCAGTGTCATAGTAATAAATTTCAAAAAGTACTTTTTACTGACTGCCAAAGGCAAACATCGAATGGAATATTGTATGGTACTCATCGCAGGGGTCTCTGGGCAGCGGGACAAACGCAATGTTGGCGAAAAATGTAGCCAATATGAATTCCTAGGCCCGAACCTTAACACCCTCCCACAAAAAAGGAAATGGATCCTTAACTAGTCCGAAAACTGGTGGGTGGTCCCCAGGCGAAGAGATCCCAAGACTTACAAAGAAATTACTAGAGGATAACCGCAACCGAGCCAACTGGACTCCTGACGGGCGCTGCCGAACCGAAGAAACATTGCCAGGAAGAAGAATTGGCCGCAGAACATGTTTTATGTTTTTGTGAGTTTCTCAGTGGGTATTCTTGCAACTCGCAGAGGAAAAGTTACAAGACTGATGTTACACTATGGAGGCGGTTGGATAGGTTAACAACCTGAAGTCAGCCAGAGAGTTATAAAATTAGAGGGCCACTACGTCATCTCTTTTAACCCCATCTCCTGTCTATACCTCAAGATATAATATATATTATCTTCTGAATATACAATATTTCAAATCGTTTTCAATTAAGTTCGAAGTGAGACGACCTCGAGAACGAGAAAAAATGACGACGCTGGAAAGGTGAGCAAATAGTGTTTCTAATTAGTGAACCAGGCTCGTCTTACCCGTGTATCCCTCGGTGGGATTAACAACGAGGGAGGGGGTTTAATTCCGCGAGAGGCTCCTGCAAAATCGTAAAACGGAGACAAAACCTCAATTTCTAACAGTGAAATGTTGCTGTGTAATGTTTCAGTAGGTCTTTGAATTATAATTTCTGGAGCGGCTTGTTTTTATTCCCGGTATCTCAATTAATTACGCAGATGGACTTTTTGCAACGGATATCTCGTCTTTCATGATAACGTCAGATTTTATTTTTAAATTGTCTCAAAATCTTTAGTAAAAAGGCTCAATTTTGCCGTTCGGGGATGGCGAAAAAGACGCCTGTGTCAGGAATTCCGTCCGGAAAATTGCACGACCTCGTATTTTCTTGCATAATTCACGATTCATTTCCTCGAGGACCCCTCCTCCCAACGCCAGAGATGCGCGGTGGAGCAAGCACGTTCCAGTTTTAAGTGCAATTCGATCGAATTTGGAAGATAGTCGATTACAGGAACATTCCGAAACACCACGCTGAACAAGATAAATAAAACCACCAACGAAAATTTTCAAACATTAACATGAGAAGTTATTTAAAAAAACAAGAAAAAATTAAAATAGAAACAATATACAGTTTAATTTAAAGTGAAGACAGTAGTGACCTAAAAAACAAAAAAACGAAAGGTGTATATGTAACGACATTTCTTGTTTAAAATTTTAATGAGAGCTTGTAATTCCGTAATGCCTTTGTTCCTATCTTGTCTGCGAGGACTTAATTCAAGAAACATGTACAACCGGATGGGCTAGGGAGAGAAGAGGCGGCCATAAGGAACTCTGCACCTCTACCTGAGTAGATCTGTTTTTCACAACTCACTGTCCTGCCTCAGGTTGTTAATCAACCACTATAGCTTTGCCAGCGGCTCCTTGTAGGATCTGCTTGTGGCATTTCCTTTCCTAGTTGTAGAACCTGCACCTACATCGACCCTCACGATCTTCGGCGGTCTCCTTTTCTTTCTGGTAGTCGGCTTAGGGTTTCTTCTGTCTGTACTCTTATCCGGTGCATGTGTCTTCTGCAGTGCCCAACCAGAATCCAGGTTCAGTGGGCGATAGTAATCCCATTGTAAGACGTGCGGATGGCGCTTCTCCATCCATTCGGTACCTCACGCCCAGAGTATTGTATGATGAGGACACATTAAGGTTCTATTTTTGAATTAGTACTTTTTTGTGGCAAGATGCTTGTTCACTGTGCATCTCCTCAGCAAGGGAGGAACTTTACAAACGTTGAACTTGATTTGTTTTACTTCGAGTGTACCGAAGAGAGCCTAATATAATAAGTCGTATTAATTTATTTTAATCTTTGAGTGCTTGTTTTTCTTCTAGATATTCCAGTCAAGAAAATTTCATTTTATCATACTTATTTTTGTTTGTTTTATTTTCTTTAGTTTTATTATTATTTTTTATATATATCTTCTTTCGGAGTTAATTCCCCGGTCACTACTTTCAGCAGACGGTATTAGAATCAATGCTGTGTAATGTAACTTATTATGTTATATTTTCTTTTGGCAATTAAAGTTCTTTCTTCGTCCAAGTATTTTTTGCATAATAAATTACCTATGAGGTGATTTTGAGTAAAATGAAAAAAACAAAAAAAACTGATTTGTGGCTGATTTTTCTCGTTATGCCTTCTAGACGTGTTTTTTGAGGATTTTTAAAAATTATTATTGTTGTATTTTCTTTTTGTAATTAAACTTTTTTCTTCAATCAAGTATTTTTTGCATAATAAATTACCTATGAGGGTATTTTGAGTAAAATGAAAAAAAAAGTGATTTGTGGATAATTTTTCTCGTTATGCCTTCTAGACGTGTTTTTTGAGGATTTTAAAAAAATTATTATTGTTGTATTTTGTTTTTGTAATTAAAGTCTTTTCTTCAATCAACTATTTTTTGCGTAATAAATGACCGATGAGAGGGATTTTAAGTAAATTGAAAAAAAAAAAAAAATTGTGGCTTTTTTTCTATATGCATTCGAGATGTGTTTTGTGAGGGATTTTTTAAACGTATTATTATGTTGGATTTTCTTTTTGTAATCAATTTTTTCTTCATTCAAATATTTTTTGCATAATAAATGGCCGATGTGGGTGATTTTGAATAAATTGAAAAAAGAAGTGATCTGTGGCTTTTTTTCGATATGCATTCTAGATGTGTTTTGGAGAAATTGTTAAACTTATTATGTTGTATTTTCTTTTTTCAATTAAATGTCTTTCTTCATTCAAGTATTTTTTGCATAATAAATGACCTATGAGGGGGATTTGGACTAAATTGAAAAGAATCAGTTATTTGTGGCTGTTTTTCTCGTTATGAATTCTAGACGTGTTTCCAAGAGATTCTCTAACAATACGGGCTAATTAGAATAAATTAAAAATCCCCGTTCGCGGGATTTCTTCTGGATCGTTGCAGCTCGCGCTTCCTTGTAAAGGGTGATAAGATAAGAAAGGAAATCGCAATAACACTCGTCCCGACGTAACGTAAGTCTAATTCTTTTCTTTTTCACTTAAAGGGGAATTTTTTTATTATCCTAAGGGGAAGAAAATGCCTTATTTCTGAATAGTAAATGTCGGAGTGGCTTTTCTAAATTACGAGGACAATTCTGATAAAATATGGGGGCCGGAGGAAAGTCTGCGGAGCGCCCAGAACAGGGGGTTGCGCATCGCATTTTATCCCTAGACGGCCGAGATCTCGCGATATCTTCTTCGGCGGTTTCCCTTTGGAAAAACCGGCGATGGATAAAAGCGTAAATATACGTGAGGCATGTCCGTAAATTTTAAACCAAACAAAATTACAGCATCAACGATAGCAGTCTCACAAAATATATCAATAAAACCAAGATAAGACAAAAAAATTAAAGACGGTTTGATTTAAAATCAATGTTTATATAGTAATAATAATAGTGATTATTCAACATTTTATTAGATTATGCAGGGTGCATCACTAATCGTAACGCTCATCAGGTGCTTCTACGTCTCAAGGCAACATAAAAGTTCTTATGAAGAATCTATGGTTATCGTCAAAATCTACTAGCAAATCTTAAACTTTTCACTTATGGGGAAATAAACAAAAAAATAAAATTTAAGAGAAAAAAATATTAAAAAGAGAGAGAGGGGGTGAGAGAAAGATTTAACGTAGTTTTTCTGCATTGGTTGTCCACAATGTTGTCTCTTTTTATGTCTTTTGTACATGTTTTTGTTGAAATATCTTTTTTTTTCATTAGATTAAAATTGGGCTGTACAACTTCTGTATTGTTGGTCTTTTTGTTAGTTTGTCCGTTTCTACTGTAAATATTTAGTCCAATTTTTCTGTTTTGGTTGTTCGATAGGTTTATTATCTCTTTCTTATATGTGTTGTTTCACTTGTCTTTCTTTTTGACTATTTTTTCAATTTTTTTTCTGTTGTGGTTGTTCGCTATGTTTATTTCTTTTTTCTGTGTGTTGTTGCACTTCTGCCTCTTTTTAACCATTTTTCTTTTTTTTCTGTTTAGGTTGTGCACTAGGTTTATCATCTCTTTTTTATGTCTGTTGTTTTATTTATCTTTCTTTTTGACCATTTTGTCCAATTTTTCTGTTTTGGCTGTTTGCTATGTTTATTGTCTCTTTTTTATGTGTGTTGTTTCATTTGTCTTTCGGTTTGACTATTTTATCCATATTTTCTGCTTTGATTGTCCACAATGTTAATTGTCTTTTGTTTACGTGTTTTGTTTCATTTGTCTTTCTTTTTGACTATTTTCCCCATTTTTTTCTGTTTTGGTTGTTCGCTAGTTTTATCTACTCTTTTTTACGTGTTTTGTTTCATTTGTGTTTTTTTACTATTTTATCCAATTTTTCAGTCTTGATTCTCCACAATGTTAATTGTATCGTTTTAATTTGCTTAATTTTTACGCTGAATTTTTCTTATTTTTATGCTTTTTTTATTAGCCTGAAGTTGGGTTTTCTGTATTGATGTTCTTTTTTTTTTAAATTTGTGTATATCTACTGTAGATATAATGTCCAATTTTCCGGTTTTGGCTGTCCACAATGTTTAATGTCTCTTTGTTATAGGTTTGTTGAATTTTTCTTTTTTGGGCTTTTTTATTAGTTCAATGCTAGGATTTACAATTTCTGTATTTTTTTTTTTTTATTTTGACTCCAGTCGAGATCTTTTGTCAAATATTTCTGTTTTGGTTGTCCAAAACGTAAATTGTTTTATTTTCAGGTGTTTTTTTATTTTATTTTTAAGTTGAATTTTTTTCTGCTGTTTTATTTGGTTAAAGTTGAGTTTTTGAACTTCTGTATGTACTTTTTTCTTTTTTTGAATTTTGTCCGTATCCAGTGCAGATTTTTTGCCCAATTTTCCTGTTTTAGTTGGTCGCTATGTATTTTTTCTTTTTCTTTTTATTATTAAGTTAAAATTGAGAAATAAGTTTTGGCCAGTAAGAACTACCAGATTAAGCCCCTTTCCCTTTTCACAGTCACCCTTTTTTTCCCCAGCACAAACTTTCTGCTCTTTGGCACTATATTATTTTTTTAAAGTATTCCGCTAGAAAGCTAATTAAACTTCGAAAATAGTTATTATAAAGTTTGCCAAGCAATACCGTAAATTTTTCCCACGAGGTTGCAAATTTTTTTTTACAAACTTTAAATTTATCAATTAACAATTATTTAAATCAATTAATTATAATCCAGAAGGGGACCTTCTTCAAGGAGATTTAACCTACTTTTTATTTTTTATTTTTATTTTCCGAAAAATCAATAGTTTAACAGCTACGATTTATGACGAAAACTGTAGATAGAAAAAATATAAAATTGAATCCCTTCGAAAAGGTTGAGAATCGAACCATGTTCAGACGAACTTTATTGTTGTATTTGTTGTAATAGAAACACCATGAAATTTGTCGTACGAGTAGTAAACACCCTGTATATCTGTCAGTTTAATCTGGCAAAGGGAGGCTACCGGGCTCTCGGATTGAAACTTTCTTTTAGTACCTGGTCGGTATTAGAAAGGTGTTCCAGCTTTCTTGTCAATTCTGGGAGCCGAGAAAAAAAATTATTTTAAATATGAAACACCATAAATACATTATTTTCATGGCGGTTCTCTTGACCCAAGTTGACTCGACCAATGAGAAAATATGAATTCCATAATTTGAGACGGACCAAATTATATTTAAACCAGTGTTAAATCAATAAACAAATTTATAAACCGTTTTTCGCATCTTAAAAGCCGCCAGACAACAAATATTTGTGAAAATCCAAAAATAATGTCTTTCCAAAACCTTTCACATTTCATTTGCTTAGGCCATTTTTCTCGAAAATCACTAAAACTGTGATAAAATCGAAACACCTTTAAAATTTATAGGTTTTTGGAATCCCATAAAAGATACGTAACTGCGAAAACTGGGGGGGGGGCGATAAATTTGAAGAGGATTTGTTTTTATTAAAGAAGGGTTCCCAACAGGGGTTCATATAAACCCTCGGGCTGCCGGTGTTTTTGAAAAAAAAAAAAAATCGAATCCAGGTCCACAGGATTCGAACCCGGGATCTTTACCTTACAGTGATGAGCGCCGGGTCAAAGCCTAAACCGTTGCGGTCACCCACGCCCCAGGAATTTTTCTTGATTTTATCTTTATTTCTCTCACTTATTACGTCATAAAAACGAACCTTTATTGATACAGATACAAAGAGGAGGAATTAGCCCGTCCGACCGGGATAATAACATTGGAGTTGGATAAATTTCAGAGGGGCTATGAATTTACATAATATTTAACACCGGACAAAAGTTGCTACCGGCTAATAACCTAATAAAACTTCGATAAATAAACTTCGATTCCAGTAAAGAAGGTCCAAAACAACTTTTTTTGGAAAAAGATAGGAAACTTTTAAAACCCTTATATACAAATTTTCACAATAATAAAATGTATATTTTAAAATTGGTATTTAAGGGGTTTAAAAAATGCTTTTAAATGTTTCATTTTTTTTTTTTTTTTTTTTTTAAAGCTGTTTTGGACTTCTTTACTGGAATCGAAGGTTTCACTTAAGCTTATTAAAAAAATTAAAAAGTAAAAATAAAAATAAACTGATATATAATTTCCTTTGGAAAGAACGCAAACGAAGGGAGATTTTTTTTTTTTTTTTTAAAGAAAGGTTGGGCGTGAGGGTAATATTTTTCGAGTTGGTACCACCCAAACAAATTTCAATGTAATCGGTGATTCGCTTGTGAGCTTAATTTGTAAAGATCATGGGGCAAACAAGGTACTTCAAAGTTTGTAAATACTACTTATTACTCAGCTGTAATATTTGCAAATACTAAATAGTTCTTTAATTAATTAATCTTTATACAAGGCACTGGTTGAGATAAAAAAAGTCAGCGTCACGAACGGGGTTCGAACCCAGGACCTTCGGCTAACAATATCACTTGAGCTATCGTGAGTTCGATCCACTCGGACACCGACTTCCGATCTTGACATTTCGAATTTTCCCTCGTTTTGCCATTTTTCAAATGTATAATCACGGTTCGATTTTCGGCGAAAAAATAAATGGCCACGGAGAGCTTTAGTGAAGCAATGCTTCATTTTACTTATTAAATTAACTATAGTTCGTGATCCGATCGACCGAATAACGTTTTTCAATTAATTAATCTTTACAAAAGGCATTGGTTGAGATAAAAAGTCAGCGACACGAGCGGGATTCGAACCCACAACCTTTCGGCTAAAAACGTCTAGCTTAGTGATAGAGGAGCGGCGTATTAAGCCGAAGGTCGTGAGTTCGAATCCCGCTCGTGACACTGACCTTTTTTATCTCAACGGAACCGTTAATTAATTGGAAAAAGAATTTATTTGGTCAGGCGGACCACGCGAAACCTAATAAAATGTAGTAAGAATAATGAGGTATTCTTCACTAAAGCTGTCCTTGACTATTTCATTTGTCGCCGAGAGTAGAAATAGATTACACAACATTTGAAATATGGCAAAAAAGGAGGTAAAATTAGAGAGGTGAGGTTGAGATGGGAAGTTGGTGTCCGAGAGGATTGAAGTTACACGATAGCTCAAAGATTTGGCACGATTTGGCCAAGGGTCGTGGGTTCGAATCCCGCTCATGACACTGACTTTTTTTAAATCTAAACCAATGCCTTACATAAATATTAATTAATTGCCAAACGTTATTTACGATTAAGTCAATCGGACCATGAACTCTAATGAAAACTAAATAGTGTTTTCACGCAATATTTTTATTATTAATTATGAATTATTTTTAGATTTTTTTACCCCTAGATTTACTATTCCAAGGTTTGTTCTGGTATGATCGTTATTTAAAATAATGGGTTCATTTTATTGGATAAATGTTTGTCCAAGAGATTAGAAGTGAAAGTAGTTTTTTTTAAGTTTTATTGAAAGGAATTCCAGTTTTCAAATCCACGACCACCCAAAGGTCGGCGGAAAAACCCAAATTGAGTGAGAACACCGGACGGAAAAACGGTGTTTCTATCAAAATGTAAAAACGTCAATGGCCTCTCTCTATATTTCTCTCTTTCTCTCTCTTTCTATTTCAGGATGATATTTTCAATTTGTTAGGGGAAGAGAGCCATTCATATTTCCTCCTTTAAATAGACCCCGGGCCGTTTTTAAAACAAGAAGGGACAACAAACGCCCTTCCCCCGGCGAAACACGATTATATTTACACTGATGTCAACTCTTGGAGAAAATTCAAAAACAACACAATTACACATCGCCAAAAGGAGCAAAAAAACAGAGGGATGAGACAATAAAAAATAACCACTAGCAGCATTTCTCTAACTAATAAATCTTATAATAAGGCTTATAAAATCCAGTAAATCGAATAATTTGCTATAAATGGAAAACCTAAAACAAGAGCAAACACGTATTTTATATATCCGATGGTATAATGTTAGGAATTTAATAATACTTTTTTTAAGTTTATAATACGTTTTGAAGATTTTTTATTGTATTAATTAAATTCATTACATTTCGTGGTCCGAATGATCAAATAACATCTTTCAATTAATTTCTCTTTATCTAAGGTATTGGTTGAGATAAAAAAAAGTCAACGTCACGTGCGGGATTCGAACCCACGCCCCGAAGGTCTACATACCGGCTCTAACACTCGAGCTAACGTGACTTCCATCCACTTGAAAACAAGCAAAAAGAAGTTAAAATTCCAAAGTTTGGGTTGACACGGGAAATTAATTTACAAGTTTGATACTTAACTAAAGGAAGAGTTATAAGTACCAGAGGAGGACTTACACTACTAATCTATTTTTTGGACTTGCCAACTATTTTTTTTATTGCAATAACTTCTGCTACAGATCAATCAAGGTGCAAAATATAATTTCTACTCTTTAATAAAATATTGTAAAACGTTATATATAAATAGTCGAGCAATTAATTTAGCCCCCCCCCCGGAAATACAGTAAAAGTATTAAAAAAAGCAAGTGTTCCAGCGCAATAATTCTATTTGCCCAATTGAACCTATTTTTAATAATTAACGAAATACGTAAGCTCAATACCCATGGAAATATTTTAAGGTTGGTCCAGACAAAGGCAAATATTCCAAGGAAAATTAATTGTCTAATGGATAAGGGTTATAAATCCCAGAGGATTTTCACTTACAACTTACTTTTTGGTCTTAAACTAAACTTTATGTTGTGGATAAATCAAGATTCAAAACATATCACCATGTTAGTATAGTTTTATAAAACTATGTATTTAAGTAGTCTAGAAATTAATTTGGATCAAAACACATTGAAATAAACGTTAAAGATAGTCCAGAAAAACAAATATTCCAGCAAAATACTTCTATCTGTCCAATTGTATCTATTTAATTAAGGAATAAAACAAGGTGAGCCCAAAACCCATGGAAATTCTACTTAAGTTAGTCCACAAAACAAAAAAATATTCCAAGAAAATATTTTTCTTTACCCAATCTATTTAATGAAAAGACGAAAACAGGTGACCTCAAAACTCATGGAAATACTACTTAAGTTAGTGTAGAAAAAAAGTTCCAATAAAACCCTTTTATTTATCCAATCTATTTCATCAATTTCATTAAAGTACGAAAAAGGTTAGCTGAAAACCCACGGAAACACTACTTAAGTTAGTCCAGAAAAAAATACATTCCAAGAAAATACTTTTCTTTATCCAATCTATTTAATTAAGAAACGAAAAAAAGGTGAGGTCAAAACCCATGGAAATACTACTTAAGTTAGTACAGAAAAAAAGAAATATTCAAAGAAAATGCTTTTATTTGTCCAATCGTATCTATTTAATTAAGGAACGAAAAAAAGGTGAGTTCAAAACCCATGAAAATACTACTTCAGTTAGTCTAGAAAAACAATATTCCAAGAAAATACCTTTCTTTATCCAATCTATTTCATCAATTTGATTAAAGTACGAAAAAGGTGAGCTCAAAACCCATGGAAATACTACTTAAATTAGTCCAGAA
>CM077109.1:8459119-8472980 GCA_039619505.1 Cimex hemipterus
CTATTTATTTAAATAACGGAAAAAAGGTTAACTCAAAACCCTTGAAAGTACTACTTAAGTTAGTCTAAAAATTTTTTTTTCCAAGAATGCTTTTCTTTATTCAATCTATTTAATCTTTTTATTTAAATAACGGAAAAAAGGTTAACTCAAAACCCTTGAAAATACTACTTAAATTAGTCTAAAAATTTTATTTCTAAGAAAATGGTTTTCTTTATCCAATCTATTTATTAATCTATTTATCTAAATAACGGAAAAAAGCTTAGCTTAAAACTTAGTTAAACTTAGGTTTAGTTAGTTTTTTAGTTAAAACTTAGTTAACTTAAAACTCTTGGAAATATTACTTAAGTTAGTCTAGAAAAAATATATTCCAAGAAAATACTTTTCTTTATCCAATCTATTTAATTAAAGAACTAAAAAAAGGTGACAGTAAAACCCATGTAAATATTAGTTAAGTTAGTCCAGAAAGAAACATTCCAAGAAAGTACTTTTATTTGTCCAATCTTATCTATTTAATTAAAGAACAAAAAATGTTAGCTGAAAACCCATGGAAATATTACTTCATGTACTTTTTTTTATCCGGAGAAAAGCAATATTCCTACTAATTGTACAATTGAAAAGAGGTATAAGCCCAAGAGGATTTACACTTATAATCTACTTTTTTGGACTTATTTTTTGTAGTTAAATATATTATCACCACAGGTTTAGTATACTACTGTAAACACTATGTTTAAGTAGTTTGGAAATTAATTTGGTTCAAAATCCATGTTAACACTTACAAAAATAAAAATTTGACGGTCGGTGTTTTTCCTTTACCACTTTCGTTCCGGAAAAATGCCAACTGACAAGGGATATTCTGCCAGTGGTGACTGTTTTACAATTTCAATTTTAATGATCGTACAATTCCAGAACAACAAAAGAGTAATGACCAACTGGAACCTAGGCTGGAATAATCCGGTTGTAATTTGATCAGGTGAAACGAAAACACACGAACTTTTTACCGTAAATCGAGACTGAAAAGCGGTAAGTCGCAAAAAGTGCGGCGTGCATAAAGATAATAGAGTGAATCATCTTTTGATAGATGCCGTGACAAATATAGAAGATTTTTTTAAAAGCCATAAATCTTGTGTTTTGAAACTAATAATTTTTTTTCAAGAGCGGCATGTGATAAGAGTTGATGAATGTCATCTCGTTACCTTCATCATCGGCATTCCCTTCTTCGGAGCTCGGTATCCCTCTGAGGCAGGAATGCAGCCCTCGGCTGAAACGCCTCGAACCGCCACACGCTTCAGCAGAGGCGGACATGGCACATGACTTAAACGCGGTTTCAACAAAGACTGGCCTGTTTCGCCTGTGGCGGAGTGCGCCTACCCCACTTCCGAGTCACTTGTTGCCGTGGAGGGGCGGCCGAGGGTTCCGACGGCGCTTCGTTTCCAACCCCGTTTTTATTGGGGGTGGCCCTCGATTCAATTGGGATCCTTTTTACCGTTTCTCGCCCGTTTATCTATTACATCCTGCGTTTGTTTCCCCTATTTCAATATAAAAGACCGAATCGAGCCATTATTCAACAAAGTAAGGTTCTGCAAGAAGTGGTCTGGCATGGTCGTTTCCTAACATTTCGTTCCGCCTATCATCGACGTTTTGTTCTAACAAATGCGTTTCGGCCTTTCGCCATGTATAAAATGGACAAACGCAATATTTAACCACCGAGGAAGGCAAACAAAATGAAATGGTGATGCTAAGTACAGCAGGATGATCAGACGTAAAAATACAAAGCCATTTCAGGTCATCTAGTCCTGTCCTCTCTTAGGTCGCGGTATTCGCCAATTCCAAAACTGCAAAATTAATTCAGTTCAGCAGATTACTATTATCTTGGATTGCTTAATCTGACTGTTGCGTTGGTGTGTAAACGCTATTTTTTTTTGTTTATTTGTATAAAACAGACGTAAGCAAATAGTTTTGCAAAAAGTGGCGAGGATCAGTTGGATGATCAGATTCATTAAACTACAGATAGGCCATTTCAGGTCATCTGGTCCACTCTCCTCTTTTATTGCGCTTAAGACGCCTCACGGTACTTGCCAATTCAAAGATAAGCAGTTCGGTCATTCACTATCATCTGAACTGCTTAACCGGTTTTTTTTTTTGCTTTTTGCATGAATCGGACGTAAGTAAGGCGAAATGCGCAGACCACCCACCGTAAATAGTTACGCAAAAAGCGGCGAGAGCATAGCCCTGTGATCAGCTTTAATAAACCAGATTGCCGGTCATCCTGGCCTTGCTAGGTCGATTTGGAGAAATGACCAAAACTGGACCTAAACAAGAAGAAATCCAACGACCGACCGAAAAAGCCAAAAGTACAAAATCAAATGTCGAAAGGTCAGACTTACAAGACGCAACAATAGCAGACTGGTCGCAAATTCTGATTCATCGAGTGAAGCTTTTGGTCAAAGTCGGTAACACCAGAGTAAAGTCCCATGTACTTAGATACTTAGATAACCTTGAGTTACTACCATACCAGATACTGCATTGTGGAACAGCATATAGGGTTTTAACAGAATCCCATTCTTTTTTAAAATTTTATATATAAAGGGTCATGTCCTATAATTCGAGACTAGAAGAAGAGAAGTCTACATAAAACATCAATAGTCCGTTCAATATCCCATCTGTTAGGACTCACTTGAAGAAACAATATTTCCTATATAATCCTTGAAAAGAAGATAAATCAGACCAAGTTAGGTAAATGGTTGTACGTTGACCTGGGCAGTAGACAATAAATTTTACAAAGGAGGCCATAGAAATTTGGTTCTGGTATATAACAGGGACAATGTTAAGAACTGGATGAACTGTAAAGAACAAAATAACAATTAATTAAGGTTTATAGTTGAGATAAGATAAAAAAGTCAGTGGCACGAGCGGGATTCGAACCCACGATCTTCGGCTTGATACGCGCTGCTCTATCACTTCAGCTATCGGGACTACGATCCACTCGGACACCAACCTCCCAATCTCAATCGCACCTTTTTCAATTTGAATTGAATTGAAAAATGGCAAAAAGGAGGGAAAAATGAAAAGGTGCGTTTGACATTAGGAGGTTGCCCGAGTGGATTGGGGTCACAGTAGCTCAAGTGGTAGAACAGTGGCGTATCAAGCCGAAGATCGTGGGTTCGAATCCCGTTCGTGCTATTGACTTTTTTATCTCAACTAAAAACCTAAATTAATTGTAATATATTAATTGGTCAAGTGGACCATGAAATTAGTAAATTAAACAAAATAACGTTTGATCTGCCCAATTGACTATAATATAGCGTTAATTGTCTACTGCAAATCGACTATATTTACCAATTTTTATTGTTTAATGATAAGGAGTGTCAAATTTCGGCCCCTATTTATTAAAAATAGGCCATAACCTAACCATTCAATAAGTGTACTGAAGGAAAATTTTTAAAAATATTCCGAAAGTTTTTACGACACTGGCGAACCGATACAAAATATTCATAAAGGTGCCGTTTTTATTGGCGAATGTACATCAGGAAATGGGTAAATCTAAATATTTCACAAGAGCGGGGAAAATGTATTTTTTTGAAAAGTAAGTATATTCTTTAAAAGAGCGGGCTTTCAGTCGAAGAATGCCATATGCGACGTCGATTTGAATGTAAATGCTTCGGACTTAGGAAAATCTAAGTACGTCGAAAACATTCCGTAAGTAGAAACTTTGAAGAAAATAAATCTAGGAATAGACAGTTTCTTTTTACAAATGCAACGGCGTAAATAAACATAATCCTACATTTTGACGTAAAGTAGTAGTTTTTTATTTTGTGTGTGTACTTGTTATTTAAATGTGTTGTAATTAGTGACCGTTATTCGATAACCGTTATTCAGAAATAGTGAGATACGGTCAGGACTGATGAAGTTTTCAGAAAAACGTTTTCTTTATCTTGCCGACGTTTCGATCTTTACTGAGATCATCATCAGGGCCTGGGATTTACAAATGTTGTTTACATTTAGCAAATACATTTTGGGTGTGGAAGAGTGAAGATAAAAACTCAACCCAAGTATTGCTACTCACTCTCGTCTTCTGTGTACTTGTGCCAGTCTTGCGTGTCGTGTTGTATTACTGGCACTCTCATCACGACACGCAAGAATGGCACAAATACACAGAGAACAAACACTTTGAACCCTGAAGATGATCTCAATAAAGATCGAAACGTTGGCGCGATAAAGAAAATGCTTTTCTCAAACCTACATCACACCAGACCGCATCTCACGATATCTGAATAATTATTGTAATTCTAAATATAATTGTAATATCATTGCTGATTAGGATTTTTACATAACGATATAATCGTGATAGATGCTGGATGACGCCAGAAACAATTCCACCCTGAATTTTGTTAAATTAACTTTCAATTACTTATTAATTAACTAATTAATTATTTTATTGCAGCGAAATCTTTATAGGTAGTGTTTCTAAGACTCACATGGGATTTTTAAAAGGGAAAGCAATTTAAAGCTTAACGCTCCAACACGTCGATCGAAAGTAAAAAAATTATGAAATTAGTAGGAGCAATAAAAAATTTAACTACCTACATTAAACCTTCAAAAGTGTGACTAATAAAGTAAGGCCTGGTTTATGAAAATACCGCGAGAAAAAGTGAATTATTAAACACCGCACTAAAAAAAAAATCGATATAATAAATTTCGAACTGTTTATGTTTTTTTGATACGAATAGAAAGTGTCATGACAAGTCGATAAGGTTACCTAGTGGCATTTAATATGCTGCGGTTTAATGCTGTGTAATTGCAATAACATCGAAGGCAGTATTGGTATATAATAAAATTTCTTTTAGTTTCCACGTTTGTTTTGTTTATTTGTATCGGATTTGGGTGTCCGCCTGATCTCGCCTTTCGTGCAAGGTCGGGCGCGTTTTCTTTATTAAAGCTTTCTCCTCGAATTAAGCACCGATTGCTTTCTATTCATAAAGTGGTACAAAGACGTTTAAAAAAACAAAAAAAATATTTTTAAAATAAATAAATAGCAGAGATAATATATTTCCCTGATCTTTAACGATCAATTTGATTGGTTTATAATTTTTTATGTTAGGGGGACAATATTGGATAAAAGAAATTTGATATTACAATTAATTAAAGTTTTTAGTTGAGATAAAAAGCCAGTCACAGTGGGATTCGAACCCACGACCTTCGGCTTGATACGCCGCTGCTCTACCATACTCTACCGCTAGCGATACCATGACCTCGACCCACTCGGACTCCAACTTCCCATCTCAACACCCACCGTTTGACACACCCTCCTTTTTGGCATTTTTCAAAAGGAAAACCAGCTGAAAATCGTGGGTTCGAATCCCGCTCGTCACAATGACTTTTTTATCTCAACTAAAAACCTTAATTGAAAACTATTAATTGGTCAAGGGGACCACGAAAACTAGTAAATTTGATATTATAGCTTTACGCCATCTTCAGTGAAGAACTATGGAAAGTGCCAGTTCAACGTGTATTCACCGACTTGCGGATCAGATGAAAAATTAAGTGCTTCAAGGTTTTAACAAAATTTATCGATATTCCCATTTGAGATCGCATTTAAGGTCATCGAACCTATCGGATTTTATTACGGTAATCGAATAGAAAATGCTTCCCTACTTTTTGGCACTAGAACCGATGCAAATTCAAGCAACCTGTTGTGTTTTAAACGACACGAGGTCCTGACGAGGGTTGTTTTCCACCCCACGGGGGTCGTAATCGGACGATAAGGGGTTTGTTTTCACAGAATCACCGGATGCTGGTAAATAACTGAAATCCGCCGTAACGCTTGTTTTTTCCCCCTAAATCCTTGGGATGATGTATGATGTAAATATGCAGATGTGTCCTTAGAGTCGTCTCGATCGACTACCTGCTCAAGTCAACGACATGCTCAAGTACAGTCTGCTTTCTAATAAAGACGGAATACATTATAATAATAAACAGATAGAAATAAGGCAAAAAGGAGGGAAAATTGAAAAGGTGCGGTTGAAATTGGGAGGTTGGTGTCCAAGTGGATCGAGGTCATGACAGCTCAAGAGGTAGAACAGTGGCGTTTCAAGCCGAAGATCGGTGGTTCGAATTTCGCTCTTGCCACTGAGCCATTTTTATCTCAACTAAAAACCTTAATTAATTGTAATAAACAGATTAATAAATTGTGACTACCAGGTTATTGCAGAAGAACGACCGACCCATGGGTTTTCTCCCTCCATTTTAAAATCTTTTGAAATAGAAAAAAGAAACGAAGAATGTATAATTGAGGTTGTTAAGAAAAAGCCTCCTAAAGTCGTTAGAGGCACGGCAAAACAAAAAGTCCAGTTAACCGCCGTTTATCCCGGAGGACGGTAGTACGACAGATTCCAGCGACCGTTAGGCCATCAGCTCCCGCTCTTAATTGACTTCTGGAATCCCGAGGTTACAGTTTTATCCTTTATGAGATTACATTGTCGAAACACGTTTTTCTGAGGAAGAAATGTAAATCGATAAAGGGGATCTGACTTCCTCTCACCTGACTTGAATCGTGATATGGTAAAGCACGTTAGGCTTTTCACTTTCTTCCTTCGTGTATCAAATCCACGAATGACATGTGATTTGGACAGACGTAGCAATAACAGTGCAATATCATTCCGTAAAACACGAAACAGAAGGAAAGAAACCAAACAAAAGATCAAAACGTAAATGAACAATAGCAGGCGGTTCGGATGAAAGTACCTCGTTGGACGAAGCATTTAATGAGGCAAGTGATCTTGTCGCGTATTATCTTCAACCAATGTGGACGAAAGAATACATTTACAAAAATGTCTGTAAACTTTCTTTTTCATTATGTCTTTAGTTATGCCCTTCATAATCATATGTTTGTGAGTTTTCGTAACTTGGCTATTGTTGAATATCTGCCAAGGGGACTCTTTAATAGCATCACGGACTATCATCGCTTCATAATTTTTTTTATTTGTTAGGAGTGTTCCAAGCAAATTCCCTTCCATCTTTGGAAAAATGCCCATTGAAGTTTGTTTTGGAATTTCTGTTTCAACCACCAGTTAGTAGAATTGATACTGAAAATGGCAAGCGATGTTGAATCCTGGATCGAGACTTGTGGGACACCCGGTGAGAGTTATTTTGAAAAATATAAACTGATCTACTTTAGGCAAGCTACCGTCTTAGACTCACCAAAAATCTATATCTGGCAGTTATGCGGTTCAAATTAAATAAATCTGTAATTTCCAAAGAACAAGGATAGAAAGTGAGAAACAATATGGGACCAAGGATCGAGCCTTTAAGGAGTTTTGGTGTCAATCAAAAATATCGCTTTTCAAGCATTTAAACGTTATTAAAACTAAAATCTACAATGCTCCATCTATAAATTTTATCTATCTCCAAAATATTCAATTGATAGAAAAGAACATGGATAGAAAATGAAGAACAAAGTGGGACCAAGGATCGAGCCTTGAGAGAGGTTTCTGGTGAAAATCAAATATATCTTTTTTCAAGTAATACTAGGTAAAAAAATTATTGATTCTATCTATCTCAAAATTTTTTAATTTATAGAAATGAGGCTGGATATAAAATGGAAACCAATGTGGTAACAAGTTCGAGCCATGAGGGATGTTTTTGCGAAAATCAAAAATAGTTCTTTCGAAGTTCTTAAAATTAAGGCTCGGTGCTTTCTAGTTGATCATTAATAATCTAATCGATATCAGCGTGCAACACCGACTGGCAGAACTTGGATGGAATATGGAGACTAGTGCAGGACACAGAATTGAGCCATGTGGGAGCTCTAGAGGGAACAAGAAAATAGACCATTTTCCGGCATGTTACGACCTAAGATCAACGAATAAGTGTTTGTCAACCTGCCTTTTAGTAGGTATAGGGTTTAATAAGTACCGTCCTTCCAATGCAGAAACCTTTGTCTCTTTCGAGTCCATACTTAATTAAACGGCAACGCAAAAATAACTCATTTTCAGTAGGTTGCCGTCTTAGACAAGCCAAAAAGCATACCATCTACGGTATTTTTGGTAGATATGCGGCTATAAGTAAGGAAATTTCTAGAAAAAAAAAAAACCTGAATAGAATGTGGGGCCAAGGATCGAGCCTTATCTCATCCAGAAACGCTCGATTGTTTCGAGCTGATTAATAATCTAATTGATATCAACGGGCAACGCCGACTTTGCGGCACTAAGAAAGAAAATTGATAGAAAGAACCTGGATAGAGAATCGAGAACAGTGTGGGACCAAGGATCGCTTGGGGTACATCAAAAAATATCTCTTTTTCAAATTAATATTTTACAGTCTAGAATCAACCAAAAATCGTGCACTTGCTATAGAAAATCTCAAGATATTTTTAGTACCTATTTGAATTAGTAACTTTCTTCTGTGCAGTACAATTTGATCTTCAGATAGATTTGTTAATTTGTAAATTCCATGTAGAAAAGTATCATTCTTTCCATTTAATCAATTAATGACATCAGTGGTCAAAACCAGCTGACAGAACTTGAAAATGGAAAACAATGTAGTACCCAGGATTGATCGTTGGAGAACGCCTGCCGAAGGTTATAGTGGCAACACGAAATATCTCCTTTTCTCTTGAAGTGCAAACTATTCCATTTTTGCGGTTGTTAATTAACCTCTGACTAATGCAGAAAGGTTTGATTATTTTAAGCTAATCATTAAATAAACTTAACGACATCATCGCACAAAGCTCGTTGCAAACTTTAGATTGTAAATGAAAAACAATGCAGAGCCTAGGATCTCGCCTTAGGGGACGCATGGTGAAAAGGGAAAAAGTTCTGATTTTGAGGTACACGCGAACAATTTTGATTATATATTTAAGAGCCGAGGTATAATTTATCTATTATTTAATGAAAATACTCAAAATTTATAGATTATTTTTAAATTTGAACAAATTGCATTGTAACTTGTATATGGAAATTACGGTCCAAATTTTGTCGTGAGGTTTTTTTGGGCGCGTTTAGGCACATTTCGCAATCTCACCACGGTTGACAATCGGAGTGGGCGTGTGATTATCAACGGTCTGACCTCATTCTGCCCCTGTTAATTTCTGAACGTCAGAAACAACAAATAAAACTGGTTGCACATTTAAATTCGTTCCGTGGGAATTTTTATTTTGTATATTGAGTATTTTTCAAAGTCCACATAGAAAAGAAAACAAATCGTAAACTCGGATCTGTTTTTAGTTAAAACTCTTCGTTTAAAAGCGAAACGTTTCCATCAATTAAAGATCAACATTAGGTCGGTGGTAACGCCCTGGTGAGATATGCGGGACTGTAACAGCCCTCATCTCGAGCTGTTTGAGATATTTTATGTCGACGGATGTTTTGACACAAGGTGAAAGAACCCGAACGATGGCCAGCAGGTTTTATCTCAATCAGATCAACAAACTAGCTGTAATTCTTTAATCGAAACTTTATTTTAGCACAAAGATACTTTGCTAAACTTTGAACAAAATTAAGCAAGTCGGCTGTTTTAATTTTTTGCTTGAAGGAGTTAGATCGGAGAGAGCTTTTTCTAAATTTGACCTATAAAAGACTGGTTTAGTTTTGAACGTTTCTTTCTATCTCCTTCTAAAATTGTGATCCAGTCAGCCATGATTTGAGTAACGTGCAATTACTGGAACATACCTGCACTTTTAATGAAGTGGCTTGAGATATTAAACATAATTTGCCCTTATAAAGGAGAATTCCCATCGGATCTATGTTTATTTACATAAAACCACGAATTTTTTATTAGCCAATAAGCCCATCCATCGCGATAAAGCAAAACCCAGCTATTATATATGTTGTAATTTATTCATTCCTTCCGGTTTCACAGTTGTTCAAAAACTTATGAAAATCTAGTTTTAGGGATGATAATATGGTTACGTTAAATATTTCGTTCAATTCTGTTCACCCCAGTAAGGTTTATAGGGACACCTTCCTTGTGGGCAAAGTCCGACCATCAACCCTTGTGCCTGGACTAAGCAATGATGAAGGCAAATTTCCCCCCTTTCCTTCTTCATATACCCTTCCTATCCTTTCCATACCATCCCTGCTTTGGCAGAGGTTTCCTGGGTTATTGAACCCGCACACCTCAGGCAACAGGTGCATCACTAGGGGGTTGGGTGGTATTAACTCCCGGATGGGCCATCAGGACCCTGTCTCCTAACCATCCCTAAAGAGCAAACAAGAGAACCAAGAAGGTAGCAAAATTTGGAATGTTCTCGAGTTAAATTCAAAGTGGGAACTTAATTATTTCAAAGATTCTTTTGTTTATTGATGGAAGCGAAAACAAAATCGGCTTTGCACGACTAATTGAAACAGGTGTACAATAGACAAGGTCGCGTCGTGCTTTCTGTCAGTGTAACTGTGTAAATCATGAGGTCAACCTAGCCAATAACATAGCTAAATCGTGCAACCTAGGATTGGAGCACAGTAATTTAAGCTAAACTATATAAAGAAGAGGGTTGATAGCTGTACAAGATCGTTAGGGTGTAATCATAGGTTTAACTGTTTCCCTTGGTGCAGGTGTTTGTACAAATGGAACAAAGGTCGACTGTTTTCTACGTAGGTTTTTCAAAATATCCGACCTTGTTGAAAGTCCTTTGTTTTAGTATGTCACCCATTTGGGTACGGTATCGCTCGTCGGGCGATTATTCGGCCTGACAACCTCGGCAAAGGCGATGCTTTTCGAAGGTGAAACGTTAATAACGATAATAATGTTAATAACAATTTATTCTGTAATACGTGCCCTCGATGATGGCTTCGAGGAAACGGATGAAGGGTGTAAAGAGTATCGTACATTATACAAAGATTTTTGGGAGAGAGGTTGTTCGTTTGTAAGCTTGACCGACCGGAAATGAGCGATTTCATTGAAGTTTTCCCACTAGACTACAGGATATTATATATATAAAGCCATAACGTAAACGAAACTGGAGGATGTTCATTTTCTGAATGGCAAAACTGTAAACCGGAAATTAAACAAAACCGGCGACAATAAAAGCCGGTACTTTAATTTTGTTTTTATACATTAATCTCAAAATTGTTGTTTAATATTATTTAGGGATCGTGAGATGCGGTTTGGTGGGATGTGCGCTTAGAAGAACATTTTCTTTATCATGTTACGTTTCCATCTTTATTCATTATCATCTTCAGGGCTATGTATTAGACGTTTACACAACACAGAAACTTTAGGTTTAATTACAATCGTTTAATATACACGCAGAGAACCTTTTAACGGAGAAGATCGGCGATTGTAAAGAGGTTAAGAAAAGAAAACTTGAAACAATGAGGAAGCTGGAAAAAAGAAGAAAATGGAAAAACGAATTCAGAAGGAGATATAAAGGGTGAAAGAGAGAAAAATAGTGTAGGCAGATTGACTAACATAAAAATGAAGAGAATGAGACAAGGAAAGAGAACAGAGATATGGAAATTAAAAGGAGAAAAATACAAATACATGAAAATATACTAAACGAGAAAAAGGTAATTAAAAGGAAGATATAAAAAAATGAGAAAGAGAGAGACCGAGAGAGAAATAAATGAGTTAGGGAGTAGGAAAGACAAAGAAACTGAGAGGGCGAGAGTGTGTGCGCGTTTAATAAAATAGACAGAAGAAATTAGATTTCAAACTTTTTTTTAATCTTATTTAATATCTTCTTTCACTCACTAGCTCTATGTCGTACCTACTCGCCCACGCTCTTTCTCTCTCACTCTGCAGTTATTTTAACAGCTCTCTTTCTCTCCCCTGTCTACCTTTTTTTATCGTTCCTACTCTCCAAATGACTTTCTATCATTTCCCTCCTCCAACTCTCTCTTTCCCTCACACTACTACTCTCTCTCTCTCTCTCTTTCTGTCATTCCTTTTTTTAACTATCTTATTTACTTTCCTTTCTCTATTTTCCCATTCCATCACTCTCCTGCTCTCTCTTAACCAATCTTTGGCTCTCTCTCTCGTGACGTTCCTACTACCCACTAACTTTTCATACTTCCATTTCCCCTCCTCTCATTCTTTCTGTCGTTCCTACTTTTGACTATTTTATTTACTTTCATTTCTGTATTTTCCCTTCTCTCTCTTAACCGATCCTTGTCACTCGCTCTCTCTTTTTTGTGTCGTTCCTACTCTCTACTATCTTTTCCTTTTTTCATTCCTCTTCCCCCCCCTCTTTTTCTGTAGTTCTACACTCTTTCATTTTTCTTTTTCTCCTCCTTCCCGTCTCACTTTCTGTCACGTGTTTTTTCCTTTCTCTTTTATTGAATATATTGCTCTATTTCTTTCTCTCTGTCTCACTTTCTCTCTATCTGTTTTGCTCTTTAACTCCGTATAGACTACTACTCTCCCTATACTCATTCTTTCTTTTCCACTTCTTTTCTGACCTCGTTTCTGGCGTTGCTTGCACGTACGAGCCTGCCGGGATGATTGCGTTCGGGACCTCGTGTCAAAACCGTTCAGAAGTTCAAACAATTTTTGCAATCGTGAAAGATCTCTCGTTGGAAGAAGCGGAATTCGCGGCAGGACCGAGGATTGCGCAATTAAAGCAAATACCCTCTCGACGTCAAAGTGGACACGTACAAGCCCGTTCCAAAACGGGCCGATTCAGGTGTGAACACATCCCATCTTATTTTAAACAGGCACGTGAGATACTCACTGACAACTGGAAGGCCACCGTGATTATCTTCGGACGGAGAGTGAAGGTCCTTGTGTACTAGTACATATGCAATGATTCTGGACAGTCTTTTGTCTAATACCGACCTATTCTACAATAGAATTTCCGAACAACATACGATTTCGGTTAAATTACTTAATTTTTTTACGAGAGTTCGCAACAGGAGAGGCTATATCAACCCTCGAGATGATGATGTTTTTGATGATTTCCGATAAATTAATAAACTTTAATTTTATAAAATAGTTCGAGCAAATGAACGTGAAATCAATACTAAATTATTTTTCTTTTCGTTACATATTGTTATTTAATGGTGTTGCGTGCGGTAAGAACATTGCGTGGTTGTGTTGAATCATCTGCCATTGTTAAGAACGTGAGATATCTGGTCACCAGTGGCCATTTTCAAGCCGATTCTCGTTTCTCCTCGGTCAACGGAATTTTTACTTTATGCCATCTCACATCGAAAGAGATTATCCACGCTTGTACGATACTTTGTTTAATTAAAAACTGACAAATTATGAAATCTAGTTTTCACTCTTCTAATATGGCGGTCTAGTTCAAACCCATGGATTTGATATACTGTTTTTGGCTGAAGTTGCTTATTTTAATGGTCAGACTTACCTTAAGCCCTCTTTCGTTTTCAAAGCGATAAACAGAAATACTCTTACCTGTAAACAAAAACAAAATCGGATTAGAATGATTTGTTGGAAGGGTCGTCGAACCCGGAGATTGAGACGTTGGTAACGTCGGTAACATGATCCTTGTACAATGGGAGGAGTGGCAACTGGGACGGGAACGGCCGGAAGAGGGCTGATAACAATTAAACTCGTCTTTAATAATTAAAAATGATATTATTTTATATATCCGCGTGTGAACCCGGGCTCCGTTTTCGACGCCGTTAATTGAGATGATAACTGTTTCGTTATTTTTTCATCTCGAAATTTATTTTGAATAGAGGTAGACGAGTGAAAAGACTCTTTTTTTCCAAAGAGACAGGCCGGCGCGTAATATTCTGGAATTTGTGTCATAGTTTCTCCAGCCTGTTTCTCCGCTAAGTCCGCGCTTAACGGACTAGAAGGGCAGGAGGAAGGGCTCTGAATTATGTAGTAAATCCTGAGTGATTGCAATATACAACGCAAGCGAGAGAGAGAGAGAGAGAGAGAGAGAGAGAGAGAGAGAGAG
>CM077109.1:8473380-8544023 GCA_039619505.1 Cimex hemipterus
ACAGAGAGAGAGAGAGAGAGAGAGAGAGAGAGAGAGAGAGAGAGAAAGAGAGAGATTGAATGAACGAAAGATAGATAGAAAAGAAGAAAAAGCTAGAAATAAAATGAGGGAAAGAGAGAGATACACTGAAGGCAAAACACAGCAAGTGACGGAAGAAAAGAGAAAGTTTGATTAAGGGCAAGAGTAAGATTGAATGAAGAAAAACAGGGGAAGTGAGTGAGAAAGAAAGAGAGAGGGGGAAAAGAAGAAGAATGTGGAAAAAGAGATCGAGATTGGGAAAGAAGTAGAGTGAGAGAAAAAGAAGAGATATTTTAATTCGTAATTCAGTTTCTGACATGTATTTTGCCGTTGGGACCGCCCAGCCACGCTTGATCGAACGAATTTTTCCAATTAATGAAAAAAAGTTCTATTTTCGCCTTTCTTCCCCAAATATTCCACGATATGAACTAGGACATTCAGTTCGTAACAAATTTAAGAAGATGAAAGTAATATAAAAGCTGGGTGATGATGAACGTTAAACTTCTTCCCACAAGAAGTAGTTCAGCTTGGGCACGATAGATTTCACCAACGGACCGGCATCAGACCGGTTTAACTTGAACAATGTAACATTACTAATAAAAGACGACTTTAAAAGAGAGATTTGTAATCAATAAACATGGTTTAAATAATATTAATAGAATTTTCTGTTGAGCAGCATGCCTAAAACAAGGCCAGGAATCATTACTTGCCTAGTTACTACTATAACCTAGTTATTTTTGGCTCAAGATTTATGCAACATGTATATAAAGAAAAGACGTAACTAGTATTTTTTAGGGAGCGATATTCTTTACATTGTGTACAACTTTGACCTTTCAGTATTCCTCCGGAATTAACCTTTGCACTCAGGTTACCTAAGTATCTTCGACTTTCGGGCTTCGGTCATTTAACTTAACCTCAAAAGCTTTTTATACGTTAAGAAACCACTTCAGAGTGTACGTTTATCATGACAACAATGTTTCTCTGTCTTCTCTTTATGCAATTAAGCTAAGAACTTCCTTTGATCTTTGTTTTTTTTCTCTCGGTCCGATCCGAAATTATGAGGGAAAACACAAAGTAAATTGTTATCCATTTACGTTTCTTTAAGAGGTCGATTGACCAAGTTACTTCTTTCAGTTATTATCCATCCTTTATATGCAAGGTCTTGGTTGAGAAAAAAAGTAATGTCACGAGCGTGATTCGAACCCATGATCTTTGGCTCAATACGCCGCCGGTCTACCCCTTGAGCTATCGCGCCTTAAATCCACACGACACCAACTCCCCCCCCCCTTATTTGATATATATATCTCGGGAAGAGTAGCGGCGTATTTAGCCGAAGATCGTGGGTTCGAATCCCACTCGAGACTTTTTAATTTCAACCTTACATAAAAATAATAATTAATTGAAAAAAAATCTTTGGCCCATGAGATGTTTACTTTAATGGTTTTAATAAATAAAATGATCTTCACTAACAGCTCACCGGGGCCACTTCATATGTCGCCAAGAATCGAATTCTGATTATACATTTGAAAAATGGAAGAAAGGAGGAAAATTCAAAAGGTGGGTTTGAGAAGGAAAGTTGGTGTCCGATTGGATCGAAGTCACGATAGCTGAAGAGGCGTATTTAGCCAAAGGTCGTGGGTTCGAATCCCGCTCATGACACTGCCATTTTTATCTCAACAAAGACCTTCGATCGAAAGGATAGGTAAATGATTATATTTCCCAGAATAATCTTTTTTATAGCCATGGAGTTTTGGGAGTGTCGGTGGCCGCCAGGCGTTGACATGGCACACAACACTGTAAGGTAAAGGTCTGGGTTCGAATCCAGCGGCACTGCATTCGCACCCTACTGGAATTTTTAAAAACACCTGCACCCCCGAAGCTTCGTATAACCTCATCGTAACACCCAAGTAAAAAAATTGAACAAAAATAGCCAATGTTGTTACACCTTGGTAATCGTGATAACCCTCGATAAACCTGGTCCGTTTAGTCACGCTAATTCTTTTGAAATTTCTCCTAAACTCTGCGGTGGTCTGTTTTGACTTTTGTTGTGTCTTCTTGCCTTCTTGGAAACATGTTCGGAAGTCACTTAAATCAATTTTTGTCAATTTATCTGGCCTCTCCAATCCAAATACCCAGGACTTGTGACTATGGACTCGACTACATAGATTTTCTTTATGTTTATTACGCCAGGAGAAAGCCGGATTGAAAGAATTTTATTAAATAGATGCTAACAGCGAGTTTTATATTAGGATTTGTAGCTTCCAGGCAGGGTTTTTCCTCCTGATATCAGTGAAATGAGGGCACGTGTCGGCGATCCGAGGGCTTTCGTAAATTGTAACATAACACCAATTACGCCGGACTCCGGATTAGTCTCTTGTCCGTCTAAGGTTTCACCGGCTCGTGCTATTTATCACTAGAGTCGGAAAAATCAGCGTCAGCGCAACTGCATCCAAGTTGTATCGGAAGGGACGGGGTAAATCGTGCCAAACGGCCAGCAGGGTTCGGAGAATCCCATCAAACGGCGGGCAGTAATTTTTCATACGGCCCGCTGTAATTTTCCCCAGCCGTGGAAACACCATTGCGAGAGATTTGAAGAGGTTTTGCGTTGTCGGAGTTGTTAGCTGGTTCACCTTTTCTAATTGAAGCCCTGACCTCGCGTTCGCGCCAATTGGCCAGACGTGCCTGGCGCAATTCTGACTCCAGAACACATTAGAAGCCGGCTGGAAGATTCCTCGAATACCCAACGCGGCCGGACGTTTAACGAGAAATTGGTTCACGTTCAGCAGTTGAATAGATTGATTTTTTAAATGAAATTTGTCAAAGGGACTTCAAAACTACGTATTGTCTCAAAACAGTCACAAATCACCGTTCAAATAGTAAGCTTTTCATAAAATTATCCATCAGCGATCTGAATACTAAATTAATTATATACTTTTATTATATAAAAGTTCGAACACAATTCTCTTGAGGGGCGTCGGTGGCCGCGAGGTTTCGTCTTTGACACGGCGCTCATCACTGTAAGGTCAAGGTCCCGGGTTCGAATGCAGGCCCGCTGGATACATACTTAATAAATGGGCTTTTTTTCAAAAACACCGGCACCCTGAGGGTTTATATAACCTCTGCTGTTGCGAACCCTCGTAAAAAAGCAAAAACAATTCTCTTGTTCAAAACTGGTAAACTAGCTAAGAGAAGTAAAAAGAAACTCATCATATAGTGTTTAGCTCACTCCACGCCATATTCAAAATTTTGAAAAGGTTCTTCTTAAAAGAATATTACCAAACGCTTCTAACGTTCTCCCAGATCATCGGTATACCTTTTGCTGTCGTTACTCCAGAGTCAAGAATGTGTTCCCGCAAGCAGAAAAAAATACAAAGTATACCTCGTCCTATCGAGTAACCTCTAAGTAACACCGTCTTATCAATCAAAGCAGATCTGTTCGGACTAAGAAGAATCGGATTACTTCAAGTATTGCTACTGTCACGGGATTACCACAAGGTAGCGTGCCTGGGCCCTCTATAGTCTTTATATCGCCGACGTCAAACCTTCCTAGCCAAGGTTTTTCAAAATTTCATTGGACATTAAGGAAAAACAGATCAGGCCCATCGGTTTTTTCTTTCTGAGCCAACGGCTATTTCGATTTTCCTTGACACGAAGGCAAAACAGATCAGGTTCATCTGTTTTTTCAGCCAAAGCGGTTTTCTCAATCTTCCCGGACATTGAGGGAAAACAGATCAGGTCCAACGGTTTTTCCTTTCTGAAGCAAAGGATTGTTCAATTTTCATGCACATTAAGGAAAACTACATCAGGCTTACGGTTGCTGACATGGATATGTCTTACGTCTGGGGGTCGGTCCGAAAGTTTAACACGGAAATTGTTACCCCGCCCGTGCGTCGGTGCACTGTTTACCAAGGATGCGCGAGAACGAACTGGTGGGCAGGTGTTTTTAAAGTCGCTACGCGATTGACGCTTATGACGCGACGCGATTGACGCATGTGACTCGACGCGATTGACGCATATGACGCGACGCGGTTGACGCATGTGACGCGACGCGATTGACGCATATGACGCGACGCGGTTGTCATGAGCTTCCAAATGGAAACGATCCTCAAATTAATAAATAAGCGTTCCCTGATAATTTGCGAATGTGTTTAAATAGCCATCATAAGACATATCCATGTACAGATGTATCTGCATGCAGTGTAGATACTCGTTCCATTTTTCTTTCGGTCAAGGTATTTATTTTTTTTTTATATTCAGTTAAAACAGATCAGTCTAACAGTTTTTTTTCTCAACTAAAGGTCCTTTCAATTTTTTGGGACCATTAAGGAAAAAGTGAACAGGTCCTACGGTATTTTCTTTATTTGCAATTTTTTGGAAAACTCATCAGGCCCAATGGGTTTTTTTCAATTTTTTGATTGTTACCAAAAAACCACAGGTCAAATGATTGTTTTTCTTTCTCAGCCAATGGTTTTTCTTTTTCAGTCAAGGTTTTTTCAATTTCTTTGGATATTCAGGTAAAACAGATTAGGCCATCGGTTTATTTCTTTCGCAGCCAAAAGTATTTTTTGGAAAACTCATCAGGCCCAATGGGTTTTTTCAATTTTTTTGATTGTTACCAAAAATCGAAC
This sequence comes from Cimex hemipterus, assembly GCA_039619505.1. NCBI lineage: Eukaryota > Metazoa > Arthropoda > Insecta > Hemiptera > Cimicidae > Cimex > Cimex hemipterus. The sequence goes on from CM077109.1 coordinate 8,478,027, forward strand.
AGGTCAAACGATTGTTTTTCTTTCTCAGCCAATGGTTTTTTCCTTTTCAGTCAAGGTTTTTTCCATTTTATTGGATATTCAGGTAACAGAACAGGTCATTGGTTTATTGCTTTCGCAGCCAAAGAGTTTTCTCTTCTTAAACACGTTTTGCTGGGTTATTATTAGAAAACCGGTCTGAAACGTTTTCCCTGTTTTTCGCGAAACCAGGACCTATTGACAAAATGTGACGAGTACGGATCTCGATATTTTGGCGTGCTGAATCACCAAAAAGTTTGGTCCAAATCCACCTGGATCTGGTAGTTGGGTTATTTAAAAAATTTCAGCAAGTTTTATCAATTTTTTCTTATACTTTTTGGATATTTGGGATGACAGCGATATAAATTAGCTATACGCACGTCTCCCTTTCTAGAATATTTTTCTAGGCTGATTCACCTAGACTGTTTTGTCCGTTTTATTTCCTGACATATTTAAGAAACTAGTCAGGTTATGTTTTTATTTTTTATCTTCTGGGAGTAGGCTGACTTAGCAGTAAACTTTTAACATTTTTTAAACATATTTTAAACGTATTTGTACAAAAATGAATTTATTCTCTTATAGAAATTCTGTAATAGTAATTCTGTTTGATATGGAATGTAAACTACAGAGCTTTTTGGCCATGTCGATTTTTTATACCTTTAAAGAATTTGAAATGATGACTTTATGATTTCAGATATATTCTGTGATGTTTTTTTTTATAGGAATAAGATAGTTTTCTAGGAGGCGAGACCACTAAATTCCGCAAAGGCAGCTTTCACCCGATAAATCTGTTTATTATTATGAGGCGAAAACCACAAAGACAGTGAATTTCTCTAGAATTCTCTCAAAAATGTAAAAATAATTCAGGTGTAGAAAACATTTCCTTAATAGCTGTTGATTTCGTTTCTTGATTTACCTGCCCTGCCCTCTTCGTCTTCGGATGCAGACTGCATCATCGTGTGCCTGATCAGGGCGTCTGTCCTCCTCGAAGTCACTTCTCTCATAATGGGAGCTGCAGGGAAAACAAAAATTTTTAAACAAGGCCTAGGTATGTTGTTTGAGGATCGAGAGCGAAGAACGGAGCCGGTTATTTTAAGCTCGGGGATTTTTCTAAATCGCTGTTTAGTGCACGCGAAGACAGTTACTGAAAAAACACCAATTAAAATGTGCAATTGCCCGAATCGGATTGTCGTTGTGGTAACGAGGCACAACAGATCGATCCGGACAGTGAAGCGCCGTACGGACGGCGGAAGGCAAGCCCGCCGAACACTCGCGTGATGCCGATTTGCACACTCCAAGAATTAAAGGTCAAGGATTCGATTCAGTCGTTTTTCCAAAAATAAAAACCGACACAAGCCAGGTCCGCGGGAAAATATTTACGCCATTAATCTCTACGGAAAAAAAATAAAATCACCCACGAACGTTGCCCCACCTACGTGAAAAATGCGTATACGTTGACGTAATAATCATTTTTAAATCCATCGCTATTCTCGCTAAAGAAGCAAAAACCGGATATGTAAGCTAATTATATTTATCAATAAAATGTTAATAATCTTTAAATACTCGACTGAATATGTAAAAAACCCTCTAAAACTTGAGCTATCAATGAAACAGTACAATCAAGACTTCATTCACAGCCTCGGATTTTTGTTTTGCGACTTCCTTTATGAGATGCCAGGAAGAGATGTTGATAAGGGAAGAATAAAAGTTATAGTTTCCCTTGCTGGGAAGGAAAAAAATCAGTTCCAGGAAGAGCTGATAACATGGAAACAATAATCGTAGACAAAATGTCTACACTGTTTATTATGCATTTTATGTCAGCAATTTATTTAAAGTAAAAAGATAATTTTGTTATATTTATAAATTGTAAAATTTTGTTACTTGAGACAAAACTTGAGAAAAATATTTTCAGCAAAAATAGATATGTTTGTTATAAACTAAACACGCTTTTTATTATCCGTTAGCTTACTGATTCATTAAACCGTGTCAACCTTATTAACACAGCTGATAAATTGATTTGATTATTTTCAAGTCAAATTATGTCGTAGTACGATGATTAACTATCAGAACTTTATCCGACTTTTTTTTTTAAACATACTTTTAGTGACGTATTATTATAAATCTTGTCTATGTGTGGTTTCATGCTTAACCGCCGAGGGAGCACTCCATTCCCGGGTTTTTGAATTGTTCACGCGCGTTTCGGCATTGCGCAATCTTCAGTGAGAAACTAAGGAACAGACTTCTGAGAAAAGTTAAGTCCTTAAGTCCTCCCTAGGGAAATGTTTTCGTCGTTTTTTTATGCCGAGGGATCATCATTTTTCTGATGCTGATTTGGGGATATTTTTATCTTTTTCTGACTTCTTAGTCGATAAGGTCATTTGATTTTTAGTGTCTTCTGAGAAATTATGTTTGAACTTTTTTAGAACCAAGTTATATATCGGTTTTTTAATCTTTTTGAGACTTCTAAGAAATTATGAGAACGTTTTACGCTAATGTCGACTTAAGGAAATGTTTTCGCCTCTTTTCATCCCGGGAAAAATCACCATTTTCTGATGCCGATTTGATTATGTTTTTATCTTTTTTTTTTTACTTTTCAGTCAATTAGATCATTTAATTGTATGTGTCTTCTGAGATATTATCTTTTAATTCTTTTATGACCAAGTTATGCTTAGGTTTTTAATTTTTTTGATACTTCTGAGAAATTATGGGAACATTTTACGCTAAAGTTGGCTTAAGGATATGTTTTCGCACTTTTTTATCTCGTGAGGAATCATCATTTTTCTGATGCCGATTTGGCGATGTTTTTATCCATTTTTTAATTTCTCAGTCAATTAGGACGTTTAATTTTTTGTGTGTTCTGAGATATTATCTTTTAATTCTTTTATAACCAAGTTATGCCGCCTACGTTTTTAATTTTTTTGACTTCTGAAAAAATATGAGAACTTTTTCTTATCTCGCGAACGAAATGTTTTCGTTATGTTATCTCGCGAGAAATCATAATTTTTTATGGTTGTTTGATGATGTTTTTATCCTTTTTTGGCTTCTCAGTCAATTAATATATTGTGTCTTCTAAGAAATTGTTACAGTTTAACGGCAATGTCAACTTAAGAAATTTTTTTTTATGAAATCAGATTTTTTATGAGGCTGATTTAGTGAGATGTTTTTAATCGTTTTTCGATGTTCTTCTCAGTAATTATCGGCTCTTTATTAGGTCAGTTTATAAATGGATGCTTCAGAAAAATTACCTTTTAATTATTTTGTAACTATCTTACTTAATGTCCTATTTTTAATTTTGTTATGACCACTGAGAAATGTAGTAAATCAGTCTTGAATGTTATTTAGCTGTATAGCAGTCAGTTTTTGTGACTTCTGAGACACTACTTCCGTTGTAAACCCATACCTATGTATGTATATAAGTCCATACCCTACAGATCTATCGTCTATATAATATTTTCGAGAAAAAAATTCTCTTGGGGAAAACGTGGGCGGGATTACGCAATCGTTTTGAAAGGGAATTACTTCCATTTTATTTTCACCGCCCAACCGGCCAACCTCAAACCTCCTACACCAAAGCCTGCACGCGAACACGGATTCGAACAGATTAACCGTTCTCCGGGGATTGGACGGAGGTGGCGAACCCGGGCCCGAAAACTGGGCCGAGACCGTAAAAATAGAAGCAAGCGTTTCAAATATGGGATGGCTCTCGGGGCGATCCTCTCACTACAATAGAGAAAAACCCAGCCAATTATGAATCTTGAATGAAGGCTGGAAACTCGAGAAATGCTTAAACCGTTAAAAACAGGACTTAGAAATATAATGAAAGGCAGTTGATTTTTTCCTTTTCCCGATGAAAGAAAATTCTGCTCTTGATTTATATCATTGTTTTTTTGCCATTGATTGGTAGTATCAATTAGCTGTAAACCCAATTAATCGTTAATACAAAACAAGAATAAAAGGTTTTTTTACGTTTAATTTTCACGATATTTAAATATATAAAAATTCAGTTTCATTTGAATTCTGAAACAATAAACTTTTTAGATTTCATCTTTAATTTCTTAATTTCAATTTTTAAACAAAAAATGACACTTAGTTCTAAGGAGGTTGCGCATGGTGTGGCTCTTATTGATGACGATGGACGTTCCATCAGTATGCAGCTCTGGCCATCGGGATTTCCATACGAAACACTGCGAGACGCCTTGAGACGTTTTCAGGAACTGAGTCCTGCCATAGAAGGCCCGGTTATGGACGCCCCAGGTTGACCGTTTTTTGACTGAGTATTTTGCTAAACTGGCAGCTTACGGATAGGTTCAAACGATTCATCAGCTCCAGGCAGTTTGAACTGTCCAAATTTAACTCTAAGAAGATTATACTCAGGGATATGGACTGATGGCATTACGCCCAAAAAGACCAGAATTGACCAGAACGCAGAATCGCACGACTCGCATTTGCTCGAAGACACAACCATTTTTTACGATGGATACCAGGAACTGGAGGAAATACCCTGAGTCCTGCGGCTGTGCAGTTTATTGTACTTTATTCCTGGCTACAATTTTTGGGAGCTGGCAATAAACGTGAGTGCCGGTGTTCTTCCATTGAAGAAACTCTTTTTTGAAGGGGTTAGAACCAAATTCAGCGTCGCTAATATCCACCATTGAGCAATTCCATGTCAATTTCTTTCAATTGCGGCAACTCAATTAGGCGGAAGAAAATAGTCCAGGGGCGACGGTTGGGGATCGAACCCACGGCTTCGGGACCTACCGCCGAGAGAAGAGAGCCATTGTTCTTTGGACGATTGGTCGGCTGCCGATTTTTACAGATGAGTGTAGAGTTGCTCTAAGATCTCTGAAGGGCTTGAAATAATGTGGAGAAGGCCAAATGAATGGGTATGAAGCCTGTAATATTTCCCAGAGCCGACCTTTTCAAAGTAGCTTAGTGATGGTGTGGGCGCACATAGTTGGATGTTGTTCATGGAAGGCCTTTGACGGCCACATCATGCCTTGCCTGTCCCCGATCAGCGACAATCCTGTTCTGATGGATGATAATGCCTGTCACTCGCGTAGGGCGCATGTATCTTCAAAATCATAACATCAGGGTCTTAGTCTGGCTCGTTCTTCAGACTTGAACCCCATCGAACAATTATAAGATAACCTCAAAAGACGAGTAAGAGCTCGTCCATCACTCCACAACGTTGAAATGACGCTGTATGCTGAAGATGAGGCCATTCTCAAGAAGAGTCATTTCCAGAACGGTAGAAAGTATGCCGAGCCGCCTTCGAGATGTAATTGAGGGAATAGATGGAAATATTCGATATTGAATTGTTAATTAAGTCTTTTTTTCATTTTCCATAGCAATTTACTTTTTTAAAATACTTTTTTAGACGAAGATTCAGTTATAAACGTTTAAAAACGTGAAACTTTTATTAATATATTTAAAAAAAACAAATCAAGTTGTATTACAGATGGATGCAATTTTTTGCCAGTTAGTGTATTTAAAGAATGCAGATTTTGCTTTTTTTCGTAATTCATCAAGAGATTCAACTCTTTTTGAAATTTTTTTTTTTTTTTAACCGATCGAGTTTTATGCTAATTAATTCGATAATCTCGATTTAACTGGTCACTTTTTGTCTCTCGTACAATAAAGGAAATAAGGTCGAAACTCTCGATTATCATAATCTCAAAAAATTTGTTCTATTTCCTCAAACCAGAATTATCGAACACGCTGTTTTCATAGTCAAAAGATAAAGAAATTCTATCGAAAATATTTGAAGAAGAATCCTTAAAAAGTAACTTTTGAATATAGATTGTAAAGTAGATCTCGGGGGTTTGTTGAAACGCCGCCCTTTAAAGAGCTATTGTAACCCCGTTTCTGAACTTTATAGAGTAAACGGGTGCTTTTCCCGGCCCCGGGGGATTTACTTCTTCCACGGCCCTGTTATAAAACCGAACAACGCTTTCTCCTACGTAGGAGCATTATTCAAAAGCTCGCTGGGAAGTGTATCGGAAGACTTTCTTCGACTTCTTTGAAACGTTTATTAGCGAGGGAAAATTTCCCAAGGACGAGTCGGGCTGTACTGTTAACCTAGTAAAAATTCTAACAAATATTATTGTTTGTCACTTTTTAAAAATACAATATTTCAACAAGAGTGGCTCAATAGTGATAACACTTATCCTATCTGATACCATAACACAGTACAATTTTTTTTGCAACTGATCGCACTGATTTTGTTTGTACCTGTCCCTAACAATAATAAACTAATCTAAATGGAAGTAGATGGGGTATTTTTATAAAAATTTTCCTATCAGCCCAAATCAACCACACAACCAGAGAGGCGAAAGAGAAGCTACTCCATCATCACTCCTCCCCATTTACACTGATAAATACATTCACTCATACAAGACAGAAACAGAAAAAACATAGCTTCTAAGTTCTAAGTTCTACATACAATTAATAAAATCCCCCCCCCCCCAAAGGCTGAACAGGGAACGCTACTATGTTTTAAATACAGAGGCATGCCCTCACGCCCTCCCTGGGGGGACCCTTAAACTCGCTATCATGTCGGAGAACAAGTTTTAAATCCGGCGGCATGCCTACACATCGAGCAACCTTGCTCTCCATAAAGGGGCAACTGCGCGGGCTTTGGCTCAAGAACAGGTGCCCGTGGGTCAACGGCGTATGGCCAATCCTCAGTCGGGTGGCTCAGTCCTTCATTTTCTGCTCAGGTTCTCTACAGTTATTAGTCCTGATAGTCATGATGCCAGGGACATGGACTTGAGACTTCTGGGATTTATGATTTAAGGTGAACTCTCATGAAATTTAGCAAAGCGGGATTTCACGTAATCTGGGCCGTTAGAGATATGCCTCTGTAGGGGACACATCGAACAACCATGCTCGGCATAAGAGACACCTGCGCAGGCTTTGGCTCAAAAGCAGGTGCCCGTGGGTCAACGGCGTATGGTCAATCCTCAACCACGTGAGGACGATCCCTCATCCCCTGTACAGGTTCTCTGCACTCATTATTCCTGATAGTCATACCGGGAACATGGAGAACGGTTAATGGAATTGGACATTTATGTTTATGACTAACATGGACGATTAATGCATTACGGTGAAATCTCATGAAATTTAGCACAGCGGGATTTGACGTAATCTGGGCCATTAGAGATACTTTCTTTCCTAGAAAGGTGCATTTATTACTGTGGGAGGTCTTCGGATTGAAAGGACTTAGGTTAGAATTACCTCTCCACCATAAAGTTCTATTCCGTAACTCATTTAAGCACTCAGAAAGCTTATTGTAATAGTTCAGAACATTCGCCTGATGTTGGAGAGTAGATGACTAGCAAGATGCTTTATTAAGATTCATTCGCACCATACGATTTAGGATAAATGGAAAGTAAAACAACTTCTAACATGTTCTGATAGGTCACTTTCATATCAGAAGAATATAGGTCATTCCCTATTCACAAAAATGGAAATTAGGAAAAAGTGAAAAAGTTCGACAGCCCACCATCGATGGCCAAAAAACATCGACACAGTAACATCGATTTTGAAAACATGGGACATCTGTTACCTACCATCGATGTCTTCTAAAAAAAATTATAACTATTCCAAAACAAATAAAATTAACTTTAGCTTATAAAAAACTAGATGTCCTATACATTTTTAAATCATAGATCATGGACAAATTAGATTGCTATGTGGCTTTCACGATCTACGAGAAATATTGAGTACGTTCCGTTCCTGTGCGTGAAAAAGACCAAGAGAGTCGTTAAATTTGCACAAAGTGACTCGCAATTGTTGGCTTTTTCTCTGCTTGTCGCGAACCGGAAGGGCACGGAGACGCGATAAGCCCACTTTGAATACTTAACCGAACCTTACGGACCGTGGGTTCGAGGGCGGAAATCGGAAGAGCCCTAAGTGGACAAAGAGGACTCTCACCTGCATACAGAACGTACTTAATAATCGGACGGTGGAAATGCAGAGTTTCGATTCAGAAGCTGAATATTTCACCGGCGGATAGGTCGAACCGGACTGTCACGATAGTGCACAACGCCGAGCGGAACGCTCAAGGCTGGAGATAATTGTCATTCCTGGACGATAATTTTGCATTACGTTCGTCCTCGACGGGCCGAGTTCTATTATTTCCGACTGTTATGTTAGATGAGATATTCTCTTTCCCGAATGCACCGAACCGCGCACGATTGTACTGCTCAGAGGATCACGGCGGATTCATAAAACAGAGTGCAACGTAACCTACCGAGGAAGTTTGGGCACAATACTTTTCAAAATTTTACTTATAAATTATTGCTATTTTGAACCAATTAAAATTAATTACAGCTTTGTTAAACTCAGTGTATGGTACAAAAGCTGATTTTCCTTCCATGTTGCATTTTCCGGAAAAAGTGACGACAAAGCAAACCATCCGCGAAAATGGAATTAGCGTTAAAGGCTATTTCCTAGAAAGACAAATTGGGTCGAAAGAGAAAAAAAAGAAAACACGAATTAGGTCAATTTCTGTCAACAACTCACGACCATCACACCGAGAGGTCATGTACCAACTGGTTCATTCTGATAAAACAGAACTTAGGAAAAACCCTTATACTCAGTTTTCAGTCAAAATCAGTTCGAAAACATTTTCGATGATCCATTCAATTTTTAAAACCCCGTCGAAAATTCAGGACGTGGTGATGATAAGTTCATGGCGGTTGGAGTATTCTCTTCCTGACGGCGGTCAATCAATCAATTGCTGGTCTTAACTCGTCCCAATAAATACAGAACTAACCATTGACCCTAGTAAATCTAAAGAGACGAATCGTCCCGTCAATGCGAAATTATTTAAAACAGAACTTTTCTAAAATGCAAATATCAATACTCATATTATACCTCTGGTCCGCCATTTAGCGCGATTTTGTTCTTAATCGGTTTTCACACTAAAACGATAACTAGTAACTGTTTTTAACACACAATTATCGAGTATTGGAATTGAAAAAGTTAACTTTAATTAATGATTTTAAGTTAGTTGTTTCTGTCCGTCGGTACTCGCTGTTTTCCTCTGTCGAGTTTTTGTGTTGCTTTCCTTGACAGAGGTCATTTTAATTGGCTGTAGCATTGTATGTAGTATGGTCTTCTTCGGAGTGTCAGGGTTACAAACTCGGAGAGACAATATCGTAGGGTGAAAATATCAAAAGTCGAACGACGTCTGACAGACAACAAGCGCAAATAGACAGACCTTTATTCGGCATCATCACCGGAAGGTCTGTACCTTTTTTCGAAAAACCTCTGATCGGGTAGAAAGCAAGACGGGGGGAGAACCAGGAGAACCGAAATGGACCGAACGACAGTTCGATGTTTCTAGTCTGATAATTCGCCGCCTTCAGTGATTGCTGATAACATATAATAAGATAAGACAAACACGGATTAGGCAGTTCAGGATGATCTGAAACAGCTTGTTTAGTTTAAAATAGTTTTGGTTTTCTTCAATGATTTTCATGTGCTTCTTCTTCGTAATTAGGGCTTTTTATGTCAGCGAAACGCTCAAACATCGAAACTGCCTCATGCACAAACAGTGAGGACTTGAAGGCCAAGTTGATCGTAAACTACCAAATTATATAAAATGGTGGTTTTCGCTACCGCCAATAATTTATCTTCGTTATTTTTATATCATATTTAGACACAATGGGATGCAGTTACAAGTTCAACAAATCAAAAGAGCATGACTACACTAACTAGATGTCAGGAAATTACCAATTTATGATTTCTAAGTTTCCTACCTTCGAGTGTGCCTTGCCCAGCTTGTTCGACGTATGGGGTAATATGTAAGTATTTTTTTATAGATGTAGAACTGAAACACGTTTGACGGAAAAAACGATGCAGGAATGCCTCTCTAAACTAGGATGATAGAAACTGACTAAACCGATTTTCCATTATCTTCAGCAGTTGGTCTGAACACTTTTTCGTGTTTATGTCCGTTTTGTAAGTGAAAAAAAAGCTGAAACACGTCTGAGATACCAAACCGTCGGCCAAAATCAACATATTATTGTCTACAGAGGTTTGTCCGTGCAACGGAGTGCAGATAAGAGAAGCATATCAAAAGAGCAGGACTAGCCAAGCCAGAATGACCAGAAATGACCTATAGTTTCACAGTTCTCCTTGAGCACCTAGATGGTTTCGACGTATTATTGTTTACACCGTTTTGTCCGCACGTTTCTTCGTGTGAACATCTTTATTTATATAATGGAATGCAGATAATGGTCTGGACACAAAACAGCATGACTAGGGTGACCCGAATGACAGGAAACAACCAACAGTTTCAAAGTTCCCGACCTTGTGCGCCAAGATGTTTTCGACATATTGTCTACAGTAGTTTGGCAAACCAAAATGATAGGACTAGGTAAATCAGGATGGCAGGAAATGACCAGTCTTCAATATCACAGTTTGAAACCCTCTTGGAGTGTCTGGGTAATTTCACCTTACCCATCTCAAGTGTTTGGTTTCTATGTACTTCGTTTTTATATATGCAGAATGGGACAGAAACATACAAAAAAAGCGTACATAAGCGGACCATATGGGACCTGCATTGGTAAAATTGTACGCTGAACGTCTTCGACCATACTGGTTTGTTTGCCATCGTTTCCCTCGTGGTGGTCGTTCCTACCATTCATTACGTAATGTCTATTTGGTTGTCGAAACGAGTTTGACTTTCCAAAACATCAAAGATAATAAAGTATAAAAGGGACGTGATGTTTGGAAACTACCGAAATGAGAAAAAATTTTACTCCGCCATCTTCGATCGGTGGTCTACGTGTTTCGTGTTAATGTCCTTTTTATAGATCTCAAAACTGCGGAAACGATCTGAAAGGACAAAACAGCGTGTATGGGCGGAAATGAAATGATCAGATGACCAATCTTCAGGTTCATCACCACTCAGATCTCAAGAATCCATCGTAGCCTTTTTTTTAATGTTATCTATTTTATATGAAATAATCCCGATGTCATCTTGTTTTAAATATATAACATTTGCCCTAGTTGCGAGATCGTTGAAATATTCTTACTGTTACTTCAAATTCGAAGTTTATGAGGAGGCATGGTGCCAAGTGGTCTGACTAGTTTCTGATAAAGACTATACAGATTTTATTGACACGAGAGTAAATTTTATTGATTCCGAACTAATAAAAAATTAGAAAAATAAAACGCGTTATCGAACGACGAAGGAAACAATTAACACCTCGGTGGCTTATTCGGCGTCCGGGTAATTGTTAAACCGCCCTAACATCCAGGCGGGGTCGGCCTTGATCCTCTAGGAATTTTGTTTCTTTTTCGTCTTTCAACCGCTTTCAACAGAGAAGGTCCAACCGTTTTCAACGGCCGTTTCGCGCGGGAGATAGAAAAAACAAATAATTATCGCGAAATTTTAGCGATTGCCTCCGACCTGAGATAAGCGAAATATCACAAATATGTTGATGAAATTTTTTATTCTAAACAGAAGGAGTTCTTATTCGAATTGAAAGAACGAAGACTTGGGACGGACGTTTATTGTTGTTTAGAAATAAGCCAAAAATGGACCAGCCAATCAGCGCAACCTAGACCTAATCTAATCTGTAAACAAAAGTCTTTACTTTTTTTTATCTATAACTTTAAACAACTGATAAATTACCAATATCTAAAGGAACACAACAGAAAAGAAGAAGTGAATACTAGTTTTTATTCCTTGTACAAAGTGAGGCGTGAGATTTCTTCTTTAAGTCTGCCTGCTGATCCCGTAGTTGGATCCGGTCATCCCGTCATTATCAAAGACAAAACAACCGACTCCATGTTTGAATTCCACGTGAGTGTGTGACAATGCCGTGCTTTAAAAAAAAAAATTTTATGATTTACCAAAGCTAGTCATTTTGTAGGAAGAGGCAAGAATACAGTCAAGTAGATGAACAAACCTACTTATTTTAACTTCTGATCATCAGGTCATCCTTTGAAAATCTAACGACCCATGGCCTTTATGAAAAGGGAGATCATGGCTGTAACTACAGCGCAGGGAAACCGAGACGGCCTTAATCTGCTTTTACTTGTATTAAAGATAGTGCGTTTTGAATTAAAAACGATTGTGAATGAAAGGCACGTTCTGATTACTTTGGGCACATCTACCGGTGACTCAGGTCGAGTCGGAGAACGAGGAACGGTTTTTTTTCTCTGCCGCTATTGTAGAAAGGACATGAGTTATGTCTTGTCTCTTCCTGTGCCGAGGCTCGAAAGGCTGCCAAAAACCGATGTGTCACGTTGCCAAAAATGCCATGTAGTCTGGCGAAATTGAAGACTCATTTTGAGTCGCTTCCTTATGATCAAGCTACGAATTGAAAATGTACTTAATGCTTACTTTTGTACGTTTTTGTTTTTGAATTTTTGTATATACTTTAATCTGACGCTCCTACCGCTTTTGGGATTCTTTCTATGTCCAGTACAAGGTTTAGTACATCCGCGTTAGTAGTTTGTTTTATTAATTATGGCTATGTAGAGTTTATGGATTAGGAAAGTTTATTGGTTGGTTGCATATCTTTATGCGTTTTGGGCTAATTATTTCCTCTATGCTTGCCACTTATAGACTTTCGACCTGAAGACACAACGTTTATCAAAGGACGGATTGCAACAAATTCTAACTGTAATATTTTAGCACCGAAGCGGTTGCAGGCTCAAAACCATCTGCCAAACCAACACAGTCAGCAGAGATTAGCACAGACTATGGCGCTACACTTCTCAAAACACCTAGGTTTCAATTGGGCCATTAGCATTAGTTGATTCATTGAGTCTGCGAACCAAAACGACACTTTAGCTAGGCTAGATGCTAGGCTAGATATGATGATGATGATGATGATGGAAGACTAAGATTGTACATTTCCTAGTCCCTTGGTTTAGTTCAGTTGACCTAATCCTTCTCCTGAGAAGTATTAGGTGTCATTGGAATAACTGCTAATCAGTTTTTTCCCCTACCTAGAGACTATTTAGCATTAGTTAATTCATTAAGTTTGGGAACCAAAACGACCCATTAGCTTAACTAAGTATGATGGTGGAAGACTAAAATAGTACAATTCCTAGTTACTTGGTTTAGTTCAGTTGACCTGATCCTTCTCCTATGAAGTACTAGATGCCGTTCGAGCAACCATTAGTTAGTTTTTTCGCCTAAAAACGGACAGGCTCATTTATTATCTGTCAGACCACCACCTGCTGGAGACTATTTAGTATTAGTTAATTCATTGAGTCTGGGAACCAAAACGACCCTTTAGCTAGGCTAGGTATGATGATGGAAGACTAAGATTGTACATTTCCTTAGTTCAGTTTATTTGACTTATCCTTCTAAGAACTACTAGGTCGTTGGAACAACGATTAGTTAGTTTTTTCACCTAAAATCAATTCTGCTTGTAACCCAATCGACTTTTTAGCGAGGTAGATATGGTGCTGATGGAAGACCAAGATTATACCATTTCCTAGTATCTTAGTTCAGTTTATTTGACTCGATCCTTCTCCTTAAGAAGTACAGGGTCATTGGAACAATCAGTAGTTTTTTCGTCTAAAAACGGATAGACTTATTAATTGCACGCAATTACGCGTGATAAGATGGAAGGAGGTAATTCTGATTTTCATAGATGATAGCAGACATCATCTGGGCTTTTAGAACCAAACATTTGGGCCAAACTTGTGATGCTTACTTAAATCTCTGCTCTTACAAGCATGCTTAGAAGTTTGGCTAAGGTCTGGAGAGGATGGATGTGATGGATTTTTGCTGTTGTGTTTTAGATATGAACCTTTGATGGTAGGAGGACCTTTTGTAAATGGATGCTTGACTATGCATGTCATAAGTCAAAAGTATTTGGGATCAGTGAGTGTAATTCAGAGGAAGCGCTCCAGCATCTAGATCATTAACATATACAATCGTTATACTGAACCAGTATTTTTGGATAGAGCTTATCTTCAGAAGGTTATTTATGAGAAATGCATGATTGGGAGTAATCAACTGGCTGAACAATAGACAAAAATGGCGTCACCACTTTGAATTAGATTCCTGAGAGTTTGTACTTTGATGGTTCCCTTAACGCTTTTAACATTAAAAAAAAGTTTACAAGAATTATCCTAAGTTACAAGGAAAATCTTTCGTGCCAACGTTTTAGCGCAATAAACTTATCCAGGAGCAAACAGACGGAAATAAAGCGGATCTGGAAAATGAAAACATTTAACGAGTTCTTTACATTAATTAAGGTCACTGTTCTTTTATTTTTTCTCTCCCCACCTCTTTTTATCTATTCTCCTAGGGTGTTCAAGACCTAATTTAAAACTGGGGTTAATTACAAACTTCTCGGTTTAGTTGAATTTATCACTTTGAACCAACGGCGACTAAAAAGGAGGAATTTTTACTTTCTCTCATTTCCCCTCGACTAATGACCTTGTTAAGCGGTTAAAAACCATCTTTTCTGAAGTTGTTAATACAGGTTTTTTAGTTAAACGCGTCTTCTTATGCATATTTATAATGTTGTCGGATTGGAAAACCTACGAAGGTATGCGAATACATTTCAGCCATCTTGATCAAAAGGATTATTTTCCCAATGATGAAACTTTTTTAAAAGAAACGATCGTAAATCTTCAGAGCCGTTTTTAGAAGCAACAGGCCAGGCCCTCTTATATCCGCGATTAACCAAGTCTGCCTTCTACAAATCGCACGGGCACTTTGTCTTTTTTTGTTGGAAATTCAGCATGTAGGCTTTCTAAAATTTCTTTGTATCAATTAAGTGGATAAACAAACAAGTACATCAGCTCTTTTTCTTTGAAAGAAGAACTTTATTGTCTTATGTGAAGCGCCTAATATGTACTTGCAAACCGATCCGGAACGTACATCAACCTTACGATTCTTAATTTCACAATTTGTCTACTGATTTGTAAAGAGACCTCAAACTTTGTAGGAGCATTGAGTTCGCTGCTTTTTACGTACCTCAGCCCAGGTAATTGCACAGGACATCACGATGATCAGTCTGATCGATTGTTCATAACGGAGAAAACATAAATTTTGCACTTTTGTGAGTTCTGAGTTGAAATGTAATCATGATTAACTATGAAGTCGACGGAGCCGCCGTTCCTTCCACGCTCCGACGGTTTTCCCATTGTTCCAACATGTAACAGGGTGTAAGATGAAGCGCCGGCATTCTTCGTCGGACTTCCTTTCACAGCTTATCTCGCACACGGCTCGGGCTTATCTCGGCTAGAACACACCCGAATTTACAAGTGGCCTAAAAACAACGCAGATAACGAGAAAACCATGCGCCAGAAATCAACTTTTTAATGAGATTGACGACGTACTTATGGTTTTGTACTTGAACGAGTCGGGAAAGATCCTGGAGGTGATTGTTTCAAACTTCAACATCAAAAGTTCTAGCACTTTTTGATGTATATACCCTCTCGACATTGGATATTTTAGTAAAGATTCAGAGGTAGCGCAAGATGTCCATCCAGTTTTTTTTTCTGCTTTCTAGAAAACCGCCAATGTACTAAGGTACAAGACGATAAACTGTAGCACCAATCTTGCGAACACCCCATACCATATACACGAAGAAATTGGAAAAAGGATATGTATAAGCGGCTTTCCTTCGAAAAATGTCTGTCTACATATAACGATCGGAGATGATTCACGACGAAATCTTTACAAATTCATACTAAGTCCGATCGGACTTCAACAAATTTCCTGAGATAACTCCGGTCCGCGGTTGATACAAATGTGCTTCGTTTGGCTTGTCAAACGTCAGTTTTGTCTTTATCCTTTTATAAAAGTGACGATCGCAGGAAAAAGCGCGAAGACAAACTACTGAAATTGGCAGAAATCGCAAAATAGCTTCAGTCCGGTCATTCCGGCCCAATTTTTTTCTCACGGTGGCCTGGCCTATCGGTAATTTTTCGGCGTTTCGTCTTCAAGCAATGAATCAAAAGGACAGCAATACCCACAAACGCTAAGACGACCTTCGAGGGTGGAGGGCACGACGTAATTACTTCGGTGTGGTCGTTTCTGATCATTCTTGGATGATATCCTTTACTTGTTTGTGCTGTCAGGCATTTTTCGACATTTGGACTTTTAACACGTCTATCAAAAAGGACACAAATACCCAGAAACACAAAGACAAACCATTGAAAATTGTGACAGTTCAAAATTACTGTAGCTTCGTCATTCCAGTCACCCTATTCTACTTTTCTTCCCTGCAATCTTCACTATTTTGGGCTCTCAGGACGTTTTGAAGTTTAAAAATCGCAAACATGACAGAAACACAGACAAATAGGCAAATCATTGTAGATGGACGACACTGCTAAATTACTCCGGTTTGGCTGTTAAAGAACGATTCACTTTTTTGCGCTGTCAGGTATGTTTCGACGTTTCTACTTTTAATAATCTATCAAAAGGACACAGATACCCAGAAACGCAACGACAAATCTGGAAGGCACGACGTAATTACTTCGGTATGGTCGTTTCCGTTAATTCCTTACTTTTTATGCGGTCAGGAATTTTTTTAAGTTTCGACATTTAACAAAGAATCAAACGGACAAAAATAACCAGAACGGTGGAGGACACCACTTAATTCATTTTTCTAAGTATCGACATTAAACAATCAATCAAAAGGACACAAACACCCAGAAACGCATACACAAACCATTGAAGATGGCGAATGTTCGAAATTACGGTAGCTTGGTCATTCCTGTCACCCTATCCTACGTATCTTCCCTGCAAGTTTCACTATTTCAGGCTATCAAAACATTTTGAAGGTAACAATCATAACTTTTAAAAAAAGCATAAACAAACCGGTGTAGATGGGCGAAACTTCTAAATGATTTCGGTTTGGTCGTTGAAGAACGATCAGATTCTGGACTATCTTCACTTTTTCTACTGTAAGGCATGTTTCGACATTAAAAAATCCACGAGATGGACGTCAATACGAAAAAAACCCTGATGGTGAAGAAAATCACAAAAATGCTTTAGTTTGGTCATTTCCGGTTACTCTTTTATCTTCACTGGGCAATTTTTTGTAGTTTCGGCATTTAACAATCAATCAAACGGACACAAATATAAAACAACGCATAGACAAACCGTTGGAGGTAGAGGAAACTTTTAAGTTACTCCGCTACGGTGTCTTAACCATATTGTTAGTCAGGCAGTTTTCAAGTTTCGATTTCAAAATATCAGTAAAAACAACATAAATACAAAAAACAAAAAACAAAAAACAGACAAGAAAGAAGTTCAAAATTACGTAAGTCGGTCGTTTCTGACCACCGATCATTCAAGACTGCGAATCATTAATATTTTGTGATATCCGATCGTCTGAAGTTTAACAATCATTAAAAATGAATGAAACGAGTAGACAACCGCTGAAGATGTGACAACTGTTTTCTGGCATACTGATCTGCCTCATTTCTCAGTTTTCTGTCAGTCTGCAGTCGCGCTTTGCCATTTAGTTATTTACAAAAAGCCATAATCACAAAAAACGAGCAGCCTTAAAATAACGTCGATCTGAATCAAAGCGGCGAGCTTTACTAAGGCCTCCATAAGCAAAATAAGAAGAATTTATGGGCAAAAATTTGTATCAAAGTTTATTCGATATTTGTTTAAAAGATAAGCCATGCCAGTGTACCGTTGGC
This sequence comes from Cimex hemipterus, assembly GCA_039619505.1. Classification (NCBI taxonomy): domain Eukaryota; kingdom Metazoa; phylum Arthropoda; class Insecta; order Hemiptera; family Cimicidae; genus Cimex; species Cimex hemipterus. The sequence goes on from CM077109.1 coordinate 8,495,691, forward strand.
GAGGTCGGTGCCACCCACAGGCTGTCACAAATCCATTATAAATCAAATGGCAAGGCTCAGCAGAAAATAATGGAAACAGTCTTTAAAACGACATGATCTGTTCCAAACTATCGCATTCAACGCATAAACTATAATTTTTTTGATTGATGTTAATTGGGAGAGGATTATTCAAATTGTGTTTTAAAACGTGAATTAAACGAGGATGGGCGGACCAGAAATTAATAATGGTTTTTACAAAGGCGGTAATAAGCAGGAACAAACAAGCAAAAGTACATAGAATGCACGTTTTATCAACGTCGATTCTTTCTTGTTTTGCGTTCAACTACCTACGATGGAATGAGAAATTATGGTGAAATATTTTTGGTTTGGATTGACGATTTTTGTAGTGATTGAACTTTCCGTTTGAACTTTTTGCCTGCGGTCTTTCCGCTTCTCCTCGATGTCTTTTCTTTAACGGAAACATAATAAAATTCATTTCTCCCAGGATCTGGGAAGCGGATCACAATCTCGGGTTAAAAGGCCACCGGGCCAACGGATAAACACGGAATCCCGGTTGAAATCAACCCAGATAAAAATCGCTTTGACGACACTTGTGTTTACCCATCCTGTTACTAATATTTGCATAAATGTTTTTCATCGATCTATCGCCTAGGGTCACAGTTTTCCGGCGTGACACACCGACGAGTGTTTCCTCCATTTGAGTTTTCAACAAACTATAATTTTTTCCTCTTCAAAATCAAGAAATAAATGGCAATATTGAATAAGTTCCTATGTGTGTTTCTTCGTGAAGTCGTGAGGAGCGGTCGAGAATGAGGTAATTTTAAAAAGGACCTTTTTTTTGCCAACGTTTCGACCTTTAGTCGTGTCATCTTCAGGGCGTAAAGTTTGGTGCTATTCTTGTGGTATCATATTGGTTTTGTACGAGTGTCGTTTTAGAAACATTCATAATTATAAGAAAAAACAATAATAAAACAAACAATTCAAAATAAACAGAAACAATTTGAATATGTATTAACACTATATAATTATATGTTATTAATTATAATAAAAAAATAATATTAATTATATTGATGAGCAATGATGGAGTGAGTGTGGGGTTCAATTCTTTTTTAAAAAGGTAGTTCCTATTCACAGTAAGATGTTTTGCAACCATCCGGATTTCGAGCCCTTTACTCATCATCAGGTTGAAGGACTTGCACGACCACGTCTATCGTCTTGAATTGCCAAAATGAACCCGCTGATACCTCCGCCAACGCGAAGTTCCAATAAACAGATGATTTTTTTTTAATGGCGCTCAAATTCGCACGTTCAAAGTGAGCGCCATTGAAACACAATGAGCTGTTAATTGGAACGTTCCAACGAGAAGTTAGACCTGATGACGAGCTAAGAGCCTCGAAATCCTGATCGTTACAAAATAACTTACTGTGTGTAGGAACTATCTTTTTAAAAAAGGATTAATTATATTGATGTTACTTTAATTTTGTAATAATAAAATTTGCTTAAACTGACTGATTAAATAGATCTATATTTTCGAACAAGTTTACCTGATCTGTTGTGCTTGGTATAAAAGCGAATTTGGCATAATTAGTTCTGGAGTTCCTCAAGGGTCGCACTTAGGGCCGTTTATGTGAAAAATCTATATAAGCTATATTTCCTATTCCCTACCATCCGTAACGGCCCCATTTTTCGCAGACGATATTAAAATGTTCTTAAAAATTAATTCTCTCCCTGATTGCTTACAACTTCAACATGTCTTCATAAAACTTAATAATTAGAATTGAACTAATAATATTTGTTTTAATTCTGTCAGTTATTCAGTAATGACTTTCCATAAAATAATCCATCCCGTGAAATTTACCCACGCGATATCAAATTTGACGTGAAATTGTTAAAGAGGTTGGCATCATTATTGACAGATAATCTTTCAGACAACAAAAAAGTTGCTAAATGAAATAAAACTTTAGGATGACTTGTTTTAATTCATTTAATTTTTTTATAAACATTTCTAAATTTATTCTTATTGTATATATGTGTACTGTCTTGCTGGACAGTTCATACAATTAATTATACAAAAGCATCTGATTTGTGTCTTTGTCTTTGGGGAAATAATATATGGAATGGTTTATGGTTTTTAAAAGGTGTTATGATGAGAGAAATTTACATAATTTGTGTGACAATGTGAAAACGAATGGAACAAACGTGCATATGTATGATTAATTTGGTGTGTTGTGTACTGGGAAGGATGTTGTTTTCCGTAGAGTTGGGTTGTTTATGATTCTGTTATGTTTTTAGGGTAGTTGAAGTTATGTAAGATTTGTTGGTATCTGAATATCACTTGACTGCCTCATTCTTGACCGCTCCTCACGACTTCAACAAACTATTATGGATTATCTACTTACGGATGTATGAAAGATTTAATTTAAAATGTTACAGACAAGTAAAGTAATGGAGAATAATAATGCCCTCGGATGTTGGCCGAATAAATCAAATCCGGGTTGAAAAATTCTGATACGGCATCAATCAACGGAACCTCGGTGTCGGCAAATGATGCGTAAAGTGAACGTTTTCCTGACGGGGAAACGGCAAATTTCGCCTCTAGACCGCCGGGTTGATTTATTATGACAAAGTTAATTGAAAATCGCCTTCGGTTTACTCCAGTTTGTAGAAAACCGGAGGGCAATCACTCCGGGCGCGTGGGAAACTCAGAAATGGGATCGCCTCCTTCCACTGACTACACGATTACTGAATGTGGAAAGTTTCCTTCCGTTGAGTTTTTATAAAAGGCAAGAACTAGAACGCCCCTAGAAATCTACATACTAGAACTCGATAATGAGAGAATATAATGTATGCAAGTTTTTTTTAAACAGATGTAGCTAATATTTTACTGCCCCATCCCCACGCTTTAAGTTATCGAGAAGGCACAACGCATCTGACAGACTAAACTGACCTGAACTACAGATTCTGGTTAGAGATAAATTTATTGATAAAAATGATCCGAATCCCTAAGAGTTGGAAACAGCAGTGTAAGGAGCAGTAGCTTTCTTTCTTTAGCATAAATTCCTTATGACCTTTCCTTATGCTGCGGGCATAAAAAACTGCTTTGGTCTCAAGAGCTATCTCAATATCCTTGCACTTCCGGTCGACTTTGTCGTTAGTCGGTTTGGAACGAGTATTCTATTCCTCTTAATTCGGTTTCCCAAGGCAGACCCAAATAAGAAATCGCAAAAAATCACATTACAGGAAGATACAGAAGTCGAAGGTTGGTACGATTCAGATAGGTTGGGATGGATTAGTACGGTAGGTAATTAAGGTGTGTACGTTGGCTGTTTGGTAGGTTGATAGGAAGTGTATTAGAACAGTTTTATCAGTAAGAAGCAGAAGAGACCGACACATGGACTAACGAACTGCGGTACATTTGCTCGAAGGAAGGAAATGCTTTGGGTTGAAAACATAATCGTAGAAGAAATTCAACCATTGAAATCGAGCCCTCTAATGAAATTTCTTGATATACTAGGACACAATGGTGTACAATAGGTACAATCCACTGCAGGAGAAATACAATAGTTCTGAAGTTGATGGTATGGAACTTTAGTAAGTCGCGTATGCAGTTGTAGGTTGGTGGGAAGTGAAATAAACCAATTAGTAGGTTAGGAAGATTAAAAGGACAAATATATTATATAAATGTTAATTGGTATAACCTAGTAAGGTTGCTCCTTTGCCACACCCTGTAGATTCTGCCCTACTCCTTCAAACTACTACTTCATTCGAACGATGATTTCCTTAAAGTTAAAAAATGAGTTTCTATACAGTACAGACTTATTTTTGGTCATCAGTTTAGTCTAATTGGGTTGGATCTGCAAATTAGACTATTTGGTTTGATAGTGATGAACAGCCTGTCCAATATAATCAGCGAATTTTTATGAACCATTTAGGAACAACACTTTTAAAACAATTTTTTATGATTTACACATGATTAATAATATGTAATAGTTATTTTTTACATATTTATCCCAAACAAAATTACACAAAATAACAAACTATTTTGATGTCAACTTGGATGTCCCAATACAGGTACACTAGTCAGTAGACGACACCAATCAAAACAACGGATAATTTAATCAAAGAGGAAATTAAAGGCAAATTAACAAAGAAGGATTGATTGCATAAGTCGAACTTTTGCTGGGGATGAACAAAACGCGTTGCAAATTAGCGAGACGGGACGGACCGTCGGTCGTGCAAACGAGACGGACGCGATCGCGCCGGTACGGTATACCACGCCGTATAATCGAACGGCCCGGGGTCTGGAGTTTCGTAAACAGCCGGGCCGGCCAATTCGGCGGATTGTTTCCAGTAAACAAATCGGTTATCGGAACTTTCACAATACCCACGAGCTTTTTGTCCGTCCCTTTTTACAACCGTTCACGGGGGAAATTAATGAAAAACGAATCCGCGAAATTGTCATTCCGTGTTGACACAAAGGATTCCGTTTTCCATTCAAGTGCTATTTCCACTAATTGGGCTGAAAAAAGACCCAACATAGCATATTAACGAGCGGATAATTAGCCGGTTTGTACTACCTTGATTTAAACATTTATTAATTAGGATTAGTAATAATTTCACCTGATGAGAATTGGGAGTTCTCATTATGGAAGAATATAAACACTCACACGGGCATGTCTTCGAAAGTAGTTTCATAAAAGGAAAGCATATCGTTGGTTGTTGTGTTAGTACCAAAGTCAACATGAACTTGTCTCATAACACGACCCTGAGCGTAGAAGTGCGAAACAATTTCTGTTTACCATAGCAGTATTTGCCTTCTATCAGGCTAAAAATGAGCACATATTCTCGGAGAAATGGAACATTTTCAACTATGGAAAGCGTTGGAAAGTATGGACTGATGACTGATGTTGATTATTAAAAAAATCAATGCCTCCTCCAGGTTAATAGTTAAAAACACGTTTTCAAATGCCTCTTTGGGATTAAAAGCTCATAAAACCGTTCAAACTCTAGGCGGAGTTTTCATTTTACCCGGAGAGTTTCAAAAATTTTTCGAATCGCCTCCAGGCTAACGGCAAGACTAGGCGAATCGGCGATAATTTGATCATTGATAACAGGGGACGTCATGACCTGGAGACCACCCGGTAAGAAAGTTTTTAAGCCCCACGCAGTCGCAACTTTGTCAAGCATGTATTCAGAAGAAATGGTGCCAAGTTGGCGGTGAAAGTTGAAAGTATTTGTTGAAATAAAATTGATCGGCGTAACTCGGTTTAAGACCCTCGATTTAAACAGGCGAGGAAAAATCCAGTTCGTCACAGTGCGTTGTGATTCACGATTGATGAAAATGTATGTTCACCGGGGAAAACCGAAAAATCACATGATTTTAAGTGCTTGTTAAGATGCAAACTGTACTGGGCAGAAAATTTAAAACATCTACATTTAATATTTTGGACTATCTCTTAATAATCATTCATCGATTACATTACAATAATATTTGTTCCGTTTTAAATGATTAGGGGTTAAATAAAACACAGATAAAATCTCCAATTTGAGTTTACAAATTGGTGTTGTAATTAAAGTTTTGAATAGTCAATTTTGTTGACGATTTTGTTTTCAACCTTCTTTCTAAATAATTTAATCTTTATGTAAGGTATTGGTTGAGATAAAAATCAGTGTCACGAGCGGGATTCGAACCCACGACCATCCGCTAGTTACGCCGATGCTCTACCACTTGAGCTATCGTGTTTTAGATCCATTCGGACATCAACTCCATATCTCAACCCCACCTTTCCAATTTGCCCAATTTTTGAGTGTAAGATTTGTTTGAATGATGGTTTAAGCGATTCAGATTCGGCCTGAATTACAATATTTTTAGAAGAAATGGTGCATGATGAGTGAGGGCGGTGTTCAATCTTTTTTTTTTAATATTTCTTACTCACATTAATTTTTTTTACAACGATCCGGATTTCGAGCCCTTAGCTCATCGACAGGTTGAAGGATTTCTACAATCTGTTGACTCTGGAGGGAGGGTTCTAAAAATCCTTCAACCTGACGATGAGCTAAGGGCTCAAAATCCGGATCGTTGGAAAACAACTTAATGTGAAGAAGAACTAGCTTTTTTTTTCAAAAGGATTTTGGAAGATGGAAGAAGTCGAGCGTATGTGGCCGGGGTGCTGAACAGTCCCCGACCACTGTCTGAAGGGTCTTCATCACTACTGAGATAATGGATCCTGGAGGCACTGGAGGTTACTCAAGAAGGCATAGATCAGGTCTTCGTTGTACTCGATAATTGACATTCTACCGTTGTTGAGTTCCAGCAACGACGCCAAAACGTAAGAAATCTTGATGGCAGTTTATGCACTGTAAAGCGAAAACCTTCAGAAGCTGGATTGCGTGTGACAAGGCCCGCTACTGGTCTCGAACTCGTGACAAGGTTCAAAAGAGCTCGGTTAAGTTTCGGAAGAAATATCAATCAGTCTGAGCAAGATTGGACTAAAACCTTGTTTTCGGATGAGCCAAGGTTTTGAAGCCTTCTCACGGCTGAGATGGGTAGGAAAATAATTTTCACTCCAGAGAAGCTATGGGTGGTGGTGTTATAGTTTGGGCAGGCATTTATAAAGAAGGTCGCATAAGCTTGATCTTCATCAAGGGTTCCCCATCAGATGTGTGATTCATTGAAGCTCTTTTATTTTATGCGCGACAATGCAAGGCCCCACACAGCTAGGATCGTTAGTGACTACCGGTCAGTATGTAGGCCCGACCCTACGGAACACCTTTAGGATGAGTTGCCAAGAGGGTAAAGTCGCCCAGTGATGCCAGAGAATTTGCAAGGAATTAAGAATGTCGCAGTGTGCAAATATTCCACAGCAGTACATTAAAAACCTCATAAAATCAATGCAATAGGAAGAAATACTGTCCGTATTGAAATGAATATTTTCATCATTGTTTTGCCAAGCAAAATGTTTGGTAAAATGGTTCACTCAGATAAATTTTTTATTTAGTTATATATTTCTTTAAAAATTATACGATTGCAAGTATTTACTAAGCGAAAAAAGTGACCACTTTTTTGCTTATCAGTGTAGATGGTTGAAAAATCATCGATTCACCACGATTCTTCAATTTTGAAATGAGGCCTGGCCTTTTCTCCGAGGCCGTCGCTAACGACGGGGTCAGGAGGGGAAGTCGTTTCCTTGGATAAGTCTGTGATTTTCCCCGAGACCGCAACAGGCTCGTTTTCCTTCGTTAGGGACTTATTTCGGGCCGGGGATTGTTTTCTTACGGACGGACTTCAGACGAGGCCGAACCACCTTCGTGCGATAAGGAAGTATGCCGACTCAGCAAATTGGCCTTGTTTTCGTTATTAGATGTGTAAATGTAAAAAAAAAATAGCCGCTATGCTTTTGTTATTTTATCAGGTTCGATTCCCTTTTCATTCAGAACAAAGTACCTAACCTGGGCATTACGAAAGATAAGCTTGCCAAAGGTTGAACTGTCGTACTGAGCACCTCAAGACCAGACCAGAAGGATTTTTAACATGGAACGTTCATTAATTTAATTTACTCAGAATAAAAACACAATGTGTCAGTAAATTATTAATAGATATTTAAACATTCATGTTAAATACTGTATGATTCATGAGGGTGATTAACCTGAACATTCGTCGTTACCGTTTTATATGCCATTAAATTAATAATTTACTATATACGCATTCACGGGACAAGATTAAAACAAACGATACAAAAAACACCCCACCCAAATAACAGTATCTTGTGAGAAATCAGCGTACAAGTGAGCGCCTCGTAACAAACAAATATTTTTTATCTCCTTGAAATTTAAGACAAAGCTACAAAGAATGTATCTGGCAACAATGACTTCTGCCGATAGATTACAAAAAACCCGACTCGCCCTTGAAAATAATGGTAATAGAGAACGTAGAGAAAAAGAGAAGACAAAATTTAGAGTGGGTAGCGATCAGTATCAGATAACTCGGTATTAATTCAAATAAAGAACAATGGAACGTCTAAAATGAAGTAGAGGTAGGTGAAGCTTTATTGTTTAACTGGGTGGTCTGGGAGTCGTTAACGGTGATGCTGCTTTTCTTGGGTCAGAATGGTACGCCAATTGTTTTGTAGTTCGGATTAACAATGATGGATGAACTGGGTGGATCAAATTGCCGTCATAGAGCGTCTTGAATGAGTAAAGACCCATATGGATCTTGACAAAAATGACCAGCCAGGATGGGGAAAGTTAACTCTAGAACTACAAAGTTTGTACAATTTCGTGGTTTTCTATCGTTCTCGTCCGCAAACCCTCCCTGTTTTGGTGTGTAAGATATGTTGCTAAAAAAGGAATAAATACATAGCAAAAACAGACCGGTCTACTCGCGTATTGGTCGAAAACAACGAGGACAGGCACATTAGGATGGTAGGAGACGTTGAATCTTGAGTTTGATCATTTTAGGCCATCCCTGGTCGTCCTATGTACGCTGGTTTAGGTCCTTCTGACGCGCGTCTCAGAATTCCAAATCTTTAAAACTGACGTCCACTCGAAAAGTGAGACTGATTTAACTCTTAAGATGGTGAGAAATTAAAACTTTCTACAATTTGCTCATTTTCTATCATCCTTATCTGTATATCTTAGCTGTTTTGGTATGTCAGACATATTTCTCCATACCTCTATTTCTATAAAACACATAATTCGTAGCAAGGGACAGACCTGACCACTGAAGATGTGGCACATGTCGAAACCAGTTAACACAGGGAGATTAGGGTGCTAGCAGACGTTGAACATCGATTTTGGCCATTTCAGGTCATCATGGTCCGCCTATCGACACTGTTTTCTGTCCGTCAAACCAGTCTCCTTATTCGGCATTTTAAAAACAGTCGCACATAAGAAATAGTTCACAGACCAACCTCTTAAAATGGTGGAAACTGAACTTTCTGAAGTTAGATAATCCTAGATTAGTTTTTTTGGTCTATAAGTGTTATGTGTTTTTTATTCCTTTCCAATCCAGAACGATCGCAACCAAATTAAACTTATTTTATTTAAATATAAACTGAGGAAAAATTAAATAGTTGCATTATAAATAGTGATCGTTTATTTATCCCATGGTCTGATTATCATGGTTGATTCGAAACACCATAAAATGGGACAGAGAATCCTTGATTTTTGCTGTTTGAAATGACGACCGGATGAAAGTTAAGTCTCGGGATCTTTTATCCGGATTTGCTTGATTAGAAGAAGAGTTTCCTTGAGGTTTTGGTCCGAATGTGGGTTTTTAAACGTCAATAATTTGCTTTTAATTTGCATTGCTTTTTGGAGTATGAATCACACATTTGAATCATTAAAAAAAAAAAAAAAAACCTTCAAATTTCTTTATTAAAATGATGTTAAACCAGAAATCATAGTTGGACTGGAACTCGGTCACAATTAAACCAAGCCTCCTATTAATTAAGAAAGTCGAAATCAATAGCCGCCACTGCGATAAATCAGTTCAATTATCCAACTTCGGCCCACTGTACACGATTTGAAACTGAAACCGTGATTCAATGGAATTCACGTTGGGACACCCAAAAATAAAACTTCCCGAATAAGAAACGTTCCCTTGCACGGTCGATGGGAGTGCATTAGGTGATTCATGCCGCGGGACATGCGATTGCCGGTCTAACGTCGATCACCTGCTTCATACTTCACAACAAACATAAAACTACTTTCGGGAATGTAACTGGAACAATGTCGACAGTATTTCGGTGCCGTGGCTGTTAAAGAGTTTTAACGTTGCCGTGTCGTGACTGAGGCAAATCACTTCTGGTATATTTAGACGTATCTTCAAGATCACTGTAAATATACTTAAATGTTCGTTTTGTTTGAATGTTTTTGACATTTAAATTGTTATGCGCGTAACCTTTTTCAAAATGTATTCAACGTTTATACAACGTAGAAGGCACAGTACGATAAGAAACGATCAAACTTATTACAATTTTGTAGATTTCGTCATCTTTATTGATTAGTAAGTGCAGTTTTTCATGTGTTCGAAAAATTTTTATAAAGCGGATTCCGAGACCCGTTTGACGGACCTAAAAACAGCAATGGTAGGTCGACCAGGATGACCGATCCTGACAAACACAGGTGGAACGTTCCCGTCCGTCCAGGTGTGCATGTTAATAATCCAGTCTATGTATTTCTCTGTGTTTGTATCTTGATTTATAAATAACGGGTCAGAAACGTGTCTGACTTATGAAAACAGAAAGACTAAGCAGATCAGGACAATCTAAAAAGGCGGTTCCATATCCTACCATCCTTATCCCAGCAGGTTTCGACATTTACGTACCTACAGTGGCAACTTGGCTACGTAAAGATGGCAGAATGCGGAAACATGTTTCACATACCGAATGGTCGGAAAAGGCAAAACTACAATTTCAACGACTCCCAACAGCCTCGACATTGTCGTTACCTTCAGTAATCACTCTATGCGATTCTTTGTATTTTTTTAATTTTATATATGATGAAATGCAGAAACGCCCTTGAAAGACTAAAATACTCGAGAGGCATGATCGGAAACGACCTACATAATGAAATTTTGATTATTTTTTAGTATTTACTGTTAGTGTTTTTATAAATTCGCCATATTCCATTTGGTCTCTTTTTTAAGTTGGCGAAAACCGAAACGCGTCTGGCAGACCACAAACGTTGTGAATGAGCGGACCATGATGACGACAATTGATCAAGCAGTGGGTTGAAGTTTTTCGACCATCCTAGTTCCTTTCTGGTCACGAGGTTCCGATATTTTTTAATTTTTTTTAGTAGTCAGTCTGTGATTTTTGTCTTTTTTCTGCTTACGCGGTTCTGAGAAGGGCGATACACCAGAGAGACTAGGCAGCCAGGACGACCTAAAATGGCTAAACTGTAGGTTCAACCTGTCTTGACTGTCCTGGTAATTCTGGGTTACTGAACCCGCACCCTCAGGCAACGGGTGCATATCAGTAGGGGGTTCATACGAACCCGGTTGGGCGATCAGTCCCACCTTAAAAATATTGGGTTGTCCGGAAAATAATGCAGGATTTTAAGTTTTCATTAAAAAAAATCTATATAAAATATTCTGTTTACGTTTACAGGATTACTCATTTGTATGAATGTCAACACTTATTAATCCTCTTCCAAATGATATTGTTTGTTTACCTCTGTAGCATTCCGCTACTTGGAAATAATTCAGTCATCCTTATAATGTCAAAGCGAGAATTTCGTACGATTTTCTTTTACGAGTTTAAACTCGGCCGAAGCGGAGCCCAAACGGCTAGAAACATTAACCAAGTCTGGGGCGAGGGTTGTGTTAATGAGTGCACTGTGCAAAGGTGGTTTAAAAAATTTCGGGAGGGAGATTTCAGCCTTGAAGATGAAGAAGGTCGTGGAAGGCCTTCCTCTCTTAATGATGATGTTCTGCGATCAGTGGTGGAAGAAAACCCCAAAACAACTGTTCGAGAACTTGCAGAGCAACTCAAAGTCAGTAAAACGACCGTCGCTTACCACCTCAAGGCGATTGGAAACGATCGCCAAAAAAAAACAGCGCTTTGATGTTTGTGCATCACTTCTTTGTCGAAACAAAAATGACCCATTTCTGGCCAGAATTGTTACATGTGACGAAAAGTGGATTCTCTACGATAACACTAGACGTTCTGGACAGTGGCTCGACAAAGGAGAAGCTCCAATACATTTTCCAAAGCCCCCAACTCATCAAAAAAAGGTAATGGTTACGGTATGGTGGGCTTCATTTGGTTTAATACACTACAGCTTCTTAAATCCTGGCGAAACCATCAATGCTGAATCATACTGTAACCAAATTAATACCATGAATCAGAAATTGGCAGTAATGAAGCCCTCTTTGTTCAATCGGAAAGGGCCCATTTTGTTGCATGACAACGCTCGACCACATGTGTCACGTGTAACGTCACAAAAATTATTGGAGCTTGGCTATGAAACTTTGCCTCACCCACCCTACTCTCCGGACCTCTCGCCTACTGACTACCATTTTTTTAGACACCTGGACCACTACTTACAACACATAATATTCAAAAATCAAACGGAACTGGAAAATGCATTTATTGACTTTATCAATTCTAAAAATTCTGAATTCTACTCAGACGGAATTAATAAGTTACCAACACGTTGGGAGAAATGTATTGAGAGTATGGGAAATTATTTTGATTAAAGAACATTGCTTTAAAGTAACTAGTTTCTTTTTTTTGTTTAATACCAAAATCCTGCATTATTTTCCGGACAACCCAATAATACTGAACCACAGGAGTAGAGTATCCCGGCGACTCTACTAATTGAGGTTAGAGGAGGTGATCGTGGTTTGCAAACATTGTACCTTAGCTGGAGAGTACCGTCTAACCGGAGCGGGTGAAAGACTAACAGGTCGTGCCAGAAACGACAAAACTGCCTTTTTCAAGGCACATGGATGTGCTCTTTTCAGGACACTTCTGAACTGTACGGGGTGACAATTCCTTGCATATAAAATCTTCTTGGGTTCCTCTTTGGGACACTGGGCATCTGAGATGTCCGGACGGAAAAATCCTCATGGGTCTCAAAACCCATGTGTAGGATAGGAACACCTATCCTCGTGAGACTATTCTTTTTGGTTTGGAAATATCCGCAACCTCACGGATCACTCTATGCTTTGCTCTTTTCGAGCGTTTGGCAAACCACAATAGCCAGGTAGTAGGTAGGCCAGCATGATAGCTAACAATCATATTTTATTTTTTAAGTTTTATACATGTTCGATCTGGGACCTTTTTCGTGTGAACGTTCATTTTTATGATTATGAATAGTTAATTACAAGCACAAAAAGACATAAAACAGCACGGATTTGGATCGGACGTCTCCGCCCATCTTGATACGCCTGTCCGCGCTAGAGTAAACTTCTGAAATTGTGTAGTATTCACTATTTTTCAGTGTTTTTTCTGTGCGCGTATTTAGGACGTTTATTTAAAGGCCGGTTGCAGAAATGTTTGGCAGAAAAAAAAAACATCAAGATTAGGAAGACTAGGAAAACCTGAAAAGGTGAAACTGAACGTTTCCGGTGTCCTAGAACAAACTGAAACACGTCTGACAGATCAAAACTACGATGGTAGAAGCAAACCAAAATGACAAGAATTGACCTCTAGTTTCAAATCTTCCTTGCGTACTTTGGTAGTTTCGGCATCTTCAGTCTGTGCTCCCTTTATTTCTTGGATAAAATTTTGACACGGCAGGGCAGCATGATTAATCAAGCCAGGATGATAGGAAATTAAAAAACTACGACTTCAAACTTTCCTGGGGTGCTACATTTTCTATATATACGTCTTTTTTTATGGATGTCAGAATAAAACAGAAACGCGTTTGACAGACCAAAATATGACGTATTTTGAATTATCCACCATCTACAGCTGTGGTCTGCACCCTTGTTTTTACATGGTGAAAACCGAAAAACGATTGAAACGATGAGGGTGTGCAAACCAGATTGACAGAAATTGACTTGCAGTTTCAAAGTTGGACCTTATTGATGTGCCTTCGTACGGTTCGACATATTATTCATCTTCAGTGTTTCATCTATAACGTTTGTTCATATGTTCTCGCTTTTTATGTGTAATAAAATATTATACGCGTTGGACAAAACATAAATAATACAAATAAATCAAAAACGATCAACCTACTCGAATAATTAAAAACCTAAATAACTTACCGATTTCCGTATTCTAACAGTAAAAACAAAATCCCGTGCTTGATATCTTAAGGTCGAAGGACTTATCGCATCTGAAGCAAAGAAAGAACGAAAGGCAGGCGACCACGATGACCGCACAGCCATGATCTAAAGTCACTGCAATATAATTCCAAATGACATCTAGTTATCGTAAAATAAATGTTTTTGTCATAGGTATTTTCAAATCTAAAGTGACGCAGTGGCAAAACGGTTTATTCAAAAGGTGCAAAAATTGGCAAGGAGGAGATAATCAACAGCTTGGGGGTCTAAAACCACTCCACAACTAAAAATATAATCAAAACTTAAGCCGCGTGCGCTGTTTCAATCGTCTCTCGTTCGGCATTTTGTAATCGTACAACGCGAAAAGCGATTCCAGACAATGGAAGCCGTTTTCTAAAATGCTCTCGTCGAAGGTAAAATAAACAAAAGGAAAACGGTGCCTTCTTTTATAATATTCCCGTCCCACTTTTCAGAGCATGATAATTAAGTTTTTATCCTATCCCGTATAGAGCGCATGTTATTTGAAGTATAAAAGCAAACTTACTTAACATAAAGTAAGGACATAGGGAAAAAGCTCTCCTTCAGAATGTTTCCAGCTTTGTAAAAATCCCTACAGCCATTTAAATTCCCTCATACAAAAGTCTCACTCCAAAAATACAAAAACAGAAATATCAAGACGTTAAGAAAAAGCAAAATTACCTAAATAAAGGCCGAGTTATGACAGTTTTTTCGTTTTATGTTGCTATATTTTTGTTTAAAAAAAGGGTAAATTAATTTAATTTGTTAGATTCTAACAAAAAACTTTCACAGTTGAGTAGGAAACCAAGGAGAAAAAAATTCTTAACGCTTTTAAAATTGCTATTTTTGATTTTTAGACGCGCGTTTGAATATTCATAAACCTTGACAAGGCGTTCTACGCTCGTTGATCCTCATGTTTTTTAAAAATAATTGTATTAAACTTACAGTGGGATCCTCCGCAGTCGAGGCTCGGCGAAGACATGCTCGACTTCTTCTTCCGCCGTACCAACGACTGCCAGACGCGCTTGTGGGCCATCGCCCGTCCACTCTTCGACCCCGGACGCGAAGCAAAAGCACCACAGGACACAAGACGCGGCGCGCGGGCACGCAAATCACAGTACACACCAAGGCGGAAAAAGCGGAACGCACCGGACCGGGAGAAGCGGCCGACTGGCAGACGCTGAGCTCGGGGCGCCCCACTACCGGGAGGGGGATAGATAACGAGCCTAATTGTCCTCACCCCCCACACGCCAAAATCGGCGAGTGGGCGATAATTGTCAAAATTTTAAACCGATTGCCTGGTTCTGGTTTGAATTTTTGAATATATTACAAAAATACATTTGATAAATTCCAGAGTAAATAAAATCGAGGCAATCTTTAACTTGTAAAGGGCCTTGGATATTAGATAAACGTCCTTCTCTACATAGTAAGTCAAATGATACTTCAGTAAAGTATAGCGAGAAGAGAGAAGAAAGGCTAATTTCTATAATTGCTGACTAATAACCTTTCCTATTTTGAATTATTTTGATAAATTTAAATTTCAACAAAAAGTTATATTTAGGGGTCATTAGAGGTAATAAAAATGAAATTTCAACTTAGTTTCGTTTAGAAAAAAGTTTAGAAAAAATGAAGTGAAAAAAAAAGTTATAAATAGTTTCAATGAGTTTTTTTTATAATAGTAGTAATTATCTAAATTATTAATTTATTGTAATTTTGTAAGTATTTTAATTATATATAATTGATCATAGAATATATTTATTGTTATATGCAATATTTAGAGTTATGAATATTGTTGTTGGCCCTATTAGGGTGTATGTGTAGGTGTATTGGCTCCACTTAAGATAACTGTATGGAGGTTAAATTTCTTGTCGAATCTTCAAATGGAATGTCCATTAACCAGTGTGTAACTGATTATTATATGAACAATTATTATTGCTGGGTATTTAAATGCATGAAAAGCATGCTTGTGCTTCCATTGTTATGGGAATTTCCGAATATATGGGTGAGTATAGTGGCTGCACTGTGCCCAATAACAGGATGGAGGTTACAATTCTGATAGAAAATGGCATTAAATTCATAATTTAATTATTGAGTATGTAATGATAATTATCATATAAACAATATAAATCATATAATAATCATATAAATTTAATTGATGTCTATTTAAACTTATTTAACATTTTGAAATAAATGGGTGCACTGGATGCACTGTATTGGATAGCCGGATGGAGGTTATATTTCTAATGAAAGACTGAATTCTCACGTTGTAAATTCAATTCTCAATTTCATCATTATTGAAAGTAAGGGTAATAAGCTTGTAAATTATTGATAATAGTTTCAAATTCCTCCTGAAAGGAATATTTTCTATCTATCGAAACCTCGACCAGATTCGTTTTTGACCAATCGGTCTAATACTCGATTTTTTAAATACAAAATGCGTATATTTAAAGCTTGTATATAAGAAATAATTTATTAGAAAATAAATTAAAATAATCTTAGTTGCTCCTCCTAACCCCACTCTTCCCGTGGTGTCAGATGGATTCCCACTTACTTCACTTTCTGAGTTAATTTAATAATTGCACTAAAAATATACGTGATATCAACTAATAAAAAAAATCGGAAGGACAATTTTTTGACATTGAAATTAAAATGAAAAAAAAGTTATTGATTGTATACGTTAATTTTGATGTATAGAAAATCTATAATTCCCCCCACCCACGCTAGCGCGTTTTGCACTAATTGATCGATTTGTTAGCACTTATAGAGGCCCGGGGTTAAAATATATTTACATCGCTATAAAAGCAGCTTTTAAATCACCCATTAATCAATATATCGATTTTATTTTATACGTGACACTGGGGTTCCTCATTGAGCCTGTCAACAATCGGAGTTGCCGCTAACAGATGTTCCGTGCAATTCGAAACGTCGACCCCCCGAATGTAACTCTTGTATATTACGTTTCAAATGTCAACAGTCAATAATATTCTTATTAGATCTTCACTTCAAAGAATGGCAGATATAAATTGACGGTCTAATGCCAAACCGAGCAACTTGAGAGAAGGTCTCGATGGACATCTATCTCCGGTTGTACAGTATTTCGACAATCCGTGAAATCAACTAATCAAATTAGGATCTGGATCTACGGTCATTGTACAAAATATTTGAAGAAATGTGTATCTTGAATGCGGTCTGTGTCCCTGGTGTGTCAGGCGTATCTTCCAACGCATCAGAGATCAGGTGGAAAGTGAGGAATCTCTAAAGGCGTATCGTTAAACAAAAACGGCATTTAGGAAAGAACTTCGGCAATCAAATAGAAGGACTTGGCGATTCTTCGTAGAAGAACAAGACAAAACCAATAAATGGGGCCTTCACTCTGAGGTGGCAAGAGGCAAATTTTCCGGCAGACTGCCCTCTGAACCGTGGGGCGTGGACGATTTGAACTGAGCGCGGCGGGCTTGGCCCTGCTTGAGGAAGCCTTCCCAATGGGTACATTAACAGATGATGAGGACGTTCACAAGATTGCTCGAACCAAGGCAAGTAGAATTGCGATTGATGGATTAACTGACCCCTGGAAGGAAGAAGTGAACGATGAAATTAGCAATCTGAGGACGGCTGTGCGCCTGGCGTTGATCGGGTGGAGGCGGCAGTGGTATGGATTAAACCTTGAGATCATGATCTATGATTTTTTACTGATATCTTACTGATCTTATTGTAAGACGTGTTTCACCGCAGAAAAAGAGGCACACTAGCAAAATACAAAATAGCTCACAAACAAGCTAAAACAACTGATTTTTGTTATGTAAAAAGTTAGTTAATTATAATATAGCACGTGATAAAAATAAACAAACGTTGAACTTATATGTTCACATTTTGCTTAAAATGTGTGTGAAGGGCGATTAAGCAGATTCAGCTTTTACACCATTATTACAGTTAGCAGATCAGCAAAGACAATTTGTTGTGAATTTTAGTAAGCTAAGCTTGAAGCTTTTTAAAAACTTATTAGGCAAGCAAGCCCCTAGTGTTTATGAGGTCCATGGTCGTCCAGCCAACCCGGTGTGAATTTTACAGGTGTAAACAGCTTTTAGCCGTGTTTAATTTAAATCGCGCTTCAAAAGCGGTTGCAATAACTTGGAAAAGGATTACCGTGGGCAAACATTTGGCTAAGACGGGACTTTACCCCGACACGGCTAATCTTAATGTTATGACCGTTAAAGCCGTTGGGAGCGACCCGCGGGCCATTATCGCGACCAACCTCCAAGCGCTGATCCGCTTAGTTTCGTCCCAATTTCAAAACAGATCTACACAGGGTTTTAGTTTTCGTAAAAATAGATTTCCGCGAAATTTCACCACGAGAAAAAAGGATTTTTCGTATTAAGTTAAAAACCTAAGAAAACGACATTTCATCATTTGTTATTTACTGCAAGCACAATTATTTCTGATTGTTTTGAACCTATAGACGATGATAACTTTACTGTGTATTCTCGTTGGTTTAGGTTTCAATCATACAGACTACATGCCATCTTAAGTGAAGAACGATGTACCCAATAAAGTGATCAACACGACCTGTTCGACCTCCACTCCCAGACGAATAAACGCCACCAACTTTAATGATTATGGCTACATCCTAAATGTATTTGTAAAATTTAAACAATGTTTATAATTCCCAGGGCCTGAAGATGACCTCAATAAAGATCGAAACGTTGGCACGACAAAAAAAAAAAATGTTTTTCTAACACCTATGTCACATCAGAACGAATCTCGCACATCCGAATACTTATTCTAATTATGTTCATAATAATTGTACATTTTATAAATTTTTTTTATACCCCAGCCATGTGAATTTAGTTATTTTTTAATATAATTTTAATATCCTTTTATTCATTTTTTCTAAAATTTTATATTCATTAATCTTTTCATTTTTCTATTAAGCATATTTAGAGGGTTTCAGAGCGTCATGAAACTACCCCCTTATTCGTTTTTTGATTCATAATGCAACTCCTCTTTAACACTCAAGTAAATTTTCTATCACTCAATTCACAAATTCCTAAAATTATCCAGGTCACAAGGGGCAACTTTGAAATGTCCAACGAGAAAAAAACCTTATATCTAAAAAAATTAGCTTTTGAGAAAAAAATTTTTCATGAAAATGTTTTGAAAATATCATTTTTAATAAAGTGAAAAATTCTTTGCAAAAATTCATTATAGTTCGCGGTCCGATTGAGTGAATAACGTTTTTCAATTAATTAATCTTTATGTAAGGCATTGGTTGAGATTAATTGATTAGAGAAAGAGATAGATTTATAAAAAATTTGACAGTGTTTTTCCCTCCGTCCCACGTTTGGGCAACACTGATTGAAAAAAAAAATGGGTGAGCGTGTTAGAGAGAAAGACTGTTGGATTCAAAAGGCAGACTTTCAAAAAATCTTTCATACAAAAAGAGATATAAGGCACGTATTCTATATCTTAGTTTAGGAAAATAAATCATACTAAAACAGAATAAAAAAGCAACTGAAAGACTTTCAAAGGATGATTCGTACATCAAGTAAGGGTGGTCGTATGGAGGCTGAAAAAAAAACCCATCCCGGTTCACATCCGGCCCAGAATCGGCTCGAAAACCTCTGGGACTGTGACTGTGACACGGTTCATTGTTCGAACGCGGTTCTCACGGAAAATGTTGTTTACGACTACCGACTAAAAAATCAGAATCTTATCATTATGTCGGAAAATGTTTCTATTCCATTTGCGAGCCGGGGCAAAGGAGCGAATTGCAAATTTCCATAAGACCGGCCCCATAAACCAAAACCCGAGCCCTTACATAATTCACGTCTTGGCTATTTAATAATTCCATATAATTCCGGGCTTTATTACTTCCTCAGGGCCTCCTGGCTTTCGGAAGGTTCTCGTTTTGGATCGAAACACGGAACGGTTTCTGTAAACCCTCCTAGGGGGAAAAAATCAATGAATGCGTGCCTTCGAACAAAACTATTCCGCGTTCAATAATACAACTCTAAGAATCTGTTTCTAGGCAGAAATATTTAAGGGTGAACTTTTCTTTTACATTCGCAGTCTGGACAAATTCCTTTGTATTTGTACAAATGAGAAAGTTTTTAGGAACTTTTCCGCTGTTTACAAAGGATTGTTAAACTAGATTTCATTGATTAGATGAGTTAATTAGAATTGATGCGACCGGCTTGATTGGGCCTCGTCAATTGCGGGAGATCCGAAATGACTTTCGGCAAGTTTCCAAATAGCGACCATTTCTCGCGAGTTACGAGTCGTATATCGGATCACCCCCCGGGAGCCATTAATCGCCTTTTGAATATTCAATTTGGCCAATTGATCATAGATAATGAACAAACGGAGGGGGGGTGGAAGGAGGTCGCAAATCAATTGTTACTTACGGCCCGGGCCGGGGCTTCGCCCGATGATCGACTTCCTTTCTGAAAGATGGCTTCCCACGACTTCCGGCGGGAAGTCGACGCCCCTGCGACTATTGTCTTTGTTTGTTAAACGGACGGGGGGGCCGGCTTCGATTACACCGGGCCTGAGAAATGAAGCCGGCCCGGAATCTTTTGGTAGCCGAGAGTAGATCTGTTTATTAAATTCCGGCCGGGGGATATCGATCGGAGAATGTGTCGACCGATACTTCCAAGTGCAAAGGAAAAACCGGCCATGAAACAACGTAAATGAAAGTGACGCAGCCTGGCATCACTCATCAAACTCTAATCAAATCGTTACGCTAACCAATAATTTTTAAAAATAATTACACAAAAAATTACCTATATTGATGATACAATTATATGAGATCATGCAACATGAATGCCACATACCTGAAACACAAAACAAAAATGTATTATTAAACGCTAATTATTAACACATTAACTACGCTAATTTAACACAGCAATCTAGGAAAAAACTGCCGCAGCAACAAATTTTCTGCAATTGGTACCTCATGTAAATTCTGTACCATGGATACCATTTAATGAGAATACCAGAATTTTTGTTTCTTCCAGGAAATCTTCATTATAAAAATAATAGTAACATTGTACGTAGTATGTTTTAATTCGGCCCAATTTTTTGTACTGCTTTATTTACTCTGCTCTCTAAGTTTCTTTCTTGCAAGCCCCGCATAAACCCAAGCACTCTCTCTCTCCCTGGTTTTCTTCCTATCTCTCTGTCCCTCTTGTCCATCTTCACTTTTTCCCCTCCCAACTCACTCTTAACTTTTCCTCTCTTTCCCACTCCCTCCTCCATCTCTTTTCTCTGTAACTCTACTGCTTTTTTGAACCAACCAGTTATCGCTCTCTCCCTAGTTTTCTTCCTATATCTCCCACGCTGTTCTCACATCCTCCTCATTCTATCATGTGTCTTTTTTCTCGTTCTCCTCTCTCTATTTCTCTCTATCTCTCTCTGGTTCTCTTTTCAATTCTCCCTCGCTCTACTCTCTTCCCTCCTCTCGCTATTTTTAGTTTTCTTTCTCCCTCACCGCTTTCTGTTTCATACTCGTACTCTCTCTCTATCATTTTACTATTTTACTATTTGTATCTTATTCCATCTCTCCCTGGTTGTCTATTTCGTCCTCGCTTTTTTCTTCTCCCCTTTTAGCTATCTTAGCTTTTCTTACTCGTTTGACCCTTTCTGTTTCTTCTCTCTCTCTCTCTCTCTCTCTCTCCATATTCTCTTTGCCTTTTTCTTATCTCCTTTCAATCTATCTATACATCACTTATCGCTCTGGCTCTCCCTTCACTTCATGACTGACCTTCACTCTTCTCTCTTTCCCCCCGCCCCCTACCTCTATCTTCCTTCCTTTGTGTGTGAATTTTGTGGGTCTTTGTCCAACCTTTTACTGGCCTAAATTATAAAAAAAGCTCTGATTTATGATAGTGTGGAGTTGAGGAATAATTCTGTTTTTTGCTTTTTTTTTTGTGTTTTTCCACTGTGTTCAGAAAAATTACACAGTGGAGACACACACAAAATTATGAAAAGATTTTACAATATTCAAGTGATTCCTTATGACTCTGACTTCACTTCTACACTCCACCTCTTTAAGACGTATTAAAGCACAATTAGTATATTACATCATGCAAATGGTTCATTTTAGTTTGAATTTCCAACTGAAACACGCGACTGTGTCGTATTTGATCGATGTTTTGTTCCCGACCTACGACAAAGTCCGACCGTAAAGGGAAACCTTTCCGGGTTCAGTGCGGCATAACGGTGCCCGGAGGGGGTACGAAATCGGAATAAACAGCAGCCTGTCTATGGCAGGGCCGTCTGCTCAATCGAGATCGCCACTCGAAACACGAAAAAGAGAGTGATAGATACGAAGCGATAAAGAGGGAGATGGCCGATAACTGGACCGACAAAGATCAGACGGATATGGTCATACGATCATGGGCGGGCAAATCGCCCATTCCGCTGACGACTTCTGGGAAAGACATTCCCCTTCTGTCTTTTGCCGCGGGGAATGTTTTTGAAATTATTAGTCTTCATTGTTTATCCCTTCATGCCATCACACCCAAGGGTATTGCTAAAGCAAAATTTGAACGACCAATTACTCTCCTATAGACTAGTTGAAAACCCAGGCATTTCGGCCCACCGTTATCTAGTTTCCCTGTTTTCAGAGTGCTCTTAGGTCATTCCTCTTAGTAAGGTCAAATACTAATTAGCGGTAGTAATGAGTTCCGATTAGGTTTAGTTTAAAAATTATCTTTCTACCTATTTGCCGCTTCCTGTTAACCTCTTTTAACTGATTCACAGTCTCTGTAGATTTCCTAATGTGTTGTTCATCACATATTAATGATCTTAATAGGCCTGATGAAGCTCTAAGGTTAATAATTGTTTCTAATCCTGTGGATTAGCCAATTGTTCCTACGTCCTGTATGTAGCACTTTAGAATTTTTTTGTATGACCTAATATGTTTATATATATATAATTTTTTTTTCAAATAACCAATGTAAAAATTGACAGATCAACTCGTAGATTAGCAAGATTCTGCTTGAATGCCCAATGCTTCAACTGCAGTCTCGGCATAGAGGCGTATAATGCTTGATGAATCCTCCTTGCTAGCAGGCTGCTAAGCCACTAGAGTTAAGAACCCTGAGTCCATGTTGGCTCCTTGTTTGGCCAACAAGTTAACTTTTTCGTTGCCTTTATGCCCCTTGACCCAGGTACCCATGCGAAGGTCTGGTTACCCCTTCTCGGTCAGGGCCTCCGTGTAGCTCAAAACACTTTCTCCCTTCGCCTCGCATGAGGCTAAGGCCCTAGAGCTGCATGGCTGTCAGAGAAAATGGCTATCTTCCGGAATGTATTCGTAGCGTTTTTATTTCTCTGGCGCATTGTTCAATCGCTATGACTGGGAAATTGTTTTACCTAGATTTACCATGTTAGTTCCATGGATGGACCAACCCAACAACTCCACTTCCCTTGTCGGGTTTGGAGCAGTCAGACATGGCAGACTTAAGAATCATCAACTTAACTGAAGACTTAGACAACTACAAACACTCGAAAAATCCACATCTATAATGTAAGGATCAATTTAGGTTGTATGGTATTGTTATCAAAACTGAAGTATTTGATCAAATTTATTGTACTTCGGATAGTGTTAAAAACTGTCCAATTATTTCAATGTTCTTTGTGTTTTTGATGGTACGAAAGAACTATTAGGGGTTTGCGTTGTACGAGTGGTGTACGGAATTCCTACGACTTCGCTGTACAATTAGCCGATTGGTATGGCCGCGCAGATGAGTAAATCGAGATCCATAACACAATAAAATTGGTGCTTATTAGACGGTGGAAGGTAATTCCGTCTCGAAATCCAAAGAAGAAAAAAATAACCGGTTTTTCGTTACACACCCACTTTACCTTGGTGCAATCTGTGATTCGAGTATTACAGAAATATTATCCGGTGTGATAACTGAGTTTTCTCAAAATAAAAAAAAGAAGATTGATTTCCGTCTCCTCGATCTTTCGCTAAAAGTAATACTGTTTATTTAATATTATGCGCATTCTATTAATATTCACTTCGAAGCCTAAAATTGATGGGTCTTATAACTTTTTTTTAATACTATAGTATCAGTTCATTGCAGCGATAAAGATAAATGTTCGGAAGGTTCAGAATCAAAAGCATCTCACTTTAAGTTAATTTAAACTTAACTAAGGTTAAGTCTGTGATCGACAGGTTCAATCCAGGTCAATCCCTAAGAACGTGACTGGATTTTATCTCTTAAAGGATGTTATTAACACTTTGAAGTAAATCTGAACTTACAGATTAATAAGGAACGTTTTATTTTGTGTACGGAAATAGCAGACGAGGAGAGTGTTCCTTCTCGTTTTGCCCCGGGTTTCTTTACACGTAGACCAGCCAAGGGGTGAGATTGTTTCCCAGGATATGCGAAAG
Source organism: Cimex hemipterus (assembly GCA_039619505.1). NCBI lineage: Eukaryota > Metazoa > Arthropoda > Insecta > Hemiptera > Cimicidae > Cimex > Cimex hemipterus. The sequence goes on from CM077109.1 coordinate 8,519,843, forward strand.
GAGAACGGACCCGTGTAATCTTCGTAGGGGGATTGTAACTGAATCGGAGGAAGAAAACCGGCCGGGAAAGCTCAGACCGAGGAAAGCCAAGGTGGAAAATACTTTCCTGCCCTCTTATGAAGTTGTGACACGCAATCGTGCGGTTTACCGTTTCCGCTGGCCTCTTTTGAAACGGCCACCTTGCACTCGGTCTGTCAATGAGGTTGGATTGAACGGATTTATTACTTCTATGACCAAATGAATGATCAAAACGGAAAGTTTCGCGGTTAAGAACTTTCGGGTATTCTGAAAATCAACGCTTTTTCCCATCGAATCGACCATAAAAGTATAAAAAGTATTTGGAGAAAACAAATTAAATATTGTATAACGTGTTGAGAAGCTAGACTAGGACCGATTGTGGCCTGTCTTCTCTTGCTATTTATCACTAAAGAAACGTTCTCACGTAACCTCTAGATTTGGTTCACAACAAGCCAAAAGGATGAATTTACCATAACGTTATGGTAGAAGAAACGCCAACAAACTGATATCTGAAACGAGAATGAGCGGAACTGGCAATTAACAGGTTTTTGTCCATCTAGTCTCACCGTTTAAGACTAAATAAGTTATCTCCCTTAAAGTTTGATTTGACTCCACAGGACGGACACGAAGTACGACGTTAAGGGATAAAGCACAGAAGTGGATAGGAAGAACAAACTAACTAATAGAAAGAACAACCTAAAATAAGCAGACGTAATAAGCAGAATACTCAATAAGCCGGGTTTTGGTCTGCCAAGTATCGCTGATAATCCGTAAATAAGTGACCTTCTGTGACGCCTAGATATCTTAAGAAAAGAAAAGGAAAAAAAAAAGGAAAAATTTAACAGTGCAAACTGAAATATGAAGCCCGAATGAGCGGAGCTGACAAATGTCCGTTTTTGGTCCGCCAAGTAACGCTGTTTAATGACTGCCTCCTTGATTTGATTAATCAGAACTAGCAAAAAACACAAACTGAGTTATGAAGCGCGAATTGTCAGTATTTTGGTCCGTCTGGTCTAGCTGTTTATCAGTAAAAAAGTGGCCTTCCGTCAAACCAAAACGACGAATCTGTTGGACAAAGCACAGGCACTAGATATAGATTCGACAAGCTGAAATATTCAGAGATGAAAGAGAACATGACAATAGACCGGTTTCTGGCCCGTCTAGTCTCGTTGTTAATCAATAAAGAAGTGACCTCCCGTCATTCCTCGCTTTGACACATCAAGACGACAAAAACGACGAAACTGTGAGACGACGCATAGACATTAGAGCACAGGTTAGAACCGAATCGACATACTGAAACCTTCAGTGAGAACCTGGCAATAGCCCGTTTTGGTCCGTCTAGTCTCGCTGTTTATCATTAAAGAAGTTACCTGTCAATTCGAAACGACGAATCTGTGAGACAAAGGACAGATATTAGAGGACGGGATAGAATCGACAAACTGAAGTATTCAATGAGACAGCGAACCTGGCAACGGCCCGTTTGGTCAACAGTCGTGGTCCGTCTAGTCTCGCTGTTTATAACTACCGAAGTGGCCTCACGAAACAATTTGATACACTCACATGCGTCCTATCAGGGTGCATAGTATCAATTAATAAAACAACGTACGGACAGCACAGCAGAGTAATAGACCGACAACATTTAATACCGCAGTAATTATTACCATTTTGATCATCAGATCATTTAAAATGTTTTCTTTAAGTTTTTTCCTATTTCTAAATTGAGGGATCCAAAGAATATTACCAGCATAAACTCAAATATGCAGAGACAAAAAGCAGAACTGGCTATAGTCCTTCGGTCCGTCTAGTCTCACTGTACTCTAAGAAAGCTAGATTATTCCACCATTCAATCGATTTGATAGATATCCTATACAAAATACAGAAATGCAGTATTCAGTCAGGGTAAACTGATGGTCATGGATCTCCCAAATCTTTCTAATCTCCCTTTAGAAAAAGCAAATCTATTTTACAAATAATTTACTAAAGAGATGGTAGACCTAAAATATAAAGACCCAATATAATGGGTCGACTAAGAAATTGTTCATAAATGGAAATATCAGTCATTTTTCGTCCTCCTATTTTCGCTATTATCCGTAGAGTAGCGTTCCTCTAGTCCATAGTTTGATAAGTATGATCTAGGCCAGAGATTCAGTTCAGACTAACCATTTTGGCCGTGCGGTTTATCTTATCAGAATATTTTTGTCCTACCTATCCTTAGCTTGCTACAAAATAATCTGAAACGGCCAGGACGATCATCCAGTAGACCTCTCGTTCAACGTTTCGTAATTTTACAAGAAAAACAAAATACAATTAAGTCTACATACCTAATGGGGATGCAGGAGGCTGGTGATCCCGAAGTGAGATGGTCTCCTGGTCTTCGACGTCTGCAGATTCCTCTTCTTCCTCGAGGAGAGGCGGCGGCCCCAGGTCGTAGCCCCATCTCTGTCTGAAAGCCCGGGCACCGCCGTCCAAACGGACGCGAGGGAGGTCCACGAACAACGAATCACCAATCTGCAACAAAACAATTGAATTTTAATCATTAAGGTAAAGCTATCCGGAAGTAACAGAATTAAAACTTCTAAGCATTAACAAATAATTTTTATACCAAATATAAGGAATACAAAAAATCTACTTAAAAATAATAAAGATAGGTCTTCTTAAAACATGCAACATAAAATTCAGTAAACTTTGCATAAGTTTATGTAAAAACGATGTTTTTTGTAGATTGTTAGTTGCGCTCTGGTGCGACGTAGGTTTAAAAAAAAAACATTTTCTACCACGTTTCGACCTTTACTGAGATCGTCCTCAGGTTCAAAGTGTTCGTTTTCCGTGTAGATGTGTCATTCTTATGAGCTGAACACGACGAACATTAATTAAATTCCGGAAATTACTGCTGTGCAATGTTATACTATAAAAACATAAATGAAGAAAGAGTTTCAAGTTCAGTGGATGTCTGGATGACTATAGATTTGGAAATCTTGACAGATTACTCGCCAAGCCCATAGTAATCCAGACATCAACTGTACTTACAACAATGTAAAAACCGTCACACCACTTTACATTAAAAAAAAGGCAATGTAGATGGTGCATATTAGACCGAAACATGCCTGATAATATAAAAATGCCCGTTGTTGAAAATACAATTTATTTCCTATGCAACATCTTACATAACCACATGAGTGTAGAGCTGTTTTAAAAAATTGAAATCCTTGAATGTCAATATGTCTTACACCATCATTTTTTATTGATGATTATATCAGATGTAAGAAATTGTAACGTTTTCATCTTTATATTGTTTTAGTGCTCCGAGGAAGGCCAAATATAGAGCCGAAATATCGGCGTATATGTATAATATGGTGTATCAAAATATAATAATAAAATAGAAATAAAAGTAATACATTGGTCAAGGGTGAAGGTGCTGTGGAGGAAGGCTGAACTTTCTAACACTCGACCCAACCGCTAGATACCGCGAGGTCCTCGACGCTTTAAGCTGGGAACATGATGCTACCCGACGCGTTGTCTAGTTTTGGTACATTGTGCACACCTATGCGAATTCATGCGCACGCCGCGTACTGTCACACAGCGGGTATCACAAAAGCACCTCTTTTGGTCTTAATGTATTGTTTTTGAGCAAAACCATGTAACAAATTGTTAATTAAACTTTTATGAGCACAACCATATTATAGATGGTTTGCTAAACTTAATTGTTTTATCTGGTGGTTAGTGACCGTTAATTGAGAATTGTTCAGAAATCGTGTGATGCGGTCTGGTGTGATGTAGGTTTTTTTTTTCTTTATCGTGCCAACGTTCGATCTGTATTGAGATCATCTTCAGGGCTCGAAGTTACATAGAAGACAAACATTTTAAACTCTGAAAATATTCTCTATAAAGATCGAAAGGTTGACACGATAAAGAAAACGTTTTTCAGAAACCTACATCACACGAGGACGCATCTCACGATTTTTGAATAATTAATTGTTTTATATAAAGTAATTCCGATGTATTGATAAATTTCCTTCCTAACCATCATAATTAAATAATTTTTATAAAAACCTATGAATTTTTGATCTCGTTTGATTTGGTTTGCATTGAAATAAGAGTGATGTAATCAATATAACGTCAAAATTATAATTATTCCGTTTGAAATAAACTGCAAAAATATGAGTGACCTGTTATGAAGCGACTCGAAGAAAACGGTTTAATTTTACGAGCACAACCGTGAAACAAATTGTTAGTTAAATTTTATGGGCAAAACCGTGTAATAAATTGTTGTTGGAATTCATTGTATCACACAATGGTATTCTGGTGTTTTGATCAATTTTCTACCAAGCCAATAAAATTATTATCATGAATTTTTGATCTCGGTTAATTTATTTATATTAAAATAAGTATGTAGTAAGTAGCCTAAAGGCAATAAGACATGTAGTTTGAAAAAAAAAAAATTCGTGTCCGGTTCTTTCGTCTACAACTGTACTCTATGCTACACGACGAAAATCCGGATATTATGTGCATGTGGGTCATATAATCTTATGGAAGATTGAACTTTGGATTTGAGTCGGGTAGCATCGGGCAGCGTTCCGTCATATATGTACTCGGCTTGAGGTTCGTTTAATATATGTTAAAACTACGTTTTTATTTTCGTTATTTAATATCAAACATTCACAAGAAAAGTGACAAGTCGACCAAATTACAAAAACTGGATTATTTAGGCTTTTTTAAAGTATTCGGGTGTGTGATGCTACAGGAAAAATGACACAATTGTAGGTGGACTCAAAGCTGCTAGGTAGCATAACGTGTCACTTCTGAATTGGCGGGAACGTACTGTCACCATTCGAGAAAAGGGTGACTATGGATTTGGCATTCTTGACAGACCATTCGCTAAGTCCATTGTCAAGATATCCACTGAACTTATAACAACGTAAAAACACGTCAAACCACTTTATATACAAAAGTCAATGAAGATGGTATATATTAGACCCGAAACGAGACTGATGGTATAAATAAATGTCCAATGTTGAAAAAACAATTTATTTCCTACTCATAATTTTACCTAACTCAAATTTGTAGAGAGGTATTTTAAAAAAAAAATCTTTGAACGTCAACATGTCTTACCTTTCTTCATGACCACGTACGCGTAAGTTTAATGTTAAATTTAAGTTTAAGCTATTATCTCTATGTGATGAAAACTGATGCACGAAAGTAAATAAGTAAAATTTTCGTTTTTATGTTGTTTTATTGCTCTGAGAAAAGTCAAATACAGAGTCCAAAGTTCGGGATATGTATGAAATACAGTGTACTTACACAACACTAAAATAAAAATAAAAGAAATACATTGGCCGAGGATGGAGGTGCTGTGGAGGAAAGCTGAACTTTCTAACACTCGACCCGACCGCTAGATACCGCGAGGTCCTCGACGCCTTAGGTTTGATTTCTGTATGTTCAAACTATGTTTTTACTTAGTTAATTTTATACCAAACATATACAAGAAAATTGACACAAGTCGAAAATATTATAAAAACCAAATTTTTCTAAAAATATTCGAATGTGTGATGGATGCTACATGAAAATGACACAACTTTAGGTGGACTCAAGGCTACTAGGCAGCATAATGAGTCACTTTTAAATTGGCGGGAACGTACTTTTTTCAACATTCACGAAAAGGACGACTACGGGCTTAACGTTCTTCAGAGACTATTCGCCAGATCCATCCGTAGTCAGACTTCCAGACAGTCAGCGTCAAGGTTTAACGTACCAGTAAACGTAGAACATTACGAGTTATTTAGTAGTTAGTTTGAAGATTTTGGTAGTTCGTGTTAGTATTTTAGTTAGTTCGAGTAGTTTTACTTTTAAGTGAAGGATTTTATGCTATATCAGATACACGTTTTAACATTATGAAAAATAATAGTTAAATCAATTGTACCAATATATTTTTCGTAATGTGAAATTAATACAGGCCCTGATGATGTCCCTAAAATAGGTCGAAACCATGGCAATAACAACTGAATTTGCTTTTTTCTTCAAGACCATACCTTGAACTTGAGTGATCGTGAATTATTTTAGTTTCATTTCTTTTAGTTCAAACACATTCTTAATAAAACTAGACTAATTTTATATTTGAAATTGCAATAACTATCCTTGACTAAAGGGGAAAAGGAGAAAAGCATGTTTGGGTCAGAAATATTCTTAGTAAAGCTTTTTACATTGATATTTATGCTGTTAGGTTTGTATATTGCCTGTTACTACAACAATAAAATTGATACCCTTACGGTGATACATTGACATCGAAACTAACATAAATTACTGAGAATCAATAGCAAGAAAAGTGTTGCAATTCAAATACAGAAATTGCAAAATACACATGGTGACTCATTAGGTTGGTTTAAATCCTATTTAGAAGGTGGAAGAATGATTAAAGTAAAATTAAAATCTTTTTAAACGCATAGTTTTCGAACGACTTCTGGAGTTCCTGAAGGGTCGCATTCAGGACCTTTTCTATTTAAAAGACACAATATCTCTGATTCTCTTCCATCCGTTACGACCCCATTTTGCGCAGACGATTTAAAAATATTCTTAAAAATTCATTTTCTGATTGCTTACAACTTCAACATGCCATAATAAAACTTAATATTTAATGTCTAACTTAAATATTGGTTTTAATTCTGAGAAACATTCAGTATTGACTTTCTATACAATAAAATATCCCATCAAATTTAACCACGATGTATTTTTTTAAACTTCTTTGCGACTGATATGGATGGATTGAAAGGGAGACTAAACAGGAGAACATTAATCTGACATTGGTCTAAAATATAAAATAAAATTTTAAGTGAGCCTGGATATTGGGAATGTTTAGTGTGACACATCCGGTGTAATAAAGCCTAAAGTTTTATCTCCTTTAGCGATGGTTTTATTGTGCGTGCGAAAATTTATCTGTCAAAAATGATACCAAATTCATTTACAATTTGACGTTTAATTAGGGGCGTGGTTAAATTTGATGGAATGTTTTATCTTATGGAAAGTGATAACTGAACATTTGTCAGAATTTAAAAGAATATTATTAGTTGAACACCAATAATTAAGTTTTATCAAGGCATGTTGAAGTCGTAAACAATCAGAAGCAGAATTAATTTTTACGAATATTTTTCTATGATCTGCGAAAGTTAGGGTCGTAACGGTTGGAAAGGGATTGAGATATCGTTTATATAGATTTTAAAAAGGAAAGGTCCCAAGTGCGACCCTTGGGGAACTACAGAAGTCCATAGAAAACTATGCTGCAATACCGATATTCATTTTACTTTAACCATTCTTCTAAATATGAAGCAAACCATCCTAAACATAATATGAGTACAAATACTTCGATTAAAACCTAAAATTTCGATTGTATAATTTAAATAAAGTTTTAACTTTTTAAAACATTCCAAGCCTTGAAGATTTTCTCAGTAAAGGTCGAAACATTGGCGTGATAAAAAAACGTTTTTTCTAAAACTCACACCAGACCCCACCTCTAACGTTCGCTAAATAAAATCATTATTGTTTACGTAAATTCAAAAAGCTTTAAGTTCGAGCAGATTCTCTTTATTTATACAAGACTTTTTTCATGTTTCACTCACCTTACGAGTATCACCGCCTTCCGTTAAGGAAGTGAAAAAATAACTGTTCTTTTCAAACCGACAATATTAATATAAACTCTGGGCCTTGTCTCAATCCATACACCCTGTCACGTGTGACGTCACACCTTTATATGGTGGTGAATTCTCGATGTCGGACTGTCCGTTTAAACTAAGTATATTTTTATGTTTATTTGATAAATGAATCACTAAGCCTTCTAGTCCTTTAACAGTTTTCTCTGCGGATAATGTTTAAGTTTTCTCATGAAAAATTATCTGATTTATTTTCACTTTTCTTTCTTTTTTCCTTTGTCTTTTTTATATAATTTTTTATTCCTTCTGCTTCCTTTACCAAGGCTAAAGAAGACTTTTTAAATTTTTCCTGTCCTTTTTAGTCATAGAGTTCATTCAATAGTCAATAGTTTTTTTTAAATATTTTCCTTCTTCGTACTCCATCGTTCTAAACTGCATCTTATCCGGTACACCATTTTCATTGAAACGGTCCTGTTTATTCCACCGGATATAAGTTTGTACATCAATAAAGAAAATCTGCTTGATCTAAAAGCGTTTCGAATTCACTTAAATGATAGTACATATAATGAAGCGCCATCGCGAAGAGGTACAAACTTTAAATGAAACAACGATTTTTCATCCAACACGCCAATGAATGCAGACGTTCTAGGCCCATTCCTCTAGACCATCTTCACTGCTGACATACCCCTACGTACAAACACACAATTCACATCCTACAAGGACAACGTTGTCATCTTATCAATGCATTCAAATCCTATCCTAGCCAAAGAAGCAATCCAAAAACATCTCAACCTACTAACTGGTGCCATCGACGGATCAAATTGAACGAGCTAAAAAACACGGTCAAACCTCCCCACCAGTGAGCACAAATAACATGGTAATAACTAACTTTATAAACCAAGATTAAAATGACAAGAACTTAGCAAAACATACGACTAAACAAACAAACCGCTAACAAAACACTGCAGATCTATTTGGCCATACTGGCAAACTATATGAAGATGATGATGTTGATTAAACGAGGCAAAGGGTGTTTTGTTGTGTTGAAGGGTTTACGTTCCCCAAGCATTTCAGCACTATGACATACGGTATTCTCTTAGTTACTTAGTCCAGTTCAATCCTACTTTTTAGGAGTACTAAATCATTGACTGTTGTCTCTGTTGGTCTGTTTCCTGGTTAAAAAATGCGTCTTGGATACCAGTTTAAGTTGATCACCGTTTCTTCAGTTTGGTTCTTTTCTGTAATTTGGACCACCGTCTCACTTTAAAAATTCAAACTGCATATGTTTCACAGATTTAACTCAGGTTTGAAAGAGAGGAATGTCTTGAGTTGTAAGTCTGTTGGCTAGTACAAACTGAACTTCTTGCTTTAGCACAACCGTGCCAAATTCTATTGGTTCCAGTGCACAGGGTCAAAATGTACAAAAGGTGCACTCGCAAAGAAAGGGATAAACTTTTATGCTGGACAGGTAAACAATATCAGAGACACCTTTCGACCAGAAACAAGGAGAAAGGTCATTAAACCAAGATCTCTGGAAGGAGAAAAATGTAACATGATCATCTACAAAACGTTACGGTAATACGTTAACATTCTGCAAGGAACCGTACAAAATACTGGCTTAAATTTGCGGATATCAGATTTAAAAAAATCGGTGTTTATTCCACAATAAACTAGAAACGGAAAGAACAAACGGATAACAAATTAAAGCGGTACACCGAACGGAATAAAACATAGAGCAACCAGTGAAAGTAGTCAGACCAGTTTCATCAAGAGGTTTAAAAATGGCATTGAAGAAGATGAAATTGTTTATTAATGTTTGATATGAGACACAATTTAAAAATTAACGAAACTGGGTCGAATGTTTGCAAGTTTAAACATCTCAAACTAACAATCGATTAGTCACATGGTTGAATTAGAAAAAAAATTATGTTAACTCAAAATTATTTCTTAAAATAAAAAAAGAACAAAAATATTGACGGAAAATGACATTGGACTACTCAACGTGGCAACAGTGGCTGTACGATTTGTTCGACGTCGATACCATCTACGAATACTTTTACCAAAAAGGTTTCGATGCGGACTGGGCTCAGGGAAAATTGAGAAAAAGCGTCTCGTGGGCTTTCAACCTCGAGGAGCCGTTCTCGACCATCCTACTCGTGACCGTCATCTACTTCATCGCAGTCAGGGTTTACGAAATGAAATTCATGTGAATTGACCAGCCTCGTTTGACCATCTTCGTGCTAACGGACCGTTTTCTTCCAGATGGTGGAGAAAGTGCTATCCTAAGAAGAAGAAAAAGGACCACAAGATGGATCTGGTCCGCTGGCTTAAATTCCAAGACTACAAGAGGAGGGAGTTGGCGAGGAAGACGATCGAACTGGCCGCACAGGCCAAACTGCCCGATATCGAAAGGTACTGAAATTAATTTGTTCAATATTCGCCTTAATCTCATAAAACCTTTGTTAGATCTAGGGCCGCTTGGAGGGACAGCGTCATGATGAAAAGCCTCAACAGGAAGAAATGGCTCGAGGAAGAGATGAAAAAAATCGTCACACAGTTGAGGAGGCTCCAAATGTGCAACAACTGTTATTCGTCATGCTGCATGAACAGAAACGTCCTGGACAGAAAGAACCGATAATTCAGACAAAACTAACCTACAATAAAATGTCTAATTTCGGAATCTCACTTATCACTACTAGATTAGTTTCAAATTAAATGACAGATGGCACAACAATAAACCCAAGGTCAACTCTTCAATTTGAACAATCAATTCTTTCATGAATATACCTTCCCATGTTTCGAGGAGTCGAGTTAGGACAGATGGGGAGATCGGTATGAAATTTTGTGAACGGTTTGACAATTTGTCTAAAAACTTTGATTGGACAGATTAGATGACTTGACAGGACTACACAGTTCCACTTAGTATGCCCAAAGTCTTTGCACGCAATGGCCAGCACTGCACGCAACATGAAAGAGTCTTGAGCCCACCGTCGTTAAAAGCAACTAGGCGGAGATAGATGAGGTTGGTGTGAAACTTTTGGATCGGGAGCAGATCAGTTCGTAGACAAAAGAATGCTGATGTCTCAGAAAGTGAGGTCTAGGGGTACGATGGATCGACAGCTTAATGTGGAACTTTGGGAAGTAGGATCGGATCTTGTAGTTGAGAAATGTAATTGTAGTGATGTAAGAGATGCAGCAGGAAGTTTTAGCGATTTATCTGAAGACTTTTGATTATTGGATGCGCTCGATGTTAGAAAGGTTGGCAGAATCTCACAGTTCTAGTTATGTCCAAAGTTAGCAGAGTAAAATCATTGAATGAGGTTACTTTAGTTAGGTCTGACGGTCAGGATTTCGTTCCCTGAAGTCTTCGTACCTGTTTAAGTGTGAACTTGTGTCTGTTATGTCTTGTACGGTCCACGTCAATCTCTTGTCTGGGTAAGTCCTAAACGTTTGATTTGAATGGTTGACAAGGCTTTTTTTGTCAATTTTAAAGTACAATGAGTGCATTTTTATCATTGTGTATTGTACTCTTCTTTTCGAACTAGTTGTCGATAAGCATAAGGTGTTCTTGGTTGTTGGGCGTATCTACAGGGGTAGTTAAGGATGTTCGCTTTAAACCACTTATAGTGAAATAATTTTAACTATTCACGTTGTCTATGGAGTGTCGTTTGGCATTCACAACAATAGACGCTTCTTTAGACAAAATGTTCACAATTGTGGCGACTAAGGTGTGAGATCTAAATAGCAACCCAGAACAACAGAGAAGGTTATAATTGTTAGGAGTGCCATCTAGTTTTCATTACAGTAATTATCACAACAGTATATCATATGAAAAGACCATTAGACCAACAATCTTCAGGTGTTGCTACGCTGGGGAAATTATAGCGAAATAATAAATGTAAAACATAGCCCAGGGCTGATCGTCAAGTACGACCTGAGGAGCCGGTGAATCACGAGCAATCTTTTCCCAAGGACTTCCGATGATGACCTAACGCGCGTGCTTGACAATAATTCGATAATCGAAGAGCAGAAGATCACAAGGATTGAAGTTTTTTACGCCTTTATCGAACTCGAAAATTTAAAAACTATCCCACTTAAAAATAAACCGGGACGACTCTATCGGAAACTTCCGAAATCTAAGACAGATAGAAATTAAAAACCTTTCAATTATATAAACAATTTATCTATTTTTCCTCTGGTATAAAAAAATAGATTTAGGTTTAACTATTTTGATCGATACCATCTAAATTAAGATCTGAAAAGGCAAAATTTAAAAGATTTGAGGATTTACTAGAAAGGAAGACTTTAATAAAAAAAAAGTCTGTTTCAGTTCACCACGTAAGTTTGCCAATTGTATATTACAAAAATTTATTGTTTTATGTGCACGGTTTTAAGGCTGATGGTGGAATGGCATCGGTATGGTATTTTTTCTTCTTTTCATGCAACTTCGTCTTGTTTTCTTCTGCCCTGGACGAGGTCGCCTTGGGTAAAAACAGCGAAGTGGAGAGAAACATCAACATAGAAGAACTGCTCACTCTGACGAAGAAATTGCTTCAAGAGAGCATCAGGGTACGTGAGCCCTTTTACCTTCGAGTGAATTTGACGGTTTAATACATTGCACTTTCTGCAGAAGACGAGCCATGTGCCTATGCCCCAGGGGCTCGACGGCAAACAAGACTCCTTATACAGGCTCTTCTTTGTAAGACGTCTCGGTATGACAGCACGAACTGTTTTCCAACGGTGACGATTGTTTTCAGGACCAATCCAGGGAAATGGCGATGAGGGGCCGAAAGGGGAAGCGGCCGACGTTCAAGGATCTATGCTGCATCCACACCTGGCCTCCTGAGAATCTATCCGAACACACTAACGCCTCGAATAGAAAAAAATAGGTAAACGAACAGTCGAATTTTCATTCAATGAAAGGAACCTAAGATTCGCATAAGTTTTAACCATGTTCTGCCAAGTTATCATCGAAAGAATCAATAAAACTGTTTATTTAACAATGACCCATTTTACAAATGTTTTGCATGAAAACGACCTGAAGAATACAAAATACCACATCTTAACTATATGAAAAACACATACCGTCACATCAAGGTTCAAGAGACTTTTATGTTTTTAGTAAGAATATAAAGAAGGGGGGAAAACAAATTGCTGACGGTACGGAATAACGCCGGATTTTCCTTCGTCATCCAGGCATCACTAACTATGATTTCGTTCAACTTTCAGGCAATTTTTTTTCCCGGCTTGTACTGAGCCAGGACATCATCATTGTACGTTTATCGCCATTTTATATATAAGAAGGGATATAAGCTAAGTGTGAACTTTTGCTCGCTTCAAGTACTAAACATCTCGAAAGAGGTGAAACTTTAATGTTGTGTAATACATAATATTTCTCATTAAATCTGAAGATCTTTTGTTTCATAGTCAAAAATTTCACCAAATATGAAACCTGAACATTTTTTAATATATTCAATATCTCACCAAACTGAAACTTCATTAGTATGGTCGTTTAGTACAAAAGATCCGGCGAAACTTGTACATTGTGATACTACATATTTAATTAAATCTGAAACTTCTTTAGTTTTCTCGTACGCTATTCTAAAGAATTGGGAAGACTCAAAGTACTTTTGTTTATCTCTTTAATACAAATTCACGTAAGATGAAACATTATTGTATTGTCAATTATAATAAATATAAAAAAACTGAAATTTCTTTAGTTTTTTCCGACAAAAGACACATCACAAAACCTGAAACTGAACTTTGTCTCTGATAAAAAATATTCTACAAAACATAAAACATTTTGTAATGTACCATATGTCTCCGAAAAATGAAATTTCATTAATTTCGTCGTTTTGTTACAAGATACAAGAACAGAAATTGAGCCGTCTTTCATCCAAAACATATGACAAAACTGAAGCGACATTTCTTTGCTATTCTACTACACAAATTATCTCAGAAGAGATGAAACTTGAACATTGTGGAATATACTAAATACCTAAAAAAAACCCTGAAATTTCCGTTTGGCCGTTTCCTTAAAAAGATATCCCAGGAAAGGTGAAACTTGAACCTTGTCTCCTGCACAAATATCTCACAAGATGTGAAGTTGACTTTGTAAATCAAAACACCTCAATCTTCTAGCCAACTAAGTGAACTTTGTATCGGTGAGATACTAAATTTCTCACAACAATTTCAAATTTTTCTTTTAGGTCGTTTCCTACAAAAGATATCTCACAAAAGACAAACCTTAAACTTTTCTCTATTCCAAAATAGTTTACAATTTATGAGACATTTGAAGTTTAACACTTCAATGCAACATATTTCACTAGAAATAGAATGTTCATATGGCTCTTTCCTATAAAATATATTTCATAAAATGTGAAATTCGAATTTTGTTTAAAATACTAAATATCTCGCAAGTGTGAAACGAAACTATTTCGTAAGTGGTAAAAATAAACTTTGATTCTCTGAGATATCTCACAAGAACTGGAATTTTTTAAACCGTTTCCAACGAAAGATATCTCCCAGAAGACATCTTACAACTTTAATTTTTCTCTAAACGAAAATATTTTACAAAATGTATCTAAACAAGGAGACATTTAAATATTGTCTAAAATCGTAAATATCTGACTAGATTTGAAACTTCACTTCGTCTCCGATATAAAATATCTCACAAAAGACAAAACTTACACACAACTAGAAATTATTACATAAGTGGTAAAAATAAACTTTGATTCCCTCAGATATCTATGGAAATAGTGATATCTCACAAGAACTGAGACTTCTTTTTTTATGTCGTTTTCTACAAACGATCTCTTACAAAAGACAAATCTAACCACTTTGGCTTTTCTCTACACCAAAATAGTTTCCTACAAAAGATATTTCACAGAAGATAAATCTTACAACTCGGTGCCCAAAACGTTTAACAAAATGAATCTAAAAAATGTGAAATTTAAATTTTGTCTAAAATCTCACTACAGTTGGAACTTCGCTTTGTCTCCGATATAAAATATCTCACTAAAGACAAATCGTATAGCCATAGAGAAACCATACCGTAAGTGGTAAAATAAACTTCACTGTGATACCAGATGATCTCACAACAGCTGAAACTTCTTTTTCAAATAGTTTCCTACAAAAGATATCTCACTAAAGACCAATCTTCCAACTTTGCTTTTTCCCTACACCAAAATGTATCTAAAAATGTTGAAACTTAAATTTTATTTACAATAGTAAATATCTCATTAGAGTTGAAACTTCGTCTCCGATAAAATATCTCAAAATAGACAAATCTTACAGCCAACTAGAAACCATCTCATAAGTGATGGAATGGAATGGTAGCAAAGGTACTAGGAGGTGGGGTTTGTGTGCCCCAGGCACTGCAGCCTTCTGGCTTATTGTACCTTCCGAGTTCTTTAGTTTAGTCAATAGACTCGATCCTTTTTCTCAGGAGGACTGTTATTGCTTCAATGTGGTTCTCTGAGTCATTTTTGTGCGTCAGATTAAATCTCCATTGAGCCGTTGCTTCGCATTCGAAGATGATATGAGTGGCTGTTTCCTCCTCCTCATTACATAGTCTGCAAATGGGATCACTATTATATATGCCCATGTTTTGTAGATGTTTTCTCAGATGTCAGTGGCCGGTTAGTAGTCCTACCACTCCTCTGAGATTTGCCCTCTCCAATTGTAGCAGTGTTATTGCCAGTTTTTATGAGGGTTGTTTTATCATGAGTTTACTGTGTCTAGCACTGCTAGAGTTTATCCATTTTTCTCTTTGTTTTATTTGGATCCATTCATGGAGGATTCTATGTTTGTTTTGGATATCCCAAGGATAAGCTCGGGGCCTATGTATGGTCTTGTGGATCCTCCTCTGGCCAGTTTGTCTGCTTCTTCATTACCCAAAATTCCCCTGTGCCCTGGCACCCAGGATACCGTTACCTTGTTGTGTTTTCCCAGGTTTTGGAGATTTTGGATGCATTCACTGACTAATTTTGATGTCATCCTTGTACATGCCAGTGCTTTGATAGCTGCTTGGCTGTCTGATCTTATGAGGATTTTTTTTGTCAGTGTAACCTCTTTTAAGATTTTCCAGAGCACAAGCATTGATAGCATGCATTTCTGCTTGAAAGACCGGGGTGTACTTCCCTAGTGAGTTTGATTGCTCATATTTTGGGCTTGTGCAGAAAACGCCTGATCCGGTTCCTTCATTTGTTTTGGAGCTATCCGTATACCATATCATTGTATCCGATGTTCTCCTGTGTTCTTCCTCTCCTTTGTAGTCTGTTGAGATTTTGTAGGAGGTCGTGAAGATTGTTTCCGGGACCATGTAGTCCCTATTTCTAGTAATGGGTGTCTGATTTTGTTAATTATGGTTGTGTGCCCGAATTTTTTGGTTCCTTTCCAATTTGATTGTTTTTGGAGCCTGAATGAGCTTTTCCTAGCCTCTCCCTGTATGAATATTTCTAGTGGAGGTAGGTTTAGCAGGGTATCTAGTGCATTTGTAGGGGTTGTTTTCATCGCCCCTGTGATACATAGGTTTGCTAGTCTTTGTAAGCTGACTAGTGTTCGGGTAGCTACTTTTTGTTGAGCTTTGTTCCACCAGATTAATGATCCATAGGTTATTCTGGGTTTTATTTCATAAGTGATAAAAGTAAACTTTGATTCACTGAGATACCAAATATCTCACAAGAACTGAAACTTCTTTTTTAAATAGTTTCCTACAAAAGATATTTCACAGAAGAAAAATCTTACAACTTTGGTTTTTCTTTGCACCAAAAAAATTTACAAAATGACTCTAAAACAGGTGAAATTTGATTTTTTCTAAAATAATAAATATCATACAAGAGTTGAAACTTCTTTTTTAATGGTTTCGTAAAAAGATCTCTCACAGAACACAAATCTTCTAACTTTGTCTTTTCTCCTCTACACCAAAATGTTTTACAAAATGTGTTTAAAAAAGGTTAAATTTAAATTTTTGTCTAAAATAGTAAATATCTCACAAGAGTTGAAACTTTACTCTGTCTTCGATATGAAATACGTAACAAAAGACAAAACTTACAGCCAACTAGAAACCATCTCATTGGTGGTAAACTTGGATTCACAGAAATACCAAATATATCACAAGAACTGAAACTTCTTTTTTTAAATCGTTTCCTACAAAAGATATCACACAGAAGACTAGTTTTGGTAACTTTGGTTTTTCTCTAAACGAAAATATTTGACAAAAAAGTCAAACTTGACTTTTGTCTGAAATATTAGACATCTCATAAGAGGTGAATTTTAATGTTGTCTCCTAGACACAAAATCTCACAGAAAGCAAATCTTTTAGCCAAGTAAAAACTATCCCGTAAGTAGGAAAACGTAAACTTTGATCACAGAAATACCAAATATATTACAAGAACTGAAACTTCTTTTTTTAAATCGTTTCCTACAAAAGATATCACACAGAAGTCAAACCTTTCAACTTTGTTTTTTCTCTAAACGAAAGTATTTTAGAAAAGGTGATTTATTAGATATTAAATATCTAATAAGAACTGAAATTTCTTTTATTAAGTGCAACCTTTGAGTCATGAAATTTCTTTACTTTAGTCTTCTACTACACAAAATATCTCACGAGAGGCGAATCTAGTTTGGTCTTCTATACAAAATATTTCACAAAAAAAAAATTGATTCAGTTTTCTAAAAAGGCAGGATTGTGATGTTCATTACTGACGCTGTACCCGATCATCCATCGCGCTGACATGGTACGATTTAACATTTTAACATATCCCATGCCATGTAGACTTGCACATAACTCAAACTTCTCTTACGTAGGTGTAAGTCATTACGAAAACCATTGTTTCATAGAAACAATAAACAAACGGACATTTGATACCGGGAGGTAAAGGTTGGGCCGGTGAGAAAAAAAAAAGGTCGGATACAGTTGTACGAAGACGTGGTGGTGGGCCAGAAACGGTTTAACTTACCACCAAATATATTTTTTTTAATATGCCTCAAAAGGTAGACGAGCTAAAGGGGAAATGTCCAAAAATAAAATTACTTGAGCGACATTCTAAATCTTCTTTACTTAAACCTTCCGGTTCAATTACAAAATAGGATTGTGGGAAAGTCCTGTTTCAACTTCTTAAGACGAGGTATAGAGAAAATTTTTTTTTTCAAATTGCAACTTTTGGTTGTTCAATACGGACTAGAAAAAAATACGCCCGACACAGACTTCAAATAAATAAAACAGCGAAAATAACTAGGTCAGGACGACAATAAAGCTATCAAACAACTCAAACAGCTAGCAAACATTTTGAAAATCTAACTTTATAAAAAAAATTATTTATGAATTTTCTAAGTATTCCATTCATTTCATCACCAGCACATCCAAACTTTGTGAAACGGGCCGTCTTGCGGCAGCATCCCTGCATGACTGGCTTTGGTTTTTATTTGCACCCGAACAATAATTTCCTTCTTACATCTATGTTTCTAAGCTTCGGTTTTTTTTTCTAGAGCCGTGAAGGTTTCCTTGTTTCCTTTTCCTAGTCGATGATGAATTTTGCCTTTATTTTTACTTATTACTGATTGAAATAATGTGGATGTTTATAACAAAATTTGAGCTTTTTTTTTAAACAATTTTCCTCTAAATCAATCTAGAGACTGTGAAGCGAGTTTTTGTAAATTGCCTGGTAAAATGACTAGCTTAGCCTCATCTTTCATAGGCTAGAAGTGATGTATTTCTTTTTATTTTGTTGATGTTATATCACAATATATCAGAAAATGTGAAGTTCCTTTAGATTGGTAAAAAAATCCTTCCACTAAAAGAGAAACTTGAACATTGTCCAATATAATTAATCTTTATATTGTATAAAGTATTGGATGAAATGAAAAAATCCATGTTACGAGCGGGATTCGAACCCACGACCTTCTGCTCAATACGCAGCTGCTCAACCGCTTGATCTATCGTGATTTCGATCCCCACGGGCATTATTAATTTACCATGTCAATCCAACCTTTTGTAATTTCCCTCCTTTTCGCCATTTTTCAACTGGATCGACTAAAAGTGAAACTTGAACTTTGTCTAAGATACTATATCTTTTTTGTCTTCTTCTATACAAAATATCTCACCATTTATAAAACTTAAATCTTCTTTTGCCTCTGTCCAAAAAAAAGACCTTACCAGAATAGAAACGTATTTAAAACCTCAGAAAAACAGAAACCTATTTGAATTTCTGGTTTTATATGCAAAATCTCACAAAATGTAACATCTCTGTATTTTTGTCGTCTCACAAAATATCTCACCATCGACAAAATTTAAGATTTCTGCTTTCTTGGTCCAAAACCTCATAAAAACTAAAACATTTTTTTTAATCTGGTAGTTTTTTTACAAATGATATTTCACAAAAGCTTTTTTCTTTTCTCGTCTCCTACACAAACTAGCTCAAAGATATATCATTCCAACATTGTTTAATATACTAAGAATCTCACAAATATTGAAATTTTGTGAAACTTTTCTAGTCTCGTATACAATATCAATCTCACAAGAAGGAAGAAAATTTTTCGTTTGTTACTATTCTATACAAATTATGTTACAAGTACTGAAATGTTTTGAATTTAGCTATGCTCTATATAAAAAGATCAACAACAAGAAATCGAAACTAAATAAACTTAATCTTTTACTAAGGTGGGAACTAGATACTAAACATTTCAGAAGAAAGGAAACAGTGGTCTCTGGTTCAAAAATCTCTCTTAAGAGGTGAAATTTGTGTTTTTTCCAGCAAAACTATTTCACGAGAGGCTGAAAATACCCTGGAAATACTAAAATTCTTTAGTTTGCTCGACTAATTTACATAATTGTTTTGCAAGATTTGAAAGGTGTAGGTTGGCCATCTTCATTGCAAAATACTGACGGAAGACGAAGCTACCTTCTTCGTTCCATCGATACAAAAAATTAAACAAACTTAATATATAAAAAGCAAGCAAAACTACCGTAAAAATTAGTACATTTTTCTATGTAATCAATCCAAATCACTTTGTAGCACACTAGCTCAAGCGGTTTTGGAAACATAGCAAAAAAAAAAAAAAATACAACAAACAAACAAAACCTCAAAAAAAAAATTGTGCACAGGGGGGGGGGCAAAGGCAAAGCGGTGCTTACAATCGGTCAACGTGCACTAGGTTTACCACGCACCTTAACGTTGGACTTGAGGCCAACGAGAGAGCCGGCAAAGATCTGCATCAGAAAGAATAAAAAGTTAGAAGAGTCACGGCATCGGCAAGAAATAATTCGTGACTGTAACAAATAATTGGTCTCAAACAGAGTGCGACCTATGTAATTCAGCTGGAAATCGTATAAACACCGTGTTTCACGGAAACCATTTGAACTATTCGCAACCTCATCTCTTTTCTTCGGAGTATCGTTATCGCGGATCTGTAAACGGGTAACTGTAAAAGAACGTCATCGTGTCCGTGACCTGTGGCAAACCCATGCCGAAACGAGTCCTCGCTGAAGATGAGCCCCTGGGGAGTGTCGCTCGAACCTCCGAAGGACGACCACTCCCCCGTGCCCTCTCATTTTAAAGATTCCGAGGTGTCCTATTATTACTCGCCCCCGACTTATTTTTAAATTAAATCAGTAATGATCCTTTCCATCCTTTCTCAATTGTCGCTTCATTACAGTCAAGCCGAAACCTCAAGGATTTGAAAGGTGAACCTCGAAAATTCAAATCGCCACAAAGGATCTTTGTTTTATTATGGCTTAGAGTCAATATCAGTAAATAATTAAAACAAAATACATCATACCTATATTACATGGTATAGGCACTCAGGGATCTCTCTCTCTCTCTCTCTCTCTCTCTCTCTCCCCCCCCCTCTCTCTCTATCTACCACTCCTCCCACCTAATTCATACAGAGAGTGAGCAGGCATGCCACCCGATTTGAGAATTGTGGTAGAGAACGGCAGCGAGTATTGGGTCACCTGCCCCGATTCTTGGAGGAAACGGGTTTCTTCTTTTGTTTATAGTAATAATAGTTTACATAGCTTCTGTTGCGAGTGAATGTATTTATTAGCGTGAATGTGGGATGTCAGAGGGCCGATTAATTGAATGGAATTATTTGGTCTATCCGTCCATTAAAAATAATGATGGTTTCGGGGGGGGGGCTATTGTACACAGTAATAATAGTTATAGTAGATGATGGGATTTGGTCTGCGAGTTGGCGAACTCATGTTGAACCGGCACATGGGCACTTACTGGTTCTGTACCCACGAGTGAAGACACACCCCAGAAAGTGCCAGTGTGCCGGTTCAACATGAGTAATAATAGTTGTTTGTACCTAGCTTCCATGGCGGAATATCGAGTACCCCACTGACCTTCAATTATGTTAGTTGTAAAATATGCGTACAGGTTATGTTACGAGTGAATGTATTTATTAGTGCGATGTGAGAGGGTTGATGGCGGTATATCGAGTACCTCACTGACCCTCAATTAGGTTAGTTGTAAAATACGTGTAAAGGACGTGTTGAGAGTGAATGTATTTATTAACGTAAATGTGTGATGTAACAGGGCCGATGGCGGAATATCGAGTACCCCACCGACCCTTAATTAAGTTATTTGCAAAATACGTGTAAAGGTTGTTTTCAGAGTGATTTTATTTATTAACGTGAATGCGTGATGTGAGAGGGCCGATGGTGAATTATCAACCCTCAATTAGGCTAGTTGTGTTATATGAGTGGGGGTAACAGAGAAATGTCGAGTGATCCATCAGCCTGGTTAGATGAATGGGGTTTAAATGTAAGTGAATATGAGTACGAATGGGTTTGGTCTACATGGGTGGTGAATTGAAAATAGCTGTTGACAGACCCCCCCCCCGTGGGAACAACCAGGGTGGCTGGACAGATAAGACTGAAGTAAGCACCTGGACTACCAACAGCCGTGGGGGGGGGGATTTTCGAGTCCGCCGGCAATTTACTGCAATTAGCAAAACTTGGAATTGCCGGGAGACAAGGAAAAATGCTGATCGGCTCAATTCGGCATATGTCTGTATATTTTAAGCCTATATAAAGCCAAAATCCAAGCGCAAAATCTCTCTCCCCCTTTCTGTTTTAATTCCATCATCTCTTTCGTCTATCTAACCCTGTTACTTGCTAACCTCCTACTCACTCCCTCCCACCCCTCTCCCTCCAGCTGTCACGCTCAAACTCTCTCTCTTTCTCCTCACTCTTTCTAGTTCTTCTCTGTTCTCCCCTCTCGCCTGTTCTCTCTCTCTCTCTCTCTCTCTCGGCAAATGCGTTCAATTTAAACCAATTGTCTGTTTGTTTAGTAATGTATAGATGTATCTCAAGTTCGCAGAGAGCATAATTTCCGGACGATGTAGTGCATAGCACGGACTTGGACATGTGGTGTAGTCGAAGTGTTAAACATACACCAAACTAGCAATATAATTTTCATCATTGTAACATAAGGAAAGAACTGTTTTTATGTCCCACCAACAACTATAATCGGTTCTATCGGCGAAAATACTAACATCGGACGATGTGCTACGATGTCACGGGTGACGGATGAACGACCTTCCGAGTTTCTTCAATTTTTCATGTGTGAAGGGTGACGATATTCACATTTATCGTTTTAAAAATTGGGTGTAAAGATAAGAGAAGAGCACACCAGCCTGCAGGCTTAATAAAGAATTTTTTCAATTGGAGCACACAGAGAGTGAATTTTGACCACATGTTGACGCCGGGCCGAGAAGATAAGGAGGGGTCTTCAGTTTTTTCTCACTCTGTTAATAAACCCTTCTCAGATACTGGCCATGATTCACTGAAAACCATCATGACTCATTACCGCACGCGATCTGAGGATAAGAAAAACTCAAAGGGAGGCAGACGACGACGAAGGAAGGATCCAGGGATGAAACGAATACGCGATCTGTGTCAAACCGACCGTTAGACTTACAAGACTGAAAACCAATTAAGCTTCTCGTTACTCACGATTCCACGGCCTCCTCCCTTTCACCTGTTGCGCCCCGGCTTAGATCCAAGGTATTATTTCTCATTTTGAGTCTCAAACCGTCTTCCCCGGGGGTCGACCAAGTAGCCAAAAGAGAAAACCCTGTACTAACTTTAACGAAAGGAGGAGAAATCAACAATTCTATATTGATTAGACTTGTAAATGTTTCTAGCTACCAGCACTTACCAATCCTTCATATTACGCATTTTTGAACAATTTAACGCAGTTTACGAAAGGTCTTTCGTTATTTTTGCAATTGAGCCAATGTCGATCCTCAAGCTTTCAGTCAAGGAAAGACGATCGGAAGATCTCAGAGGAAATTACTAATGAAATAATTAATCTTTATGTAAGGCACTGGTTGAGATAAAAAAGTCAGCGTCACGAGCGGGATTCGAACCCTCAACCTTCGGCACAATTACTAGGTAAAGCAAAGTTGAGCAATCCTACCAAAATTAGTAGTTCATCTGCCATCCGAAAATCATCATAACTTTACGGTATTCCTAGCATCGCGGGAATTTACGATGGGAAAACAATCAATTTGAAACTGAATTCTCCAGAACAACTTAGAACTATAAGAATTTCTTTACGTGACAGGATGCAGGGCAAAATTTGCCAGGACCTCTGTATAATAAATTGTCATAAAATTCGTCTGGATTCGAAAAAAAAATCATCAGCCACGATTTCATGTCATAGGAAGATGGCCATATGATCATGTTTTAGGGGAAATTCATGAAAAGTCTGTTTCATGATAACATTTCAAATGTCACATATGTCAAAGAGAAAGAAGGAAGAAGGGAGGAAAAGCCAAACAGGGATAAAATTCTTAATGCTGAATATAATAGCTAAGCAAGAAGACAATAGTACTTAGTGAAGCCAATGTGCAAAGGATAGTTAAGAAAAAAGTTTCCTATACTATTAACTATTTCTAAGTTGGACTTTGCTCATCTAGTCCGGACGTACAGGAGAACTAGTTTCCCGAGTTGCTTTAATAACAAAACTGTACAATGACAAAAATTAATAATTAGGAGAACGTTGTCAAAATCATTATCAAGATCTATTGGAAGTGTATGCGGGCATTAGACGAGCGTGCTGAACAAACTGCTGACTTTTATAAAGGGATGTCGAAAAAAAGGGGGGGACTCCGGGCCGAAGTGTTAATTAATTAAAGATGATAAGGCTCAACAAAATTCAGCCAATTAATATTAAATGTGAAGTGTGGAACTGTCACAAGGCTTGGACTAAGATAAGAGACCGTCTGTCGGGATCGCAGCAATGTCCTGAGGAAAAGGATGTCATAATGTCTTGATTAACCCGTTGTGGATGCATGAACAATCGACATCCAGACAATCTTTGAATACATTATTAATATGATATCGTTAGAGAGAGAGAGAGAAACAAAAAACGATTTACATCAAAAAGTTATTTTCTTCTGCTCACAAAATTCACACCTAATACTGAAGATAGGTAAGTACATAGATAGATAGAAATATATATAGCGAGAGAGGGAGGGAGAGAGGGAGAGAGGGAGAGAGGGAGAGAGGGAGA
>CM077109.1:8544123-8557572 GCA_039619505.1 Cimex hemipterus
AGAGAGGGAGAGGGAGAGAGGGAGAGAGAGAGAGAGAGAGAGAGAGAGAGAGAGAGAGAGAATAGTACTAAGAAGAAAACTAGAGACCCCTAAGAATAAACAACATAAAATTTTTTAACAAATCTGGCAATTGAATTAATGAAGGTTTGACGTTACCATAGAATGAAATAAGTTGACCCTCCTAGGAAAGGACAAAGACGAATTACAAGCATAAGATGAAGTTAACATTTGAGATAGGGTACAGTTTCTTTTAGCAGATTACAAAACTATTTTTAGAAGAACACAAATACTGATGCCAACATTGCACTTAGAAGACGTACGCCATGAGAGGCAAGGATGTCTCCAGACCATCGGCTATTAATGCGCGGTGACGAGTTCTGGAATGGGATGTGTAAGACTTGACCAGTAGAAGTTGAAAGAATTTTTTGTTATCGGCGACCAAAGGGACGTGGATAGTGAGGTCAAGGAGTAGTAAGGAGGTTTGATGATTTGTCAAAATGTTTTGATATGATGGAGTGAATGTGCTGGATGTTAGAAGGCTGGCACAACTCAACAGGCCCGTGGTCGAAGTGGTCGCAGTAAAGTTTTGTACACGGTTAATGTAGTGTTATTAGGCAGGACAATTTAATCTGCTTCTTGATCCAGACCATACCAAGATTCCTTGTGGGCAAAAATGTGGTCGGTACATCTAACGCTTTCAATAGTTTAGTTAGGATTGTCAAGACCGATTTCGGGAATAGAAGTCTTCATAGTTGTTTAAATATTCCGTTAAGTTGTCTTTTAAATGTTCTATGGGTCACAGTCAGGCTGTAGTTTAAGTATGGTCCTAGGTATTTGGAACGGAAGTAGATGTGTCTCTTTAGTACTGAAGTACAGAGGAAGAATTTTCCCCCTATTTGAAGTTCTCGGAGTATATTTTTCTTCATTCAGCCTTGTCCTCTAATTTTTGTGCTATTCGATCAGCTACTGTACGTTCTGGGGTATTGGATGTAACATGGATAGGATTCGCGTTAGAAGACAAAATTGGAGTACCATCCACGTAGGTTGTGAAGATTAGAAGAAGAAGGTCAGTAGTACATGACAAGCCATTTCATAAAGACCGCCAAAACGGCATGAACAATCAATAAGGCAATGAGTCCCAATGATTTAGGAGGCAGAAGAACGGGACGGCGCAGCCACGCTGGATCGGGGAGTTCTGTTCAGTCGCTTTAAGTATTAGAAAAAAAGAGAAAAAAAGTGCGTGACGTTAAAGACTCACAAACTGCTTGTGTTGGATTCTTCGTCGGTTGGTACCCATTGTAGCAAGGTTCTTTATAGTTACATTATACATTTTTCTTTACATTAGCAAAAACGTATATTAAAAAAAATTACACTTAATTGCATGAACTTAATTTTACTGATAAGAAAATATTCTCTTTTCTTTTGCGTTTCTTTATAAATAAGTAACCTTTTATTGTCGTTTTGTTGATTCTATTGTTTGTTTGTGATATAAGATTTTTATGTTAAACAGCTATTATTAACCTACTTTTTTACAAGCATATTAATTCCCCAACGTCATAAATATGCTCCCACAAAATTTTAAGTATAAACTAAAAAAAGGATTGGACCAAGAATGTGCCCTAGTGTGACGCTTGTGCACCTTCGAAGAACTCGTTGCCCCACTTGGTCTAATAGGACGGCCAAATAGGATTTGAAGAGTAGGAAGGAAGTGCTTAATTTTGTAAAGTACTCTACTAAAAGCCTGTGATATGCCTAGTCTAAAAAAGATAAAATATTCTTCTCAAGCCTGTTTGATGCTTTTTTGTTCTGGAAAAACAATTAATTGCCATTTTTAAAACATTTTTACCTCGGGAAATTAATCCTGAAATAAAAAGGCGTGGGAGAATTTTGGAACAAAGGCTCAATTTTTCCCATAGTTCAAAAAGTTAATTGAGGATTTGCTCTGGTAAGGCGGATATTTATCATTATTCATTATTAAAGTGTCTTGGTTTTTTTGAGCCATTCATAATTTATAAGTCGTTAGTTTTTTGTTTTTCTATTGGTAGGTCTTTTGACATTCTTGGTTAGATGGTTTAATACTCTCAACTATTGGTTTGACATATGAACGTAAAACGAGCGGCAAATTCATTTTAAATTTTGAATAATTACAAAGTAATGCAGACAAAAATGTACAATAAACTTTAAAGGTAAATACAATTTTTAAAAAAATCTAGTTCTTTATTGCTGTCGTTAGTTGTAATGTATGTGTATGTAGTTTATGTTCCCAGGAAAGTGTAAGCGCGTTCTTTTTTCTAAAAACCCGATCCGGCCGTTTTTCGATCAGTACTTGATGAAACGGTCATGCAGAGGGTTTCAGCACGACCGATCTTAAAAGCCGAACGGTCCCCGGTAACGGCGTTCGAAAGTCAGGCGTTCATCAAAAGATCAAAAGGACCACCGACAAAATCGGCTCTAAAATTGCGCAAGAAAGGTGAAAACAGTCAAATTGCATTGAAATCGGGTTGAACAATGGGAAAAAATCAACGCCGTTTCGCGTAAAAACCTACGTGAAACTTTTGGTACGTCAAATCTTGAGGCCATTTCTAAGGGAAAACACGCAAGTTGATCGGATTAGACACTGTTCAGTGTCATTACTTCTAACTGACTAACTAAAGATTGTCATTGCAATGTAATCATAAATAATAAGACACATTTTTTATTGCAGGCCATAGAATTTCAGGAATTTCATCCATGTGAATCTCTATGATTTTCATTTTTTTTTTTTTTTTTTTTTTGTGGGGGGTATTTCAACTGTACTTTACATATAAATAATATATACGTATAAATCCTCGCCTTGCTGATTTTTTTCCCAACATCAAGAAGCCTATTTGTAAGAATGTCGGTTCGAATCCAAGGCACCTTGACTCGAACCCCGGACCTTCACCTCAACGCCAAAACCATTGCGACCAAATAATTTCAGGATTCATCCATGTGAATCTTTAGATCTATGATTTTCATCCTAAGCAATTTTTTCGGGGGTATTTCAACTGTACAGTTATGTGAATTCTAGGAGTGCCTGATTTTTTTCCCATCATAAAGAAGCTTATTAAGTATGTCGGTTCGAATGCAGGGCCGCTGGAGTCGAACTCGGGACCTTCGCCTCAACGTCAAAACCATTGCGGCCACCGACGCCCCGAATACAATTGTTACGATTCTATTTTTGATATAAAATTGTTTGTTTTAGCTTGTGTTTTTAATATTGCAAAAGTCAATAAAATCCATACTATCCCATCTCATCTCTTATGACCTACAGAGTAGAGACAACCTGAGAACAAAACGGAATAAGCGGTTCGAAAAGTCCAACCGAATTAAAAAAAATTAAATTAAGCCAATAGAACGTAAATCATTTTGTCAAAAGAAAAGAAGGAGAATTGTTAATCGAAAAGTTGGAAAAAAAAAATAGTTAGCCCTATGAAAAAGCGGGAATAAGCGGACCCAATATCACTTTGACGTCGATTCGTTTGAAGAAAAAACTACTTGAAACCTCTGGTACCTCAAATCTTCAGGCCATTTTAAAGCAAAATTGTGTAGAGGAATTTCGACGACTTTATGGGAAAATACGCAAGATTATCGGGTTAGAATCTGTTCAGTGACAGTATTTCAAAAAGACTTAACTGAAGATTAAGGCGGCCCACTACAATTTCAGTTATTTGGTGAAAGCGAATCTCGAAATCTTGATTTTCATCCTAAACAGTTATCTATTTTTTTGTCGGGGGTATTTCAACTGTCCGGTTATATGAAATATATAAGTGTGTATATAGTATATATTCGAATGCAGAGCCGCTGGATTCGAACCCGGGACCTTAATCTTACAGAGATAAGCGCCGAGTCAAAGCCTGAACCATCGCGTCAATCGACGCTCCAAGTATATTTGATACAAATCTATTTTTAGTATAAAATTGTTTGTTTGATTCCCTAGTTTCGTGGTCCGCTTGGCCAATTATCATCTTACAGGTTTTTAGTTTTGATAAAAAAAAGTCGATGGGGCGAGCGGTATTCGAACCCACGATCTTCGGCTAGATACGCCGCTGCTCTACCGCTTGAGCTATCGTGACCTCGACCTGTGGTTGAGATGAAAAATTGCTGTCCGAGTGGATCGAGCAGAAGATCGCGGGTTCGAATCCAGTTCGTGCCATTGACTTTTTTTATGTCAAAACTAAAAACCTTAATTTATTGTTTGTTTTAACTTTTTTTTAAATATAAATTTCAAAAGTCAATAAAATCCAGTCTATTCCGTTCTCATCTGACTTCATCTTATGACCAACCTGAAAGTTTATTTACACACGTCTCATTTAACTTCGAGCAAGACTGATATAAAATAGTTCTTACTATTCGAAGAATACCACTGGTACCCCGAATCTCCAAGCATATGGAGAGGAATTTCGACGACTTTGGGAAATTCTACATTTAGAAGAAAAAATACGTTTAGGAAATCATTACCTTAGTATGCCTTGTTTAATCTATAGCTTAAATGTTCACGAAATCTATTTTTATCTGACTTCCTGCACGATTTACAAAATAAGAACTACTACTTTAATCAATAAAATTTGAATTGAACTCAAATACTTTCATCTAATTTATATTTTCGCTGTTTCATTTTATCTCTTTATTTTTCTTTCGAAATTATTCAAATTATTGTGGACTTATATAAAAGAGGAATAATTGGTGTTTCATCACATCCGGGGTGAATTAAAATGGATGCAATTGTCAAAATCTGACTTTCGACCGTTGTTAGGGATTCGGTCCGGTCGAAGATTCGCACTTTCGCCGTGGGAAGAGGAAGGGAAAAATGGATTTACAACCGGCGTCTTTTTAACAGCCGTTACATCACGGACAAGTCGTGAGATTTACAACTTGAGGAATCCAGAAGAATAAAAATCTTTCCTTCTGATCAAAAATCGAAGCGATTAATGGCAATAAAAAGAAAGATTAAAACTCGGTAAACCTGGCTCTTGCGAAACGAGATCAATTGGAAAATTAACAGGCCGACTGTTTGTTTAAAAAAAAAATACCTGTACCAATTTGTTCTACGTTTTTTAATGATTATTATACCGACAAAGTTAGACAATATAGCGACATATTCAAAACCAAAGATTGTTTTCAAAGTCCGTATTTCTATCTAATTGTCATTACTCATTTTTGTCATCCAGTGTTGCCCCCAGTGTTGCCCAAACGTGGGAGGAGAGAAAAACACTCACCTTTTTTATAAATCTATCTCTTTCTCTTACAAATTAATCTCTACCAATGGCTTATATAAGGATGAATTAATTGAAAAACGTTATTCGGTCAATCGGTCCACGAATATAATGAATTGAATAAATCAAATGAAATATATATTACGAATCATCCTTGAAATTGTTTCAGTTACTTTTTTACTCTGTTTTACTATGATTTATTTTCCCAAACCGAGATATAGAATGCATGCCTAATGTCGCTTTTTTCTGAAAGATAGTGTGAAAATCTGCTTTTTCAATCCAACAGTCTGTCTCTCTAACACGCTCATTCATTTTTTTTTGTCAACCAGTGTTGCTCCCAGTGTTGCCCAAACGTGGGAGGAGAGAAAAGTACCGTCAACTTTTTTATAAATCTATCTCTTTCTCTTATAAATTAATCTTTACCAATGCCTTATATAAAGATGAATGAATTGAAAAAAAAAGGTTATTCGGTCAATCGGACCACGAACTATAATGAATTAAATAAATATAATGAAGTATATCTTCACGAAAGCTCTCCGTGGCCATTTCATTTGTCGCCGAGAATCCAATCCGATTACACGAAATTGGAAAAATGGCAAAAAGGAGGGTAAATTCAAAAGGTGAGGTTGAAATGGGGAGTGTCCGAGCGGATCGAAGTCACGATAGCTCAAATGGTGGAGCAGCGTCGTGTCTAGCCGAAGGCCGAGGGTTCGAATCCCGCTCGTGACACTTACTTTTTTATCTCGACTAAAATCCTTAATTAATTGGACAAGCGGGCCACGACAACTAGTGAATTGTTTTAAAAGTTAACTCAACCTTGCGTTAAATTACCTCAAAAAGTTAATAAACACCCTCCGGCCGGGTGAACAAGAGCGAACATTGAAATAAAGCCGATTTTAATAATTAAATCTTAAGTTGAGGACTTCCCTCGTGTCGCATGAAAAGCGAGGCCACTGGAATTAATTTGTCTACCTGGATGACCCGAGATTACCCGTTTAATCACTCAGGCTTTCCTCGTCGTTGAACAAATCGCGTTCATCACATTGTAAAACCCTAGGGGTGTTTAAAGGAAAAACATTTTCGGGAAAATAGCAACTTCCCACGATGTTTGAACAACAGGCTTTTTTTTTTTTTTGTCAACTTCCTTTTGGTATGAGACTTGATACTCGGTGGAATACGGATTCGCTCCGATGGAGACACGGATACCATTTCCTACAGAATTCACGTGAGAAAGCAGCTTGAGATCAACTAATAAATACACTTTGATAAAGAAGAAGTTAAATTGTTTCCGAGCGTCGTGGTCCGCTTATTCTCGCTGTTTTTTAATCAGTACTATCGCACTAACTACAGAGATAGATCAAATTTGTATTGCTCGTTTTATTTTCTAAGAAACATTTAGAGACTTTTGATTGAGACCAATCAATACAAATTCCTCTGATAAGAAAGTTAATGAATTTTTCGACCGCCCTGGTCCAATTTTTGGTGTTTTTCTTTCCCTGTAACATTCTGGTAATCGATTTTGCAAATCAAAGACAAATGAACTTTGTGTAAATTTTTTTAGGGATTTTACTCGAAGTTTAATAAAAAAAATCATTTGAGAAACACTGCAGTTAGATCTGTTTCGATCCGACTGGTCCGCTTGACCGCGCTGTTTTTGTTGGTAGTATTTACTCAACAATGCTATCTTATTTACTTTGTTAGCCTCACAGGAGTTAAATAAGAGTAACTTATTGCCAACAAAAAAATCGTCGAAGAAAAAATTATACGAAACAAAGAGGATTTTGATTGTTTCATATAAAAACTATATTGGGTCCGCTTGTTATTGCTGTTTCAGTGCCAATGCTTTTTATTTTTAACTGAATCTACCTACTTCCTAGGGCTTTGGTGTCGTATTGGTGTTAAATTTTTGAATGAGACGAATTAATAAAAATTCCTGCCATAACTGTTGTTAAAATTTTTCCTATCGTCCTGGTCGTCGTGGCTTGTCGTCGCCGTTCTTTTCGGTGGTATTTTCTGACATTCTTAGCCTTACATGTGCTAAATGAGAAGAGCTAATTGTCAACAAAAATCCTCCATTAAAAAAAAAAATACTATTTTGAGGATGTTGATTATTTTTGCTATTTCTTATCAGTGCCATCGCTCTTTATTTATAACTGAATCGGCCTACTTCCTCGGACTTTCGATTGAGACGCATTAATAAAAATTCTTCCGATAAAAACTACTGGTACTACTTTTCATAGTATACTGGTCCTCTTCTTCTCGCTGTTTTTCTTTCTCTTATAATACTCGGGGTCATCGCAGAAAATAAAATTTTTTCACGATTTTTAATGATTTCTGGTTATTTTTTTTTTTTTGATTAAAAATAACTGTTGTTAAGACTTTTCCGATCGTCCTGGTCCGGCTTGTTCTCGGTGTGTTTCCTTATCTGGTAATATTATCAAAATACGACCTGAAAACCGAAACGAGCGAGAAAAACCGGCCACAAGACGAATCGAAAAATCATCAAATTGAAATTTTATCAAATGTGATAAACTTCCAAAGAAAAAGCCCTTAAACATTTGAACAAATTTCCTGTCATATTTCTCCCGAAATCTATTTATTTTCAGGTTAAGTTATAACGCTAGGATTTCAACCGTACTGTGTAAAACAAAAATAGAAAATAGAAAAAATGAAAAAAAAAATGAAACCCTTCTTCCTTTATAAATTAAGTCCCATTAACTTTTCTATTGAAATTTGTCAAAGATTATCTTTATAAAATACCTCCATCTGTGCAATTCAAACAAAGAACAGGTTTTATCGAAGTAATAATAAATACGTTGACAGACTTTATGTACGCGATTAAAATGATTTTTTTTTTCTCCTCGCATACTGACCGTTTTATATGACGGCAGATTATGATCCATCTTACTTTTCCCCAAGGGGTTTTGCCATAATCCCACGCTTAATCTTATCTACATATGTAAATATTTTTTAAAATTCAAATTCCCTAAATATTTATAGGTTGTTTCTTGAATTTAATTAATTTACACCTCGGGGGAGGGGGCGGTGTAAAAAAGTCTGTAAGCTGTGATCACCATCGCGGCGTTCTTTAAATTAAATCATTGTTCAAAATCAATCAATTCATTCAAACGCCCATTAAACCTTTTAGGCGAGACGATAAAAATTAAATAGATTTATATCTCATCGAAAAGCAATTGCTTAATTTCAAGTGATTACATGCATCAGGTTACTTGCAAAAAAAAGCTTTGAAAACACACCGTATTAAAACGAAAAAAAAACAATTAAAAAGTTATTAACTAGTATATGAAAGGTAAAAAAACTTAATTAAGCCTGATATATATTTTAAACGATTTGTGTTTTTTAATTTATTCTAAAATTATGGCACAAACTTTGAAAAAAAATCAACGTTTGATTATAAACTTTGCGCTTCGGTTGACTTAATCTTCGAAAATTACACTTTCTAACTTTTGACAAAGGATTTTGAGGATTTGAAATTTGCTAATTATCTGTTAAGAGTCTTTGCAATTAACTTTCATACATTTTCTCACGTTAGCTGCATTTAAACTTCAAATAAAGAACGCAAACCGAGTAAAATCCAAGATAGTAGGCTTTGGTATTCAAAGCCAAAACGATCTATAT
The DNA here is from genome assembly GCA_039619505.1 of Cimex hemipterus. Taxonomy (NCBI): domain Eukaryota; kingdom Metazoa; phylum Arthropoda; class Insecta; order Hemiptera; family Cimicidae; genus Cimex; species Cimex hemipterus. The sequence goes on from CM077109.1 coordinate 8,552,997, forward strand.
AGGAAATTTTACGTTCGAAGCCATCGTGGTTCTTAGAAGGGCAGAAACGTCGTGAAATCTTTGTAGCTTTAGGGATTCATAAAAAAGAACACAAACTTTGTGAATTACAAACTCGTAGCCTCCAGGGGTTTTAGAAATAACACCAATTTTCTAAAATCCAAGTTAGTAGATTTCGAAATTCAGAAAAAGAACAAAAAAGTTGTTAATCACAAGATAGTAGCTTCCGGAATTCACAGAAAGAACAAAAACTTTGTAAAAATCCAAATTAATAGCTCTCGGGATTCACAAAAAGAACACAAAATTTGTAAATTACAAATTAGTAAATTGAACTGTTCTTCGAACGAATACAAACATTATAAGATCCAAATTAGTACTTTTCGGGATTCATAAAAAAACACAAAACTGCGAACTTTGTAAATTAGAAATTAGTAGCATCCAGGGTTTTTAGAAATAACTCAAAATTTGTTCATTAGAAGTTTATAATTTTCAGGATTCGTAGAAAGAACTCAAACTTCGAAAAATAAAAATTAGTAGCCTTTACGGTTTATCGCGAATTTGTAAAATCCAACTTAGTACTTTTCGGGATTTATAAAATAAAAACGCAAACATTGTAAACTACAAATTAGAAGCATCCACGGTTTTTAGAAATAAATTAATTTTGTAAAATATAAGTTTGTAAATTTCGGGAATCATAAAAAGAACAAAAAAATTGTTAAATACGAGTTTGTAGCTTTCTCGGTTCCTCATAAGAACACAAACGTTGTAAAATCAAAATTAGTAGATTGCGCGATTCACAAAAAACACAAAATTCGTAACTTTCCAATTAGTAGCTTCCAATGTTTTAAAAATAAATCAATTTCCTAAAATCCAAGTTTATCCAAATTTCGAGAATCATAAAACGAATACAAAACTTGTTCATTACAACTTTGGAGCTTTCGGGATTCGTAGAAAGAACACAAACTTCGAAAAGAATAAATTAGCAGCCTTTACGGTTCTTCGAAAGAACACAAACTTTGTAAAGTCCAAACTAGTAGCTTACGGGATTTATAAAAAGAACATAAAATTTGATAATTACATGTTAATAGCTTTTGGGTTTCACAATAAAAGCATAGGCTGTTAATTTCGAGTTAGTAGCCTTGAGGTTTTACAAAAGTAACACCAACTTTGTAATTTACAAGCGAGTAGCCTTTGAGGTTCAAAATAAAAACACAGACTGTCAATTTCGAGTTATTAGCCTTCGGGGTTACTGAAATGGACTGAAACTTTGTAAATTACACCTTGTTTAATTATCGAACCCCAGATTACGTAAAGCACTGGCCAACATTTAAAGAAAAAATGCAATAACAAAATGAAAATTGGCCCAATTGTAATATTGCCTAAACGAAACGCAGCATTACGCCAAAAGGGGAAACAATAGCAATTACAAATCCGGGGGAAATAAAATTAAAATTTAACAGGAAGGACTCAATAATTCAATACCATAATCCGACCATTGAGATTATCGCCCAACCGAGCTTCTCAGGTGGTGAAAAAGAAAATATTTCCGAATCGGCAAAGAAGAAAAAAGTGGATAATTGGGCCATTTTGTTTAATGACAGAAGAAATCCTTGAAATAATAACAAAACTACTTTCTCGTGCCGTTCAAACTTCATCCACGAGCCGAGCAAGAGTCAATTATGAAGTTGGACAACAGGTTTGTAAATATGGCATACATATTAATTATTAGTAGTCAATCTGACACACCTGACTGACATAATTAAAACAAATAAAATGACATGTCTTACACCCAACATCTGAGTTATTTCAAATGTTAAAAGCAGTTTCGATTTCAGATAAAACAAAAATTAATTAATGATTTTCTTTGTGAACAAAAAAATTATGAAATTTAAGTATTCAATAGACGTTTAAAGCATCAAAGTTTAAAAAAAATGCAGCAAGAATGGGCGTATCTGGAAATCCGTGAGATTCAAACTTTTGCCAATATTTTTTAGAAAAAATATTAGTTTAGGGGATGTTTTTTTACATAAAATTAAATTATTGCGAGTACATAAGAAACTCTTAATGGAAACATTAAACGATCAAGGTCTAAATGGCGATACTTCTTCTCTGTCTTCTTGTGGAAAGTGCAAAACTTGACATTTTTGACACAAGCAAAATCTAAGGCTTTTCAAGTCGGGATCGTACTTCGTTTCTGTTATATTTTCAGACTTACTGACATCCGGACAACCTCGAAAACACATTTTAAAAAAACACAACACAACACATGTATCCCTTGAGTTGTCGGTACCAACTTTTTGCTTCGGAAGCGCTTCTGCGAAGGAGGATCCGATCGTGCGGTAACGCCTCGACGTCGACCTGATGTAGACGGTGGATCTGAAGACGTGACCGGCTCTGCGGCCTTCCATAGCACAACTGAGCCCCACTTTGGGTCCGCCCGGTCCCACCTCGTAGCGAACACTGCCGGCCGGCCGAACTCAAATTACTCACCGGGATGGAATCCCCTCTTTGGACCCATTTGCCACAATTATCAAAGATTTGATAGAAAACACCATAGGAGCCGGTGGAAAAGGTTTCAATGACATAATAACAGGTAGGACGGGTCGAAGGATAGCATCAAAACGTTTGACCTTGGCCATGTTGAAAGTGACACAAGCAAGGAACGCAGTTAATTATTAATAGAACAATAATTGAACCTCAGCATGGGTCAAAATAACTATTTTTACAATTAATTTAGGTTTTTTGTTAAAATAAAAAAGGACGCCACGATACTTCAAGTGGTAGGGCAGCGGCCTATCAAGCCGAAGATCGTGGGTTCGAATCCCGCTCGTGACATTGACTTTTTAACCCAACTAAAAACCTTAATTAATGGTCAAGCGGACCACGAAATTAGTGAAGTTATGATTATTGTTTAGGTGATTATGCACCATCCAAAATAATAAGTATTTGATTCTGAGAGAAATTTTACGAAAGAAATATTGGCGACTGTTCTTTCTGTAGATCATGCTGATCGGAAAACCTTGGGCCTTTTTGGTATCCTTTGTGATTTACACATTATAGTCATAAAAAACGTTATAAATAAACCAACATTTTAAACAATCCTAGTCTACATCGACGGTCAAAGTAAGAGCCTCAACATCGAAAAATCGAGGCTAACAAGGGTTCAAAATGTTTCACAAAATATGAAAATGTCACGCTTCGGAAAACTGAACCTTGTAGAATTCGCGGTTCAATCTGAGGACTTTGAAAAATCCACATTACTGGCTGTCGTTTTTTACATTTACGAGGCAAAATTCGCAAACTACCACTTATCGCCTGTTTTTTTGTTTTCAAATTTTTTGACCTCAACTCGTAAAAATTCCAATCACTTCACTACAGCCTTCAACTATTCAGTATGAACTTAACAACTGAATTTATTTGGCGATGTAACCACTAATTGCACATCCGTTGTCGGCAGATTTTTAACCTTGGCCCATTGTTTTGAGCATTTGAAATTTGAAAACTACTCGATTGCAGTGTTTGTACTTAATTCGAAAAAATCCTTGTTCACGGTTTTTAAAAAGAACATATATTTATTAAGGTCCTAGTTACTAGCCTTTGCGATTCATAGAAACAGAAAATTGTTAATTACGAGTGTATGGTGGTTAGTGACCGTTAACCGATAATTATTCAGAAATCGTGAGATGCGGTCTGGTATGATGTGGATTTCAGAAAAACATTTTCTATATCGTGCCAACGTTTGGATCTTTAATGATATCAACTTCTGGGCTCTGAGGCACTCTCGACACGAGTCACAAGAATGACACATCTACGCGCTAAACAAACACTTTGACCCCCTGAAGATGATATCAATAAAGATCGAAACGTTGGGACGATAAAGAAAATGTTTATCCGAAACCTGCATCACACCAGACAGCATCCCACGAATTCTGAATAGTTAAATCACAAGTTATAAATCTTCAAGATTTTTAGGAAGAAAACAAACTTGGAAATTACAAGTTAGTTACTTCGGGGTTCAAAGGAAAAACAGAGACTTTGTGCATTTCGAATTACTAGCCGTCGGGATTCGTAAAAAACGTAATTTTGTAAAATTACAAGCCTTTTGCATTTGGGGTTCATCGAACGAACACACGCACTGTAAATTTCAAGTTAACAGCTTTCGGGTTTATTAGAAAGAAGGCAACTTTGTAAATTGCAATTGCTATCCAACAAAGTCTGTAAATTTCAAGTTAGAAGCATCCAAAGTTCTTTGAAGTAGACACACTTTGTAAATTTTCCGTTAATAGCCATCAGGGTTCTTACAAAGAACAGAAACTTTATAAATTACAAGTTAGTAGCCTTTACGGTTCATACAATGAACGGACGCATTGTAAATTACAAGTTTCAAGTTCATTCAACAAAGACTATGAATTCAGGTTCATAGCCGTCGTGATTCTTAGGTAGAACACAAATTTTGTACATTTCAAGATAGCCTCCCGGGTTCTTCGAAAGAACACAAACTTCATAAATTTTAAGTTAGTAGTCAAGAAAGGCTTTGTGAATGTCATGTTAATCGGCATCAGGTTTCTTAGAAAGAACA
>CM077109.1:8574787-8597358 GCA_039619505.1 Cimex hemipterus
TCTCTCTCTCTCTCTCTCTCTCTCTCTCTCTCTCTCTCTCTCTCTCTCTCACACACACACACACACACACACAAAACAGGACATTTTCGTCAATGGACTGCGTGAGGTAATCAGTAAAAGAGAGACTGGACCTTCTGGAATATTTTCCAAAGACCTATTTTGGCAAATCTTCGGAAGAACCATGCCCGAGGAGGCGTGGTATTTTTCAGCACGTTTCGACCATTTCCCACATTGCGATTTTAAACCTCGCTCCTGGGCTTCTGAGAACGCGATTCGTTTCTCACGCTAATTTGCATCAATTAGCGTCCTTCTGAGTGCAACGCCGAGATAAAAACCGCCCCCCAACCACGAGTTCAAATAAACGCCGAATTTATATTTTATTGCCAATAAAACAATTCGCCGTTGTGCCAACGTCACGTTCTGTTTGTTTGAAACTGAACATCCAGTCATCAATATCGTACCGATTCATCGTACAAATTGACCACGATCTTTTCATTAATTTGGTCTACTTAGTGATGGCTTTTATGGTTTAATTTGTATAATTCATAGGAGTCCTTGGTGATCCTATGTAAGATTTATATTAAAAAAGTACCCAGTAGTACGTGTTATATTATAAGAAAGTGTAATTTAATAGGAAATGGATAGTGAAGAGGTTTATGGTCATCAACTCCTTCCTGTTGGGAGAGAGGTAGACTTTTTCTTCCTGTTTGGCACCAGTATATGCTAGTGGATAGGTAAGCTTTTCAACTTGTTTTTACACGTTTTTTCCTCAATTGCTAAAACATTTGTTGTTTAGATGATTTCGCATCGGCCGGTTCAGCTGACAAAAAATTGTGTGGCCCTTCACACTTCGACGGTTATTATCGTGTCATCAAACATTTGACAACTCCTAGTTCACTTTCCAAGTTCCTTGGTTAGTACAGTTGACTCAAACCTTCTCCTCAGTAGAGATAGGACATTGAGTGTCGTTGCTACAAATCGTTTCCCTGGGCTTCGCCTATCTATTGGGCAGTTCATATGGTTGGCTGTTTCTTTCTCCTTATTTCATAACCTACAGATCGGGTCATCGTTGATTATCTCCATTTTGTCCACACCAATGACACATTGACCACAAAAATAAAAAAGTGGCCTCCTGACACTTATTAAAAGATCTGATTTATAAGGCACTTCAAACTCAGTCGATGTACAGACAGGATAAGCCTACAGTTTTCCCTACAATCAGCAACTAGTTACGTTTAATGACGATCTATACCGACGCAGCAAGGGTGACGAGACTTTCTTTGAATACAAGATCATCCAGAGTCCAGGACGTTGTTATAATTTTGACCTCCGCCTTATTGAAACCTGTAATATAGAGGGCTTTTCAAACACAGTTAATATGGATGCAAGAAAGTTCAACTGAAACAGCAAAGAAATTGAAAACTCAATTCAAATATAAGATTACCCAGAACAGATCAATTAGAAAATCACGAAATATAACTTGTCAATTCGTATGTTTTTACTGAATTTACGGAAAACGACTGCAATATCTCAATATCTAAGGAATTCGATTCTAACCTTATTCCATAAGCTAAAAAGGTAAGTTTTTTAATGTAGGACTTTAGGAGGCACTCCAAAAGCAGCCAATCGAGGAGCAAGATAAGCCAAAAAGTGTAGCTTTGACATACTTAAATGGTATGATACGGTAATGAGGATACCAGGAAGCTGGGTTGTGCTCCCCAGGCACTGCAGCCTTCTGACTTATTGAACCGTCCTAGATTCTCAGTTCAGTGCAATACACTTCTTCTTGGAAGTATCACGTCATTTTGATTTGAAGTTGATTCCCAAAGTTTTTCCCATATTTTAGGTTAAATCTCCATTGAGCTGTTGCTTCACATTCGAACATGTTTCCACACAATCTGCAGATGGGATCATCGTTGTATATACCCATGTTGTGTAGATGTTTTCTCAGATGTCAGTCGTCGGTTAGCAGTCCGACCACTCTTCTGAGTCTGGCCCTCTACAACTGTTGCAGTAAGTTTACCAGTCTTGGTGAGGGTTGATTTATCATAAGCTTCATAAAATCATAAGGTCCTAGCACCTCTAGAGTTTATCCACTTCGCCTTTTGTTTTGTTTGGATCCGTTCTGCGATGATGGATTCTACAGTTGTTTCTGTAACCGTATACGTTCGAGACATATGTACGGTATTTTAGATCCTCCTTTGGCCAATGCGTCTGCTTTCTCGTTACTCGACATTCCTCTCTCTCCCTGGCACCCAAGATGTCGTCCACTTCTCCTTTTCTCTTTTTTTTGACCATTTCTGTGATGGATGATTCTGTGTCCCTTTTTATTATCCCAAGAATAGGTTCAGGACATGTAAACTCCTGCTCAAAATTAACGCACCACTTCAATATTTCACCATATGTTTTTCTCAGGTGTTTTTTGAACGTTATTTTTATTTTTAGTATTGTAGGTTATTAATAATAAAACATTACAAATGAAAATGAAAAGCAGAAAAGGACGGTAAACTTTATTAAAAAATATTCCATAAAAAAGACTGAAAAGGTCAAAAATTTTCATTTAAGTTCAAACACAAATTTAATTACTCAGTATCTGGTGTTGCCTCCCCTGGCTTTGATTACTGCATCCAGGCGTCTTCTCATGCTGTTGATGAGGTTTTTTACCCTTTCTTGTGGAATATTCTCCCATTCTTCCAATGCCGCTTGGCGCAGTTGCGAAAGGTTGCTAGGAGGTTGTATTCGGCTCCTAATCCTTTTTTTTAGCTGATCCCAGATATGCTCAATAGGGTTGAGGTCAGGACTACGAGCTGGCCATTCAATCCGCTCAATATTCTGTTCATTTAAAAATTCTTCCACCGATCTCGCACGGTGAGGTCTAGCGTTATCTTGCATGAATAAAAAGCCTTGTCCAATATTCCTAGCGAAAGGCACTACATGAGGTTGGAGGATCTCTTCCACATACCTTGGTGCATTTAGAGACCGTCCTGGAACAACGACTAACTCTGTGCGGGCCTCCATGCTGATACCTCCCCAGAACATGATGGAGCCTCCACCAAAGGCGACGCGAGGAATAATATTGCACTGAGCAAATCTTTCTCCACTTCGTCTCCATGTCCGAGCACGACCATCTGGAGAATTAAGAGCGATTCTAACTTCGTCAGAAAATAAAACTCTCTTCCAGGCATCAAAACTCCAGTTGAGGTGATCCCGGGCAAATCGCAGCCTGGCTACTCGGTGGTCTCTGGTCAGTAGTGGCCCTGAAGCAACCCGTCTACTGCTCAAGCCAAACTCATTCAGCCTTCTTCGAACAGTGGGAGCCGAAATTGAGACATTCCTGGTGCTTTGAAGGAGGCTACTCATTTCCGAACTTGTCACCTGCCTCGTTCTGAGGGCATGTAAGCGCAAAAATCGGTCATCCCTCTCGGTCGTTGCTCTTGGACGTCCTTGTCCAGGCCTCCGTGTGTTGCTGCCAGTTTCATTGAACCGTTGGAGAGTTCTTCCGATGGTGGTATGGTGACATCCAATTATTCTTGCAACTTGTCGCTGGCTGTAGCCCTCCTCAAGAAGAGTCATCGCTCTGACGGCTTCACGCTCACTCAAATGTCTTATGGGCGCCATAAGTTCTAAATTAAAGTTTAAACTTCCAAAAGAAATGGTGTCTGTTAAGCAGATGCAGTGAAACTGAGGAATAAACCAGGAGGAAACTCTTGTGTATCTTACCAAATCCATTTCAAAGCGGATTAACACGATTGTAAACAATTCTTGTTTACTTTTGTGGGATTGTGAAGCATAAAAAAGAGAATAAACATGAAGAGATTTAGCTGGATTTCTCTAAAAAGAATTTCTGTTTAAAAATTAAGGTGGTGCGTTAATTTTGAGCAGGAGTTTATATGGTCTATACGTTCCTATGGACAGTGGGCCTGACTTTTCATTACCCAAAATTTCTTGGTGTCCTGGTCCGCAAGATATCGTCAAGCCGTGTTTCCCCAGGTTTTAGAGATTTTGGATGCATTTAACGACTAACGTTGATGTGAGTTCTTCCTTGCTTATGATCCGGTAGCTGCTGGTATATCCGATCTTATTTCGTTAGGATAACCACTTATAAAATTTCCCAAGGCTTAAGCGTTGATGGCATGTAGTTTATTTTGAAACAAGGTGTACTTACAAGGATATTTTGGGCCTGTGCAAAAAATGCCTGACCCGGTTTCTTTATTTGTTTTCCTTTTAATGTTTTGCTCATCTGTATGCCATGTCTGAGTTCATCTTAATTATTCTTCAATTTTGTAGTCTATTGAGAATTTCTAGGTCTTAGTCTTCATTTACTCAGTTCTTCTCTAAGAATGGGTGTTTGATTTGATTAATTATTGCTGTGCCTTAAGTCTTTAATTCCACCCAATTTGATTGTTTCTGGAGCACAAATGAGCGTTTCCTTATTTCTCCTTTTATAAATATTTCCAATGCAGGTACGTTTAGTAGTATTTGTAGTGCAAATGACTGAGTTGTTTTCTTTGCTTCTGTCATACATTGGTTTTCTAGTCTTTGTACGCTGTCTAAACGATCGGGGAGCTTGCTTTTTTTTCTAGGCTTTGATTAACGGATTAACGTGCCATAGGATAATTCGGGTCTTATTACTGCAGTATAGCAAATGGACAATTTTTTTTTTTATTCTTTAAGACCACGAAATCTGACTTCTTTTGTCGTAAAAGGATTCCATTTCCGTTAGCCCAGTTACTATTTGAAGAATTTCTCAGTAAAGGATTACCATCTATCAAATACTTCTTCGGGTCAGTACAGCCTTACTTTCACTACGATCTCTATCTCCACCTCTTGTGATAAAGTCTAGAAAGACATTTATTAAATCTTTATCACACGAAGAACGGCGAGGGGAGACTACTGGCTTCAAGCGAACTTGTGCTAAATTGAGATTTAATTTTATTTTTGTTTCTGAATATTACATGTTAATACCAAGGGCTTACACGGATTACGATACAAAGTACATTTACCGACTTAGTACGGCCCATTAAATTCTAATAAAATATGCAGTATTAATGAATTATTCAACATGGAAACATCGACTAGAGATTCCAGGGATGGAGGAAAAATTCCATTTTTTGTATGAGAAACACCTTGAGATTACGACTCATAATTTTTTTATTCATGATTCCTGTTTCCTGAGGAACGGCGCAGGTCACACTTCTTTATTTTTCGAAAAATGGTTAAGATCACTTTCACAACACTGCGCCCTGGAATAAGTCCATAAGCGGAAATACTGGCTTCTTCGGAATATATGGGTGGACAGGTGTGGGTTCTTTGGTGTTTAGGTCTCATTGCTATTAGGACTTTTATCCTGAATGCTTGTGTGCCAGAGACGAAGGATGGCTTGTTATTTTTTGTTATTAACTTGGTAAGTACTGTAATAAGCGTGGAACACACACGATGCTACCCGACGCCATGTCTAGAAACATTGGTAAGGTGCACATCTATCCGACATAAAGCGCACGTCACGTACAGTCCACAGCGTGTATCGCAAATAAATATCACAATTGAAACGACTCTTTTGTTTTTAATGCATTACTTTGACCAAAGCCATGAAATAAATTGTTACCAAATATAACTGTTTTAAATAAAGTTACTTCGGTGTTTCATAAATTTTCTGCCTAAGCATGACAAATGATTTTTATAAAAACTAATGAATTTTTTATCTCGTTTAATTTGGTTTATATTAAAATAAGGATGTTGTAATTAACGTAACGACAAAATTACATATACACAGTTTGAAATAAACTTAAAAAAAATATCGGTGCAATTGTATGAACAAAACAGTGAAATAAATTGTAAGTTACATTTTATGAGCCAAACGGTGTAATAAAGTTCGTTAGTTTTGGTTGAGATAAAAAAGTCAGTGTCAAGAGCGGGATTCGAACTCATGACCTTCGGCTAAATATGCGGCTGCTCTACCACTCGGGCTATCGTCACTACGATCTCCCTGACACCATCTCTCCTTCTCAACCTACAACCCTTCGAATTTTCACTTTTTTAAAATTTTCAAATGTCGTGTAATCAGCATTCGATTCTTAACGATTTAAGGAGTGGCCATGGTGAACTGTTAGTGAAGTAAAACTTCTATTACATATTAAATATTGATCCATTTATGTTTTACTGGTCAAGTTTCTTCTTCCAATTAATTATTCTTTTTTATGTAAGATTTTTGGTTGAGATAAAAACGTCCGTGATTCGAGAGGATGGAAGTCACGTTAGCTCAACTGGTCTGAGCCGTGGCCTATTGGGCCGAAGGTCGTGGGTTCGAATCGCGCTCGTGGCACTAATTTTTCATCTTAAGCGAAAAACCTTCGATGAAAATGATAATTAATTGTATTAATTAATATGGCCGATTCAGACCAGTAAACAAATATAGAATTTAATCACTTTTAACTAACAATTTATTACATGTTTTTGTTCGTTAAATTTATTATGACAACAATTTATGCCCTGGCTCTCCCCTCCATGATAGAGGCAAGGATAGACGAGTTCAGTCTAGGCTAGGCATTGCGAATAGAACGATAGTTGAAAAAAATCCAACTGATAGCCCATCAAAACAGATCAGTATCCTTTTTCTTTCCTTATTATAGAATTTATTTCTATTGTGAGGCACACACTTTGATTTATAGTTCTGTTATTATTATTATTTTTCATTTAAAGATCAATATTTTCGTTTTTGCCCTTCAAAATTCACAAAATTATTAGTTTGTAACCAAGAATCATCTTCTGTTCACTTATGTTTTATCCTTTTTTTTATATAACGTTTTCGTTTTCATAAGAATATACATTTTCTTCTAAGATACAAACAGAGGTGTCCCTCTTTAATTGTGTTATTAATTTATTCCAAGCTGAAATTCCTTTGATTTTGAGACTGATCTCCGGCCTCCAGGGTATAATCACGCCCTAAAAGAAGGAGCAAATCGTTCCTTTAAACTACCCGGCCATATTATCTACGAATTTATTAAAAGATTTTATTCGTAAAATTTATCTAACATTTTAGTACAAGATTTTGCTCATAACATTTACCTACCAATTTATTATACGTGTTTCTCATAACATTTAATTAACAATTTAATGCACAATATGCTCGTAAAATTTAACTACCAATTTATTACACGGTTTCATTCGTAAAATTTAACTAACATGGTTGTGCTTGTAAAATTTATATAACATTTTCGTACAGGATTTTGCTCATATAATTTAACTAACAATTTATTACAAGATTTTTCTCATAAAATTTAACTAACAATTTATTACACAGATTTTGCTCAAAAATGTATGTAACCAGGGTTTGATCGTGTAGCGTCGAGAACAGACTAAGAGAAGTGAATTGAATACTGGTATTTTATGTAGTTTATTTCAAACTATACGTATTTGTATATTTAACGTATATTGTATACTTGTGTCATGGTTATGGCTATACAGCTAATAAAAAAAGTTTTTTTGTCTGTAAGCTTACTTTAATGTAAACCAACTTAAACGAACTCAACAATTCTTCAAAGCACTTAATATATTTTTTTACAATAATTAAATTTAATTAACAATTTATTAAATGGTTCTGCCCATAATAATGCATTACGAGCAAAAAAGGCGTTGCGATTGTGATACTGATTGATACACGCTGTATGGACTGTACATGGATAATATAAATAAGAAGGAAACAAAATATGATTATTTGGAAATCGTGTGATGCGGTCTGGTGTGATGCAGGTTTGAGAAAAACATTTTCGTTATCGTGCCAACGTTTCGATCTTTATTGAGATCTTCTTCAGAGCCCAGTGTTTGTTTTCTGTGTAATTGTTCCATTCTTGAGTGCCGTGTTGAGGGGAGGGGCCTCTCAACACGACACGCAAGAATGACATAATTACACAGAAAACAAACATTTTGAGCCCTGAAGATGATCTCAATAAAGATCGAAACGTTGGCAGAATAAAGAAAATGTTTTTCTCAAACCTAAATCACACCAGAACCACCACCACACTAAGATCACCAGATCGCAACTCACGATTTCTGAATAATCATCGATTAACGGTCACCAATCACCACACAATTAAAATATGGTCGTTCAGTTATTGTCCTTAGTTCGGAACTAACTCTACCTGGATGAAAAGTTCGGATAAGTTACTTCAATCCGTCTTGGCAGTTTTGCAATTAGGCCGCCCTTCTTTTTTTTCCGTCTTGGGAAAGATAATTTATTAAGCCGGGGGGGGGGGGGGGTCTGGTTGGAAGAAGATTGGCAAATCGTCCTGTCACGACAGGTTTTCCCGTAAGGAATCAATCTCAGGACAAAGCCAGAACCACTTCGGTCATTAATTAAGTTTTTACTAAGTGTTCCGACTTAATCAATTTCCTTTCTTTTTCTAAGCGTGTAATTTCTTACAAAATCTGAAAGTGGTAATGAGATTCGGTTGTCGTTATACAAAATCAAATGAAACATCCGTCATAAAAAAAACTTGGCGTAACTTAAGACGTTGTGAACCGTCGAAAGTATTCTTCTCTAATTGGTGCGTATATAAAGAATGGTGTTTCTGGTTTTTTTTCTTTTTCTTACAACATCCCACTGTGGTTTCCCGGTCCATTGGCTCAAATAAACGGCAACACCGCCAGCAGCAGTGGGTATAAACCTATTTTCGCATTCGGACTCTTCGGACGATAAAGAATATCGGGGGAATGCCGTTTAACAACTTTTTCACCTTTTGGACGGTTCGTAAAAACTAACGGCACCAAAAATTGTATAAACCGGCCGAAAACAGGAGCCGTGGGAGGCCATGGCGTAAACGAACCTCCAGGGTGATAAATAAGTACTTAAGCAGGATGCGAACTTATATCTACTAGCTAGCTTAAAACTACTCACGGTTCTGCAGAAAAATAATGTTCTTACCTGTAAAAGAAGAAAATCAAAATTAAAAAAAAAAATCAACAAATATTATGAAAGTAGTAAGATAAATAGCGTAAATAAGCTAAGCATTAATTATTACACAATCTAAAAAATTTTGATCATCGTTCATTAAATTTTTCAAGTTCGACTACACTGCGAAATAGATAAATAGGTTATTATTTAACATAATATTGGCGGGCGGGTTGACAAGAAACTAGATAGACAAAAAGATCAACCGACCGGATAGGTCTGTATAACAAGACTTGCTCAATCTGCGGCATAATTTTCATAAATATGCAGACGATGCATCGGTGACCAGGAATTGACTGTAAGGTAAACTGATAAACTGGTTCGTAGAAGGAGGGTCATCTTTGCACTATGAATGGTACGCCATGCGAGGTTTTGTCCAGCATGCAGAGAAGGTTGCTATGAGATTTTACTAACACTAACAGAAGATGTTCCACTGCATCAACGACAAAGAAAGATTCTCCAGCTTGATAGATGCCCCGCGCAAATTCTACACAGGTTATAACTTATTTGAATCGTCACTTCAGGGATAGGTGGATGGGACCTCATGGCCCGATCTGTTGGCCTCCTCGGTCACAAGTCACTCGGTTTAACTCAACTTGACTATCTTCTGAGGGGGAAGCTAAAAAACTAATGTCTTCGCGAATCATAACCTAGCAACTTCAGTTGATGAACTGCGGCAAAGGACAGAAAATCCTTGTCAATCAATCTCTATCGCTCTGAGCACCAGTGAAGAATCGGTAAAAAGAGAAAATCTTAGCATTGTTACGCCAGGCAGGAAGCTCATACATGAAATATAATTAATAAATAGCAAACCTAATGAATGTTTTTGTTTTGAAACTCTTTGAACTTTGTCATTTTTTGATCAATTTAAAATTCTATTCCACCACTTGTGTTCAGGGTAGCAAATCATCTAAAATGACATTTCAGGAGGTATAGGGTCATATCTAAAATTTTCAAGTTGAACTGGTCCTGTGTTACGCTGTATATTTATTCCTCCCAAAAAATAAAAATGACACTTTTTATTATCACCCTGAGCAATGTCGGGTTATAAACCTAGTTTATGATATAATGAGTCCTAATTGTGCTTTACTTTGTCAATTTTTTATGGATACCAGATTCTCTCCTGAGCACTGCAACTGTACAGCTTTGTGTACTTTATCCCTGACTCCATATTTTTGGAGGTGAACTTGCAACACAAATGTGAACTTGAGCCCCCGTTGTGTTCTTCCATCGAAGAAATTCATTTTTGAAGGGGGTTGGGACCAAATTCAGGGTCGCTGAGATATGAGTGTCGTGTCAATTTCTTTCAATTGCGGCCATCGGTCCCCTCAGGCGTCAGAAAAATTACAGAGACAACGGTGGGAATCGAACCGACGACCGCGGGATCTACTAGCCGAGAATCTGACGTCTTAACCACTCGGCTACCGCGGCCCCCTTACTTTATCAATTAGTACGACTTTAAGGACTTCCGTTTAGTTTAGCAGTTTGGAGCAAGCAGCAGGAATCGAACCCACACCACCAACTCGGAAGGCTGAGGTTATATGCCATTATATGCCCGCGATGAACTCGGCTACTTGACTTTAATCAGCTGAAAATGTTATCTTAACCATTTTATATTGAGGTAACATGTTAAGCTGAACGCTTAAAATTTAATTTAAGATGGTGGGAGAGGGTTCGAACCTTGGAAGTCTGTGAAGGCAGATTTACAGTCCGCTCCATTCGTCCGCTCGGGAATCCCTCTTGTTATTTATAACCAAATTTTTAACGGTGCCGGCACCAAGAGTTGAATTCGGGACCTACGATTGCTCCACTGACTGAGGTATACTGCTGCACCAAAAAATTATATATTTGTCTTTTGCCAATAACCTATTTTAAAATGAAAGTTCAAACTTATAAGGTTATACTTGTTGAGGTATAGAGAATTTGAAAAAAAAAAAAGGCAAAAAGGAGAGAATTCAAATGGTGGGGTTGAATGGGAAGTTAGTGTTTGGGAGGTTCGAAGTCGCGATAGCGCAAGTGGTTAGAGAAGAGGCGTATCGAAGGTCGTAGGTTCGAATCCCGCTCGTGACCTGACTTTTTAATTTCATCTAAAAACCTAAGTCAATTGAAAGATTATAGACAATTAAATTTAAAACGTATGATTTGTCTTGGTTTTTTTTTTTTTTTTTTTTTGATAGCGGAATTGGTTGAAGAGAAATTCAGCCGAACTACCTAAAAAGACACCCTGCAGAAATTTGTTAAGATATTTACATCTATCCACAGAAAGGTACATAGCTAGGAATTTATTTGTGGGCATAGAATAGATTTGTTTTTATGGTCGTTATGGATTTTATTGTTTCTGAAAGGCAAACGACAAATTTAAAGGGATGAACATTAAAAAGAGACATTTTCATTTGATGTTCCGAGGGTCCGTTTGATCATCAACGTTGACAGAACCGCAATAATATCACGAAGGGTGGGCGTGAAAGTGTCAGCGGAAGAACGGCGCTCGGTGGCGAGCCGGGTCAGATAACGGGCGTGAAGTGAGTGTCGCACCTCTCACTCGGGCCGGGGTACTGATCAGAAGACGTGGGACGCCAGCCGAATTGGAACAGTCTCGTACAAATCGACGCGAGTACAACGGCATTAAATCAGGGTCAGTCGGGCGAAACCCAGGTACATGCTCGTCGCTTGCGACATGCGGCGATAAAACAGAAATACACTTTTCTCAAAAGCATCTGTTGAAGATTGAAAATTACCGTCCTCGGGACACTTCCGGAAAATCGCCTCCGCCCCTCGACTCCAGCCAGATACAAATAGGGTCCGCTTAGCCAAGCTCAACCACCTAGAACTGGCCTGTAGTAGAAAACTTCATCCTTTACGACAAATTGTTTTTACTTTATATAACTACATTCTATTTACTTGTTTTAAAGTTTAACAACTGATTCTGTCAGAATCATCAAGATTTAGAGGGATTCTGTTTAGAAACATTTCATCATCTCAACACGATAACACAACGTCCATGCACCCGGGAGATCGCTTCAGACAATTATTTTCGATTTTTACGAACTGTAATGGGTTATAAACTATGTTGAAAATTGAAGAATCTAAAATGGAAATTTTTCGATTTGCGCCAAAATAATAAGTGTTGCCAATCAATAAACGGGCGGAAACAAAGCAAAAGCCACATTACGTCCGCCCCAAACTCACGGGATTCCCTACTAACCTCAAATAAAATTGCTTAAGTTGGTATTGCTTTGAAACAACTTTGGTCAAGAAGGCGTAAAATTATAAAATGATGTTATAAACTGTATTGAATATTGAAGAATCCAAAATGAAGATTTTTCAATTTCCGACAAATAAATCAGTGTTGCCAATACACGGGCAGAAACAAAGCTGCGTCGGCCCTAAACTCATGGGATTTCCTACTAACCTCAAATAAAATTGCTTAAGTTGGTATTGCTTTGAAACGACTAAATGGATTGCCTACTAACCTCAAATAAAACTGCTTAAAATATTGCTTAGAAACAAGTTGGGGCAAGAAAGCGTGAAATTTGGAAAACGGAGATTTTCGATTTGCGCCAAGTAAATCTGTACTGCACGGGCCGGAAAAAAATGTTCACGTCAAACACTTAACACTGAAGGAAACTCAGTGTACCCGCCCTAAAATCACGGGCTTAGCTAACCTTTAGGAAATTTGCTAAATGTGGTGTTGCCCTGAGGCACCATTGGGCAAGAAAGGTTAATGGACTTGTTTTATCTCTCGAGTCGGTACTAGCTGTTACATGTACCCGGGGCTGACCCACACATTCGAGTTTTCTTCCCTTTCCTGTTTATTTAGGTTATCATTATTTCTTGATTGTCGTCTTCACGCGAGCTGGATCCCGTTGGCCGGCACGAGTATGGAATTGACCGTTCCACGTTTCCTTCTATTCCCCCGTAGAAGTTGTTTTTGTAATCTTTACACATGGTATTATTGATAGACTTTCGCCGAACTGAAGAAAGTGTGTTGAAAAGGCCAAAGGGCTAGAAACAGCGAGTTGTATATGAATTGACCGCGGGTCCTGACCGGTTTTTGAAGTTTTTACTATTTTGCTCATAAGTTATGATTCCGCCTGTTTTCAGTTTGGCAAAAACCTTTCCCATTCCAACGTTTAAAAATTATCGACTTTCTCTGAAAAACTTGCATTAAAGAGATGTTTCGTTTTTTTCACGATTTTTGGTCACATTGTACATATTTTTTACATAAGTCAAATTGATTAAAAATAATTTCCAATTAATTTCTTTACGTGGCATTATAAGTTTCTATGTGTCTTCGCTATCACGAACGCATAATTTACACATAATGCATTTTCTACATTCCACGACTTTTCCACGAACAAAATGACAATAAATGTTTTATCATTGTTATTAAATCAACTGGTCTTTTTTGAAAATCTCAAAATATCGTACAGTAACATTTTGACATAAAAATTAAGAATTTTTTTGTTGAAAATTTCATGATAGACAAGCCTTGCTTTTTCAGGCATACAATTCCGATTAAATTAACCTTCTTCTATCAAAACAAACCTACCGAAATGCACACAAAACAAGTCAAAATCGACAATCCACATTTAAAAAGTAAAATCAATCCTTAGAAAAAATATGAAAACTCCGGTGACACCATTCGACCCCGATTTTTTTTATTAGACCGGATCGATATCAAATCATAAAAACTTACGATCATATCGTCTTATCGATGAAAAAATGACGGATTTCTAACATGATCCTTGATAACTCATGGCCTACATATAAATAGTTGATTTGTCTAAGAGGAAAAATCTCTTAAAGGATAAACTTCGTCATACCCTTGAAATCAAGTATCATGTCGTTATCTACCTGCGTATAGATAAAATCCTACTTACTATGTGTTACATGTTATATTAGCCTATTTATAAGTGTTCCAAAAGAACCAGTAACATTAGCCAAAAGGTTATAACAGTGGTATTAATTATTAAGTCGTGTTTATGAACTTTCTCATTTGGTTACCTTAGGTTATGAGCAAACATCGAAATAGAAATTCCTTTTTACAATTCAAATATTGTCCTCAATGATAAGAATCAGTCAATTGATCAATTTAATAAAAAAACAAAGAAAAAAATAGCTGGGATATCTCGGCGTTTAACGTACCAAGTGTTCCTAGTTAGCTTACTCTGCATCAGCAACACAGGTATGTATCAAGGGAAACATTTGATGATTCTTTGCGAAACGGACAAGTATGAGGAAGAGTATTCAAATATGTCAATTTGAATGGATCGATTAGAAGATTTCAAACATCAACCATGAAAGCCATGCCCAGAACGTATTGTAGAGACATTGGGACTACAATGACGTCAGAGCTAACATGCTCAACTCCGCTATTAATCTATAAGTGAAAAAGGTCAATTATACCTTATTGAAAGATATGCTTTCGGAAGCATAACGAACCTAGTCAATGTTGATGAAAGAAAAACCAAACGATGACGTGCAGCCATCACCTAATGGTATTTGATGATGGTCCTGTTCTGAAACAGGAAGAATGAGAATGCCCTTTCAATGTAAAACCATCCAAGACGAATTAATGTGACTTTGAAAATAAACGTCTTGAACCCATTTGGCCGATCTTGAAGTGCTGTAACTGTGGGACATCAATGACACATTAATGAACTAGCAGGCTGGACTCCCATCCTACTGCAAAAATAAATGACTGCCTTCCTGATACTTATTAAAAGATGTTAGAAGGCTCGTCAAACCCAATCAATCTAGAGGCAAGATGAGCTAACAATTTCCCCTACTAATGACGTTTGATAACCTGTCGATACCGAAACAACAGCAAAGATGAAAGACTTTTTTCGAATTAAGATCATCCAGAGTCCAGAACACTTTTATAATTATGACCTGCATCTTAGCGAAAACTGTAATGTATAGGGTTTTCCAAACACAGTTAATATGGATGCAAGAAAGTTCAACAGTTGCTGTTACTTAAACAGCTAAGAAATCCAGGATGGATATCCTTCTAAATTCATATGCACTATTTTCACTGAATCTACAAACAAGATGGCTACAATAAATCAATAGCTAAGGAGTTCGATTCGAACCTTAACTCATAAGCTAAAACGGTAACGTTTTTGAATGTAGGAGCACTACAAAACTATCCAATCGAGGGGCAAGATAAGCTAAAAATTTTAGTTTTGAAAAACTTTGATGGTATGATATGGTAATGAGGACACGTGGAGCGGTGTTAGTGCTCCCCGGCCACTGCAGCCTTCTGGTTTATTGTACCTTCCTCGTTCCCTAGTTCAGTGCAATACATTCAACCCTTCTTCTTAGATGTACCACGCTATTGACTGTCGCTGGTACAATTTCATTCCCTAGGTTTTATATCGTTGATGATATGGGTCGCTGCTTCCTCCTCCTCACTGTATAATCGGCCGATGGGATGATCGTTGTATACGCCCATCTGGTGTAGATGTCTTGTCAGATTTGTCAAATGGCAGTGACCGGTTAGTAGCAATCATTGCTCTGAGTCTAGCCCTGTCCAATTGCAGCAGTGAGTATGCCAGTCTTGGTGAGGTTTCATCATGTTTACTGCGTCTAGTGCCGCTAGAGTAGTCTTTTGTCTTATTTGGATCCATTCTGCGATGGAGAATATATTTGTTTTTATATAAGTATATGGTCTTGCAGATCCTCTTCTGGCCAGTGCAGTGTTGTACCTGGTTTTGTCACCCGACATTCCTCCCACCCTCGCACCCATGATGTAAACAGCAGGTTTTGGATGTATTTACTGACTAATTTTGGTGATTTTTTTTTCATGCTAATGCTTTAATGCTGTTGTTTTGGCCAGTGTACCCTCTTTTAAGATTTTCTATGGCATAAGGTAAGCCATTAACCATTGCTTAAAAGACAGAAACGTACTTGCACATGTTTTGGGCTTGTACAAAAAATGCCAGAACCGGTTGCTTCGTTTGTTTTGGAGCCATCTGTATCTGTGTTCTTACTCTCCTTTATAGTCCGTTGAGACTTGTAAAGAATATTTCCGGAATCGTATAGTCCTCTTTTGTAAGAATGGGTGTCTGATTTTGTTAATTATGGTTGTGTGCTCGAATTGTCTAGTTCCGATTCAATTTGACTGTTTTTTGAGCCTAAATGAGCTTCCTAACCTCTCCTTGTATAAATGTTTCCAGTGGAGGTAGGTTTAGCAGAATGAAACACGAGGACGAAAACACTTTCTTCTTTTCGATAATCCTATTCTTGGTAAAGCCATCAAGTCCATGATGTTAAAACCGTTATTTTGAGGTCGATAACATACAATATTACAAAGGGGACAATGTCCTCAGCTGCAATGTTGATTCACTATGCAAGCACATACGGTTCATAAGGAAAAAGGATTTAAATATTTTCCGTCTTTTTACGAGTGGAGAGCTAAAGGAGGCATTATTTTTAGTACAATCCAGAAAAGGATATCGCAAATGCTTTCGACTTCTTCAGTGTTAAAACCCGACATGAAGAACCCTTATTTCACAGTCGAAATGAGAAGAAAGCCCGTATGTTAACGTTTGCCGTGCATTGATCATGCTTTCACTATATGCAAGCAGGAATCGTTCGTATCACTTCCCACCACGGATATTTTTTCCCTCTCCGTATAATTATTTGTACAGATACACTTTCTTCACCGGAAACTATCACTGGCGAACATTGTCTCCGCCGCCACCCGGATTGTCATAATAGCCGAGCACGAACAATAAATTGTAATTGTTCCTCGGGTTACACGGGATAATCGCTCTCGGCCGTCTTAATTGGATGAACCAATTAATATTGCTAATTAAGATTTCTTCACTTCGTGCAACTCTTTTATACTGTAGTCGCTTCGTAAGTTTCTTAATATTTATGATACGTTGAAGGGTCCGCCCATAATCATTTGGTAAGGAACGAAAACGCTTTTACCTTTTTAGATATTCCACGACAGATAAGTTTGATGGTTTTTATTTTGAATATTAACACCCATTGCATTCGTGTACTGTGGCATATCTAAGATCTTTGCTTTTAACAGAACTGTTTGCAATTTGCACGTTACTTAATTTAATATCTGAAGCATTTCATCCTTACTTACAGCTACCACACACAACCTCCATAGCCATACTACATCCTTCATTACCATCTGCCTACTAAATCGAAATAGTTTGAAAAAATTTGTTTTCAAATTCGTCTTCTATCCAAGAAGTCTCTAGCATCCAAGAAAATATTGCGCTTATCAAAGAATGCTGCGAAAAGAGATAATAAGGCTGAACTAGGAAAGCATGGAACATCAACGCAAGTAGGTACCTTGTGCACGGCGACCAATATTAGTTGTTGTCCGTCATGATTTAGATTAAGACTTCTTAAAACACCCTTTATTACAAGCTACCGTGTTTAACTTGTAAGCCATGACACTTTCTTTCCCAGAAGTAGCAATCTCATCTTTCACACCAACAGAAGATCTTCCTCTTTCTTCTTCTTCCTAGCAATATCTGCACAGGTTTCTTCTGCTCCGAGTCTATCCCTATATTGTCCTACTATCACTCTAGTCCTAAACGTTGTTTCTGCGGTTCTTATTTTTAGATAGTCTTCTGCACTGAGATTATAGTCAAGTAGGTACTTATGTCTTTATTTTTAAGTTGGCCGCACACTAAATGGGTTGGGCGGCGCGTAATTGTGAAGGTCCGCACATTATATAATAACTGCTCTCGGCCGCTTTGGTCAAATTTTCCCCCTCCATCTGACTAGCGCTGCTACTAGTACTGCAACACATCGTCAACAAGACAAGAGAATCTTTAACGTCCGCACCTGACCTATTCGGCCTTAGCGGACGTTATTCCCAAGATGAGAGCTGAGGCTGTTCTGCATACGACGGGGTTGTGTTATCGCCGCAGCATTGGTGTAGAGGTGCCCCAGCCCCTAAGGGCCAAAAACAACCTCGCTCCCCGCTTGTCCATTCCGAATGGTCGGGCACGCGTTGTGCATCGGGTCGTATGCCGCACGCGAAGGGCTAACAAGCCGATATACATCAGCCTGCTCTCCCGCGTACTCCTTAGATAAATAAGGCGACTCTATCTCCCTGAGTGTAGGGGCTTCTCTAGTGTAGAAACTACCGGATCCGCTCCGGCCGCGGTTATTTTTTTAAGTGGAATTGCTAACCACCCCCTAGATGAGCACTGCTTACGATCAAAGGTCTCTTATCGAGCTCATGCTACACATTCGAGTATCACGTCACAATCGTTAACTATCGTAAATTCCTCCGGCTCCGAGCCGGGCCGCGCCACCTACCTATTATGCCCGACGCTTAAGAGTAGATGGGCCTGTTCCTGAGAAGGCGTCACAGACGGCCGGAAGCTTGACATAAGAAGCAGTGTTGTTTTCTTTTACCTCCGTTGTCTCATCCCGGATTAAAACAAACACTGAGGACAGTTGTCAGAGTTGAAACCCACGACAATAATTAAGTGACAATAAACTGGCAGAGGAGTTGCCCGTACACAAAGAATTCTACGACCGAAACCGTATAAACCTTCTATGGAACTTTACTATTCATTTCATTGGACATATGCTGTGGGGTTCCAAGCCATCGAATATTTAACACATTAGTATGGTTCTTTCCATCCTCTACTGACCACATCAATTCAAATTCCATCTAATCGAATCGCCAGATGGATTTTCCATACTATCAACGAGCTGGACATTCATTTTGTTGATACTTTCTCGCGTGGTTAAATTACATTTTAATCTTTCGATCCTAACCATCTACATCGCCTTAAACGGTTATATCCTTGGGTATCACTATTACCTCCATTAGCCAGGGACTACTTTCAACACGACAGTATCACATCATAGTTCGTTGCAATACTATTGGAACTATTAAAAGAAATAACAAGCCTAGGGAATTGCCTCATAATTTAATTCGTGCCAGGAAAACCGCGAAAAGACGACAGAGGGAAGAAGCGTAAAAACCTCTTAAAGGAATTTTTTACCGTGGGATTTGAAAAACAATCACACAAGGTAAATGAGAGAGGGATTCCGCTGGAAAAGCGCAATTACACAGTGTTTTTTCTTTTTTTATATAACTAAACTCGGTTCTTAAAAGGAGCCAGCTTTTTGCGCAATTTATTGCAAAATAACACATTCACTTTTTACATTTACTTTCGTTATCTTTCAAACGAGAAAATCTCGCTGACAAAAGCGGTTTTAAACTGCGGAGTTTTACACACCCATGTCCCATAAAGCCTACGCGATTGAGAGGTTACTTCGACATTTTACTATTTGTTTAAATAAATTTTTGACCATTTGTTTTAAACAGTTTAAAAATATAAATTTTGCAAAAAAAAATACGTTAAAACCCCAAAACTTTGGTTGACTGAAGATATTGGTTATATGGTCCTAAGAAAGACTGACGTGAGGACGATCAGATTGGTCGGCAACGGATTTGGGCCAATTTCTTTTTTTTTTTTTTTTTGTAACTCTACCCTCCAAAATATCGAAGACGTACTGCTAATAGGCTCTGGTTTCTCAAAAAAAAAAAAATGATGATAATAATAAAAAAATAATAATGATAATAATAAAAATAATAATAACTGGAAATTGAGACATCCCGTTTTTGATATTCTTCATATTTGCATAAATCAACCATGTGAATATATAATTTAACAGCATTTTTTATGTAGAGGCAATAAAAATATAGTAAAAGATATCAAAGTTTATCAATAGCCAAACATTTTCTAAAAACCAGATATTTTTCAAATAAGCTATATCAAAACCTTTTTTCGTAAAACTAATACCAAATTTATGATTTTAACGTCAAACACAACATTTTGAAAGAAGAGGAACGTTGCTTTTGGACTTCGTAAATCACATTAAGACACCTAAAAGAACCTAAAATATTTCTATGAGAAAATACACAAAATAGAAAAAATTATTCGGCAGAAAATAACCTCGTTTTTTTTAATAGGAATAATAGGCCGATTTTAATGTTTGATTTAATTATAAATTACTTTTGACCACTTCTTTTAAACTAATTATCAAATATGAAAATGAAACTTGTTTTTGAGAAAAATGGTGTTATAGTGCTTGCAATGGTAATATCAGTCGAAGGTCGTCGAACTTATCAATCAAAAAATTAATTTACACCCATTTGCAGAGAGAGTCCGTATCTAAGGGTTTTAATAACGCAAGAATCGCTACAATTCAATTAAATTCAATTAATTAAGGTTTTAGTCGAGATAAAAAAAGTCGGTGTCTCGAGCGGGATTCGAACCCACGACGTTCGGATAGATATGCCGCTGCTCTGTCACTTCAGCTATCTCGGACACCAACTTCTCAATTCCGTGGGGATCGAAGTCACGATAGATCAAGTGGTTAGAGTAGCAGCGATTCTAGCCGAAAGGTCGTGGGTTCGAATGCCGTCCGTGACACTGACTTTTTTATATAAACTAAAAACCTTAATTAACTGAAAGGTATTAATTGGTCAAGCGGATCACGAAAATAGTGAATCGCTACAATTATGAACCATGTTTGGATCTATATTGCTTATAGACTAGTTTGTTAAAATGTGACAAAAAAGCAGTATTTTAAACAACGGTTTATGCTCATTTCGATTAACCAACCTGGTCGTTCCCTATGTTATGCTTTCACATATCCCACTTATATTTACCAATTATAAGAGACACGGTTCACCGCTTTTACAGCCGCAGTAAAATCAAAATTGAAATTTAACAAAAAATACTACGCAGGAGAAAACAAAATTTACGACTCATCGAAACGAGACAGGAGAAAAACGGAAAGATCCCTCGTGCGGTACGACCCACGGACCGTCCTTGCGCCCACACAGAATTTCCATTCATTTCCGAGTCGGCTTCTTTAATTGGTACTAATTTCAATGGTGAAACCTAAATACTTTCGGCCTGTGACGTCCTAAATTTCACTGAATTGAAAGGGAAATCCAAACGGTGAACTTTGAACCTCAGTAACTTCGGTATTCTAAGGATAATCTGGTAGTTAAGTATGCGGAATTGATAGTTTTAATTTATTATGATCCTGTGAAATTGGGTTTCACTATTTTAGATAGATTTTTTTACTATTACGTATTTCATCTTAGCTTAGATAACGAACCCAATATTTGCATAACATTATTACATTTTTAAATTTTTTATAGATTAATCTTCGTAAATTTTTTTATGAAAACCCAACACCTTTAAATATTGTATGATCTCAGGTTGATTGAATCAATTCGACTTGCATTAACAGGTAAATAAATAATAATACCCGACTTCTTGACCAACTATTTATTGAGGGCGATAGGGATAGGGATAAAAGAGGCCATAAGGCCTTCTGTAACTTGACCTATTGTGCTCGTCTAATTTTATAGCTCATTGACGATCTTCAGGCTGTTAAGTAGGATCGTGATTTGCGACTTTTCCTCTCCTAGTTGCAGGAACCCGCACTTAGATAAACCCTAACAGAAGCGTAAAACGTCTTCTGCTGACTCCTGAACCTCGTGGTTCTAGAGAAAAAAAAAACATTGCATATATAAACACCATAGGTCAGTTTTTAACACCTTGCAACTTCTTCACCCAGAAGAATCTTAATATGACAGCCAGGCCGTTCTAATTGACGTCAATTAGAGAACCAGATAAGAACCGGCCAGATATGACCTAGAGAATCCCAGCGGTTAAAAATTTGAAAAAACCTGCCCTATTACTTCAAGGTCTTTTGGTTTTTGAATCATATCTGACTTTAATGAGCCATAGGAAAGGGCGTTTTTAAAACCAAATCACGTCCCGCTTAAAAAGATCTAATTTTGATACAATTTCCGATATTAGCCAATAAAGTACACCCACAAATATAATTAACGCTTTCCATCCGCCCTTCGGTGAACTAGCTCCTAATTAAATATCAATTACAATAGATTGCCAGGATCAATTACCGAGAGCGGGGTGGAGCCGTGAAACCGAAATAAAGCGGCAGAGGCGAAAATGGGCCGGATAAATCACAAGCTGATCAAACGTCAAGATTAAAAACTGACACTGTTTTTAATATTAAATCGTACAAGTTATGTCAAACATGTTTCTTTTCAATTCGGAATTTATCTCGAGATTGCCTTTTCTTTAATTATTTCGTCACATTTCAAGATTTCTCAATCGAAAAATTGACTTCACTTAAATAACTGACCGTTTGAGACCGACCAATGAACAGATATTAATTTGAAGGTGAAAGATCTAATTTGCAACAGCGAGAATAGACGGGCCAGGATGCTCCAAAATTGCACATGTAAACTGGGTGCTGGACTAAATGACTAAATCGACAAGGAGGTTCAACAGCTTACATAAGGAACCTGAGATACGTTTATAATTTCTTACATGGAAACTGCCAAACTAGTTGGGAAAGACCAAGAAGTTGAAAAGATTTCAGATCTGAACTGGGTTCCAACTAGGATTTTTTTGAACTGAAACAGCAAGAAACGTTGGAGAAGGATGGTTCCGGGATATTCAAAACCTTGTATAAATAAAAAAGATACATCTATGGTTGTTTTTGTTTCTTGGAAAGTAAGACTAGCAGTAATAGGAAGTTCAAAAGGAGTCAGATGTGAACTGGGATACATCTA
>CM077109.1:8607034-8621463 GCA_039619505.1 Cimex hemipterus
ATATGTTCAGGCTATCCCAGGGTTGTCGATAATCCTCGATGTAATTATGCAGTTGTTCTGCCATTCACGCTAATAAACTGAATTCAGAAACCAGACTTCGTTCATATTACCCTAGAGTATTTGGGGATGAATCACTACATTCACTCTAATAAATTAAATTCAGACTATCCCACAGTACTCGATAATCCTCGAGGCAATTAAGAAGTTACCGAACCGTTCATGATAATAAATTACATAAACACACCACATCATCCCCCCGCAAGAGACTTCATATTCATCGATTAGGGATAAGCCCTCCATTCACGCAAATAAATACATTCTTTCGAATGTACATGAAAGTACGAAGACAATTAAAAATATTTATGGCCCTAGGTTCAAGTTCACGCATGCGTCATTCGGGGTTTCGAATTACTTTGTTTGAAAATTTAGCTCTACGTAGTTATACGCTCTACCGTGGGGCCTCACTCCATTAGAAAAATGTGTCCGCGTGTGATCTTGGTGTGACCTATGCGCAACCTGGTACGTAAGACTTTTCTATACTAGAGCTAGCCTCCGCGGGCCAGAGACCGATTTGTTTTTTTGTATTTATATAATTTAGATGTAGCTTTTCTTCTAACAGATTATCCAGTAATTTTTTATAACACTGGTAATAGCCTGCTGGACGCACTTATATTGTATCTCAATTTAACATAATTTTACGTTAATAATATTGGTCTATAATATAAAAAAAGTTGAATACAACACCAACACTTAGTCGTTTGCTAAACTTCTTTAAGGAACGTAATTTTTACTTTCGTCATCATATTCCCAAAAATTGTCGCTTTTCAAAACATTTTCATTTTGTTTGCGTTGATTTCTTGAAAGAGTTCTTTCATTGGCTCATTATTCTTTTATTGCCACGGCTTAATGGGCCATAGAAAAGACCATAAATGGATAAATGAGAAAGCTCGGGTCCTTTTTATCTTTGTTTATGTCACACTGATAAATAATGTATTTTCATTAAAAAAAACAACTATTTATTCTTACATAGATTTTCTTGAAATGACAATTACTTTTATTCGATTTACCCACATAAAAACTTATACCAAATGAAAGTGAAGTTTTTCGTGAGAGTACATCTAGGAAAGTTTTGATAAAGCGTCCTCCACCGAGGTCAGTGGTGTTTCTTTAATTACAAAGTCGTGACTGAATAGAAAAACTGTAGGAAGAAATGTAGGAAGAGTAGTAAACCACGTAATTGAGGTCCATGGGGAACAGGGTGGTCCCGAAGTCTCGTTAATGGCACCCACCTTCTCTTTTTGACACGATTTCGTCTTCAAGGCGTGCCTAATAGCGGGGAATCTGTTACGCCTTTCGGCGGTTGAAAAACAGCTACAACTATTTAATGTCGCAGGCTAGATTGTTTTATAACGGTCTCGCGACTTGACAAATTGTGTTTGGTCGAAGTAGGTTTGATTTCCATCTTTCTGTTTCAATTCCTTGCACTTGTTTCCGTTTTTGGTGGCAGAATATGTCAGTATAATTGCTTCTGGCTGAATATATAGAGAACAGTGTACATCAGACACCATCGAACTCTGGACAAAGTTTCCAAAAACAGTAAGCAACCAATGCCTTTACAATAATTAAAAAATCTGAGCCAACGCTGGCACCGGCTTACCATTACTTTGGGACCCAGTTTTAATAAACTAACACCTGTGGACCAAAGGACCAAAGCAAGACACCGCAGCTACGATATTGTTCAGAAGAATCACCATAACAAGGCGATAAAAATCTTACTTGGATATATTGAAAAGAAGATTGGCCTAAAAATCAAACCTTGCTCACTCCACCAGTCATACCGAATTATGCAGTGGCATTGGTTCGAACAAACCAAACAAATTTCTTAGGTCTATTTTAAAGAAGGATGGTCGAGTATCAAATCCTGTGACACCCGTTGCTGTGGAATGGCATCACACTTTGAAAACAAAACACAATTTTTTTTGGTAAGGTACATGATAAATCTGGGTGGCATTAATATTAAATCGAAGATTGGCCAAAGACATCATTACTTGACCTACAGACATCAGAGTTCTTTAGAAATGTCTTGAGTTTGATATATTATGCTAAAGAGGGGTGGTCTTAGGATTATACTCGGATGAAATACGGAATAGAGAAGAGACATCATGACCAAATAAATAAATTTCTTTAAAAATCAACATAGTTTGGAAAATTATAACAATATTTTATTTTGGTATAACCTTTTTTGGGCACATTCTGTGGGATCCGACATTTTGGAAGGGATGCCCATTTAGCGAAAAGAATATGTAACGTATCGTAGTACCACTAATATACCAATAAACGCACGTATATTTAAAATAAAATGGTCTTAAAATTAATCCCCTTTTAACTCCAGCACCCCACATTATATGGGGGCTTGACACTGTGACCGAACCATGGAAATTTCTTTAAGTCAAAGATACGAAAATGTGGTGGACTTAAAGCTCAAACTTGTGAGACATCTCTATCCTTTACATTGTGAGTAATGACCAAACTATAAAATTTCATTTGGCAGGTATGTACAAAGAAATATTTTCCTATTCCTCAACACTCCTGCTCCGAATTTCTTTAGTTGGGTACATGGTAAAGAAAGATGGTTTTAGGATTAAACCAAATGGTCCCCCTAACGCCATACTGTATACAGGTCGGTTAACATAGTCAAACCAAAAAAAATTCCTTTAACTAGGTGTATGGAAAAGAGGGTTTACATATACCAAATCATAAAATTACTTTAGCGAGAGAAAAAAAAATTCGTGGAGTTAAATGATTTAGAAGATTAGAAAATTCCATTGGCCAGCCAGGTAAAAACGAATATGGTCCGCAGAATCAAGCCCTGTGGCACCCCACCAACCGTATTCCATGACCTTAGACATCAGAGTTCAAACGAACTTCTAATTCCATTAGTTAAATATATGTAAAAGAGTGGTGGTCTTAGTATTAAACCATAGGGAACCCTTCTGCCAAATTGTATAGAGCAGAGACATCACGATATATAAAAAATAGGCCTGGCGTGAGTTTAACTAAATGAATCCATAATTAAGTTTTTATGTGTACAGATTAGTGACCGATAATGGATAATTATTAAGACATCGTGAGATGCGGTCTGGTGTGATGTAGATATCAGAAAAGCATTTTCTTTATCGTGCCGACGTTTCGATGTTTTATTGAGATCATCTTCAGGGCCTGGGATTTACAAACAAAATCCAACATATATAAACATTAAACAAAAAATCTCACTGGCACGCAAGAATGGCACACTTACACAGAAGACAAACATTTTGAGTGAGTAGAAAAACTTTGATGGATTATAAAATATATTTTCCATTGTATAAATTCACTTTTCAAAATTCTGTATGTATTTTCTAAATGTAAACTATGTTTGTAAATCCCAGGTCCTGAAGATGATCTCAGAAGATGAAGCACGATAAAGAAAATGTTTTTCTGATACCTACATCACACCAGACCGCATCTCACGATATCTGAATAATTAAGTTTTTAGTTGAGATAAAAAAAAAGTCAGTGTTACGAGCGGGATTCGAACCCACGTTCGCGCTGCAATCTCAATCCCCACCTTTTGAATTTTCCCTCCTTTTTACCATTTTTCAAATATCGTGTAATCTATTTGATTCTCGGCGACAAATAAGTTGGCCACGATAAATTGCAAAGGGAAGGGAAAATTAAAAAGGTCGGGTTGAGATGGGAAGATGGCATGGAAGTTCGTGGTGGTGGGTGGCAGCTGAAGGTCGTGGGTTCGAATCCCGCTCGTGACACTGACTTCTGTTATCTCAACTAAAAACCTTAAGTAATTGAAAAATATTAATTTGTCAAGCGGACCACTAAAATTAGTGAACTGCTGAAAAATATTCACAACTGCAATAGGTTTTTATTAATCTTCCATATCTCCGAAATTAAATAAACCTAACCATCCCTAACCAATCTATAAATAGCTAGTTCGGGACGGACCGGAAAGTGTAACGTTTTAAAAAAGTAACATACTTATAGCAAGAGAAACTTTATTTATCCTTTCTTTCAATATTTAAAATAAATATAGAAATAAAGAAATAGTAATAAGGAAATACGTTATTCGATAGATTTTTTTAATCTTCATCTAATAGATTTTGAGTATACCGTTGCGGAACGTAGCCATGCGACCATGTATCACGCATGATTTCCCTTCAGTTATGGCCCCGAAGCCGATTTTTGCCAAATAATGGTCTGTCTGCATCACCTTGTTTTACGTCAACTCAGTCGTGTGTGGAAAATAGTTTTATGAAGAATCATAAAATGCAAAGAAAGTCCATAGATATTCTTGTAGAAAATCTCATCTAGTATAATCTTTATAAGCATAATTATAACTGCATTTATTGCTAAAATGATCCTAGCCAGCTGTACATAATGAAATTAATCGCCACAAATAAAACGTTTAGCAGGAATGCTTGAACAAAAAACCATGGCCTGATTAAGACAATGCTGCCGATGATTTTTAGAAAGTTTCCAGCAAAAAGAATCAGAAGAAGAACCAATTTCACGCTTCTGGACAACGGCCACTTTTACGAATTAGGAAGCGCAATGGAAAAGTTGAAGTCGCCGAGTTTTACTGAATTAAGTAAGTCCTGGGGGGGGGTTCCCCCATATTGAAAGAGAAAAGAAAATCGAGTATTCAATCAGAATAAATGTCATTTTTACTTTAATTATTAGGCATGAATCAAAAGTATAAAGATTTCTTGAAAACTAAGTGTTTTCAATCGGTACAAGACTTAATCCTTCCATCCTTTTTAAGAGCCTGAAAGAAATCCACAGGGTTTATAGCGAAGGAGATTGTGTCGAAGTCGATACCCTGATAAGGAAAAGCACCGTCCATAAGTGGTTTGCCCGATTAGACGTTATTCCTATGTCCATCTTGACAATGAACAGATTCAAACCTCAGTTGGAAAAAAAAAACCACAAGAAATCAATCAATAATGGTCTAAGAACAAGTTTCCCTTTCATTTAATAGACCTCATAACTTTATCCTCGGTATATTTTCTACATCACCATTTTATAAATACCTAAAATGTTATTAGTTTAATAATACGTTAAACTAGAGACTATCTTTTGGATTAAAACATATAGGATAAATAATATGGAATTATTCATAATAGATAAACAAGAAAGAAGGTTCCTAAGGATCAAACCCTGTGGTATTGTGGAAGGACATCAAGTTCGAGCATACCTTTCAGTTAATTAAATAATCTTCTTCCAATACGTCATAACATAGGTCTCGGCTTTATAGTTAGGATTTAAACACCATCTTATACTCAACTAAACTGTAAATGTGGAACTTACTGACTCTTCATTTTTCCATGTTCATGGTAAGGGAATATTTACTAGGGGTCCCCAACACAAATACCATGGTTAACTATAAGCTTTACACCATATCTTCGTTGACTGTGAGTCTTACACCACATATATCATGCTTAACCGTGAATGTGTATTTTAAAGCGTATGGCTTAGTGGAGAGTATGAATTAGTTATAGGACTGTGGATTGTTTTGCACCACAGTGGTTTTTCAGTTGATTCCGAAGCTGAGACTTGTAAAGACGTTTGTTTAATAAATTGGTACTTCAACACTACTTATATTAATTACCTTCAGTAATAACTAGTTCAAGTGGTGAGACATACCCTACAGATACCACGGTTACCCTATGAGCCATACACCACAGATACCATGGTTAACTATGAGTCTTACACCACTAATACTGTGGTTAACTATGAGCTTTACACTACAAATATCATGGTTAACTACGAGTCTTTGACTGCAGATAACATGGTTAACTATAAGTCTTCACTAAAGACACCATGGTTAACCGATTCTTATGCCATAAATATCATAATTAGCTACGTGCCTTACACCACAGATACCATTGTGAACCATGAGCCTTACACCACTGATACTGTGGCTAACTGTGAGCCTTACACTACAAAAGCAATGGTTAACTATGAGCCTTACACCAAAAATACCGTGGTGAACAATGTCCCCTACACCACAAATACCGTGGTTAGTTACAAAAATTCCGCCACAGATAACATGGTTAACTATGAGTGTTATATCACAGATAACATGGTTATCTATGAGTCTTACACCATAGATGCAATGGATAATTTTGGTTTTACACCACAAATGCCATGGGAACAATGTGCCTTACACCACTGATACTGCGGTTATTTACGAACCTTACACCACAGATACTAAGGTTAACTATAAGCTTTGCACTACAAATACCATTGCTAACTACGAGCCTTTCACATATAACACAGATAACATGGCCAACGATGAGTCTAGTCTTAAACCACAATTACCATGGTTCCCTAACCATCCCTATCCATGGTTCACTATGACAGTTAGACAGAAAGTGGCTAATACCCAAGTGATCCCTTAACCAAAATACTTTGGTATCAACTCAAGCTGTAGAAATATTTTAAATTAACTTTCTGATTAATATACGAAAATCTTTCATTCAACAAAAAAACAGGGTGTAATTATGTAGTTAATCTTTTGCACTATCAGATCTTGTGATAAAAAATCAAAATAAAATCTTCATGTTGTTGAAAAGACGAAATCCTTCAAAACAGTTAATTGAAAAGCCTCACTTATCAAATTTTCCGATTGCGCCATATCAGATTCGATTTCAGTCGTTTGCCAATCTTCATTCCGGGTTCCAACTCCAAATTGAAACTTACGTAAAAGTTCGAAATGGGAAAATATCGAGTGACAGACCTGGCGTTTCATTTCTTCCCTCCCACGGGTATCGTTTTGTCAGTGGTTTGGCAAGCGGGTCCCAAGCACGTCGACATTTCGAAAATTCTTTGAATTATTCAACGCTCTTAATCTTACTGATGGTACAACAAATAAACGGTAAAACCTTTTTAATTGACTGAGCAAAAAGGTCGATACAGATTTTACCGAGTAATTCAACATTAATTGTCAGTAGCTTGGCTACATACTACATAGACAGGCAGAGAGAAATCGCAACATTTTTTGTCTATTACCGTATTAGCAGCAGGGTGTATAAAAATAATGTATTAACTATGTTTGTTCTAAGAATGTGAAATCAACCTGACGTCGAAAAGGCCATGAACCCAGCCGAGACCTTCCAGCCGGCGAAAGGTTATATTTCACGATTGTTTGATGCTGGTCATTTTTATACCTACTTTTTCCTCCCTAGAATATATTCGAAGTCAATGATGAAGTTAAAGGATGGATTCCAAGTCATCCGAAGCATATACCTACGATAAATTTTCACGTGGACACCACAGATACCAGGAGCCTACCTAACTAATTAGTAAATAATGAGCCTTACTCCACCGATATTGTGGTTAACTATGACCCTTGCACTGCAAAATACCATGGTACCAAAAGTACGAGTCTTTCAAGGTAACATGGTTAACTAAGTCTTATACCACAGACATCATGATTAGCTTCCTGCCTTACACCACAGATACTATGGCGAAACTAATTAGTTTTAGCAACTATGAGTCTTATACCACAGATACTATGCAACTATAAGCCTTAAAAAACAGATTCAGTAATTAACTTTGAGTCTTAAATCACAGATACCACGATTAACTATAAACCTTACAGAACAGATAGAGTAATTCACTTTGAGTCTTAAACCACAGACACCAGGAGCTTAACTAACTAATTAGTTAACTATAAGTCACAACAGGTACCATCATTAACTAAAAGCCATACAAAACAGACACAGCAATTAACTTTGAATCTTACACCATAGATACCATGATTAATTATAAGCCTTACAGAGAGGACACACTAGTTAACTTTGAGTCTTACCCCACAGATTCCATGGTTACCTCTAAGCCGTACAAAGCAGACAGCAATTAATGTTGAATCATACACCATAGATACGACGATTAATTATAAGCCTTACAGAACATATACAGTATTTAACTTTGAGTCTTACACCACTGGCACCAGAAGCCTAACTAACTAGCTAACTATGAGTCACCACAGCTACCATGATTAACTATAAGCATTACAGAACAGATACAGTAATTAACTTTGAGTCTTACACCACAGACATCATAGTTACTTATGTGCAAGGTTGTCTATGAGCCTTAAGGTTAGCTATAAGCCTCAAACCACATATACAGTAGTTACTTATGAGTTTTAAACCATCCTTTCCTGGAGACAAGCCTAACTTTCCAGAACAAAAGAAAATTTAAGAAATGCCATCTAAACATGACCTTTTGCCTAGCCAAATATTTCGAATCTTTGATTTATTGGGGATAAAAATAAATATGGACGGGTATTGTATATTTAGATTATTCATTATATGCTATGGAAGTCTGAAACAAAAAAATGTGTATTGCTTCTTTGTCTTTGACGTTGTAGCGCAACAAGAAAACAGGAGGAGCCCCAGTTATAAAGATTAAGCCTTTTTCATATCTAATGCTGCCTGGCGACAATGTTAATAAGGCAAAAAAAAGTCGTTTCTCGTACGATAAAAATAAGGAAGAACTTCCGATTAATAGAATATCGATCGTGTTTTCAATTCTATGTTCAAAATTTGTTTTCTCGTCTTTGGGTACGTTACCATAGATCATTGTATGCCATTGAATCGGTTTCAGTCAATTTGTTCAATGGAAATAAATGTTCTTTTCTATTTCTTCTTAAGGATTCATCGCACCTGTACTCTATGATAAATGACGACCTTTTCGACCCCATCCCGAATTCCAAGAGGGAACACCACCGCATTATCCTGAGCTAATGCTCCCATCACGATCCGGACGAGTCGACGTCCCGTTTTCCAACTCAGTCAGTTCGTAAAAGGGGCCTTTTGAAAAAATCCAGAACGGGAGCGAGAATCGTATCAAAGCCATCATCGGGAGAAAGGCGGATTGAAAGATATCTGATTCTACTTTTTGATGGATTCAAGCGTTCGATTTCTCAGTGCGGGGACTTTCTACGTGCTGAATACGAAGGTGAAACACTTGAAAAGTTCGGAATGGATCGAATTGAGTCGGGGAACACAAAGGACTTTGCGAAGTTGTCGTTGTGAACGGGCCTTGGTAGATCCTGAAGCGAGAATAACCGTCACGGTTTTTTAAATAGCAATTTCTCAGAGGTCTTCGCCCATGTCGAGAGTCAAGTGGCTGAAAAGTGAGTTGTAGTGCACGTTAAGGCGTTTAGTGATCCGTGAGCGTCTAATCCCTGGGTAAGATGAAAATTTAAAAGGATGGGGCTTTAAACAAAAAAAATCGTGTTCTTTCATCACGAAACGGAAGCAGATCGTGGATTATCCGACCCATGGGATAGGGATAGGTACAAAAGAGGTGGCCACAAGGCCTTCTTCACCTTGACCTGAGAAGATATATTCTGCTCCTCTAAGTTTATAAATAATTCGTTAGCTTCAGTCTGTTATTCAACCTCATATCCGTAATCACAGTTTTCTAAATAATTGTAAGTAATAATGATTGTTTACATTTTACTACCTTGAAAAAAAAAATAGCTCAAAACTAGGGAATATGCTCCGGAGGTTTATCAAGAAATAAATAAAGCAGACAGTCGAACAGCTCCGAAATTCTCTCAATACACACTTACACCACAGATACCATCATTAACTATAAGCCTTACAGAACAGATGTAGTAACTAACTTTGAGAATTATACCATAGACACCGCGGTTACCTTGAGAGTATGCCTTGGTTATCTATTGTATAAGCCTTAAACCACAGATGAGATGGTTAACTATCTGTCTTAAAACACAGAACTATTAGCATTATACGACCGGTGCCGTGATTAGCTGTGCGCCTCAAACCACATATATAGTGGTTACCTATGAGTCTGACCAAACAGATAGCGTTTTTTTCTATGAGCCTTACACCACAGATACCATGATTAACTATATGCCTTACACCACTGATACTGTGGCTAACTATGAGCCTTACACTACAAATGCCATGGTTAACTACGAGACCTTCACTGCAGATAACATGGTTAACTATAAGTCTTCACTACAGACACCGTGGTTAACCCATTCTTATGCTTGACTTCCTTCCAGTTGCAGGAACCCTCACAGAAATTAAAACGTGTATCGCAGTCTCTTCTTATCCCTGGTAGTACCTGCACAGTATTTCTTCTGTTTACACTCCTATCCGGTGCGTAGGCCTTCTTAGGGTGCAATGCCCTGTCAGAAGTCCAACCAAAATGCCGGTTTTGTTGGAGTTTCTCTATTAGTAATTAGGGTAAATCTTTCGGATCTTACTCTGTTATGAATCTCCTCGCGTACCTTATGCTTGGGGTATTATTCAAGTTTTTGGAGAATTAAGGATACATTTTTTAATGGTTTTTTGTGGTAAGGTGCTAGCGCAGAGACCTATGGGATTATACCTTCCTCGGTTCATCCCTTGGCCGAAAAAGTTTTTAAAAATAAATTGTGATCTTCGCTCGGCGGGATGCCGACTTAAGGCGTACGTAGGCGAAATTCAACAACTGAAGATACCTTTTTAAGAATTTGGAATTACGATAAAGAGATTCTCTATTGCCGAAAACCCCCACGGCTTTTGAAATTTAAATTAATCGGCGGCCCACTCGCTCCTCAAAGAGAGGATTACGCAACTAGTTACAATCTCACCTGTCCTTTTCTGCACGCAAATTGAGAATTTCAACTCGACTGACTCTTTCTGCCAGTACACCACTCCACTCCCAAAACAAATTAGATTTCAGGCAGAATGTTTTACCGTGGGATCTCGAGTCGGCAAACTTTCATCTTAAGAAGAAAAGTCATGAGCAAAATCGCAAGTATAAAGAAAAACAAAAGGTAGCAAGACGGAACTGCATGGATTATCCCATATTTGAAGTGAGTTACTACAGAAACTTACTTATAGAAACTACTATTTTTACCATAAGGACATCAAACTTGGAAACCCCTAGAAAACTAAGGACTTTAAGTGACAATAGGCCCGTCTTGAAGGAATCCCTCAGTAATTTTTATTTTCCTAAAAGCGCCTCGTGCCTCGGCGGATGGAAGGAGCCTCATAATGAGGAAATCCATCAGCTATAAATCTCAATGAAGTGGACACTCGAGACGGGCTTTGATTTGACGCTGTGAACCCACTTGAACCCTGAGAAAAAGGGTCCCAGACGCATCGGACTCGGCCGGCTCTATTTGCTGTCTTTGATAGGATATTTTTCCCTTTTTATTGGCCAATATCGTAAATAAAAGCCCGCTTAAGGCTTGTTAAGCTTAATGGATTGTAAATTGAAACTAATACTTGTCTCCGGCGAGCGATGGCTTGCGTTTCCAGGAAGATACAGAAGTTTTATTTGTCTGATTGCTTGATTTTTTATTTATTTATTTATTTTTTTTTTTAGATTTGGGTATTTTTCTGTTCTTGCTTCGAGTGGCTGTGTTTTTATGGCCTTATGAGTCTTTTCATACTGAGAATAAATTGTTTATTTCTAAACAGCTATAATTGTCCAGTAGCTCGAGGGAACAGTGCAGACATTATCGGGTATTCTTGGTTTTAAGGCGGCACAGGATGTGAAACCCCGGAAATTAAACACCATTAAAACAAACTGAGGAAGAATTCCACTACAGGCAGTAAATATTGACAAGTCTAAAGGATAGGGTTGTGGAGTATAAACCGCTTCTTCAGCCCCAGGCTATCACCAGATGGAGTAAGCAGCTAACTTTGAGTCCTATAGAAGATAAAATGGGAGAATAACCACCATATGCAAATAGAATAATGCAGCCTTGGAGTAACTAGCTAACTTCTGAATTGTACTGTGTAATACATGGGCGGATAATATTGCAGCAAAAAGTACATACTACCGTCCATGTTGCAGTTGGTAAGGTCACTTGATAAAGGGTGGGAAGACTACATTCAATAACCATTCAATTTCTTAAATCGGTAGAGCAGAGTTGTTACATTATAAACTTACGAAAAACTCATGTATGTTATGGTGAGACATTCATCATAGTATGAGGAAGAATATCACTACAGGAAGGGGCCAGCTAACGTTTAGTCAAAAGGACAGAAGTGCCATGTGAAAGGATATATTTTGTTAAGTTAACGTTTATCTTTTAAAGGTTTCCAAGTCCGTAGAGTATTGTACCACTTCCTTGCTAATGACTGCAGAAAAAAAACATGTTTCTTCGGTAATACGGTCATATGGGTGAATAATAAAAGAGGCATAATGTAACAATGCTATGCTGGTGACACGTTTTAAAGCAGGATAAATAAGTTTCTAAGCAAGGGTAAACTGTAAAAGAGTTTTGATTTTTGTCATCGTGATTTCGTCAGGACGGTTTTGGAATATCAAAATTGCAAACTGAACAACAAAAGCCTTGAGTAACTGCAAGAGTCGACGGATGAGTAAGCAGTGCCGTGTTTGATCTAAAAGAACCAATTGTTCGAGTTGTTCTGAAGAATGAGGAAGTTGTTTTCACCACCCCGGTGTAACGCTTGAGCGGCGTCTGGGAACGGGAATCGTCGGACAATGTCTCCGCTCGAGAGATGGCTAAAACACGGTTCTGTTCAGTGGCGGATCGCAAATCAAATTAATTATAGAACTGAACAGATTAATTAGACTGTTTTGAAGAGGTCATATTATGGTTTGAACAGGCTGATTATGTGTCATAAAAATTTAACATAGATTAACTTCATGCATCTAACTTAGCCTTACATTAGCACGTTGGATTGAATAGAAAGTAACCTATTTTTCGAAGTATTGAAAGCCTCGGCTTATTTCAAATATAGGCCGTAAACATGAGTGAATATAGCACATACGGAAAGTGGGACTTATGTGAAAACCCTCGTCCAACAGGTTTATACGTTCGTTTAATTAACAAAAACCGTTCTTCCTGTAATTCCCCCCCCCCGACAAAAAACAAAACAAACAAAAAAACATTCCGGATTGGATAATGATCAGACCTGCTTTGTATCGCAAGTACTATTATAACCTTGTTATAGAAACCAAAATAGTTTTTGTACTTGGATTGACCAAGTCAATCACATTGTACTCTCGAACTGGGCCTAGAGTTGTGAAATTTGTACAATTTGTCCTGACCAATGAAAATAATGAGAGGTTTAAATGTCGCAATAACTGTAACGGCAATTTCTGATATATAAAGGAGGTCAACACCTGAAGAAAAGATTTTACTATACTTTTATATTTATTAGGAGCTGAGCGTTATAGAAGTTATTATTTTAGATTGAATGAAGAAGGACCTTCTTCTACATCCCACTCTTTCTCGGCAGATTCTACGTCTGCGCCTAGTAGTGTACTCAAGGATGTTGATGATTTTAAATAATTTTGGTAAGACTTACCATTGTGGTTCTCGTCCCATGTCTCGACGTTCGCGATGTACATGTTCGGTGGGGGAGGCGGAGGAAGGTAATAGTAGCAGTCGGAGCAGCAGAGGGAACAGCAGTCGTCGTCTTCTTTCGAGTCGCCGGACGGCGCCGGTTCGAAGAGGGCCAAGTCGAGGCCGACCATCTCCTCGTCGTCGCTGAATGGTTCGAACTCGTCGCTGTCCCTGCACTCCCGCCACCAGTCGGTGTCTTCCAGGTAGTCCCTCCAGGAACCCCTGACCTGGGCCCCGACCCTCTGCGGGGAACCGGGAACTCGGACCATTCCTTCCATCAGGCCCTGGATCGCAGAAATTCCCTTTTCCACTGCGCACGAAAAACGTTTTGTTTAAATTTCCACCGCAGCATCCAGACAACCTACGATCAGCCGAACCGTCGTTTATACGGAGTGAATGTCGTAACTCTTTTGTGCACGAGCTAATGGATTTCGTGTAAGGGATAAAATTAAAATTTCGAAATCCCGCTCGTCTTAATTTCAAGTTGATCAATTTCGCGAGAAAATATATCCGACGGAATTAAGTTTATACCTTCACATTTTTAGAACCGAAAGGAAATAACCGACGGGTGAACAGTTGCCTCAATCCGCACGTGCATTTGCATGCCGACGTGGTCTTTCAGAAAATCAATTTAACTTAGACACCGACGAATGGGAAAGTGGGAATGCAGGTTAATTCGAACCGAAATCTCATGCCAAGAACAGGTTCGAAACGAATTGTCCATCGGTATCATCGAGTCCTCGCAATCAGTTGGATACTAAAGAAAATCTATGTAAAATCCAAAGAAGAAAACCACAAAACGTTTCAACATTGGTGAAATTATAATAATTCAAAGGTGAATTTCTATCAGATCTATTGCAAATCGAGGGGGCCGAATATACACATTGATTTTAGGGATATGCCGGTCCGATTGGGGAGACAGCTTGGTACATTTCGGTCATTTTCCACCTACACTAAATTTAACAAATCTATTTTACGAGAGAGAGAGAGAGAGAGAGAGAGAGAGAGAGAGAGAGAGAGAGAG
>CM077109.1:8621473-8631951 GCA_039619505.1 Cimex hemipterus
GAGAGAGAGAGAGAGAGAGAGAGAGAGAGAGAGAGAGAGAGAGAGAGAGTGATAGGGAGGGAGGGAGGATGAGATATAAAAGCGGACCAATAGGCATACATCAGATAACGAAAGTGCGATAAGGAAAGCAGCAGAGAAGGGAAAAAAGTGAGGGGAAAGAGACACAAAAAAGGAGTAAGGGAATGGAAAGGAGGAAAGAAAGGAAGAGAGAGAGAGAGAGAGGGAGAGAGAGAGAGAGAGAGAGAGAGAGAGAGAGAGAGAGTGAAAGAGAAAGACGTAAAGAGGGAGAAAGAGGTGAAGAAGATATCTATTAGACAAAGAAGGTTCTAAAAGGTAAGGAAAGAAAGGAGGGATAGAGGGTGTAGGCAAACAA
Source organism: Cimex hemipterus (assembly GCA_039619505.1). Taxonomy (NCBI): domain Eukaryota; kingdom Metazoa; phylum Arthropoda; class Insecta; order Hemiptera; family Cimicidae; genus Cimex; species Cimex hemipterus. The sequence goes on from CM077109.1 coordinate 8,621,847, forward strand.
ATAGAAATAATGGAATGGATACAAAGTGGGGAAGAAAGGGTATAAGAGAGTCTAACAGAAGGGATGATTGTGAGCAAACAGCCATACAAAATAGTAAAAACCTGCCCGTTATACTATTTGAATGACTGTTATTACTTTGGACTGCTTTTGAAGATTCAAAACAATGAATTCATCACTGTTGAACAAAAGTTCATTTGTGAACAAATAAACGGGGTCAATTATGGTTGGAAGTCCAAACAAGGTTCGGTTCAGTGAAGGATTCTTATGTAATTTTTTTTTTTTTTTTTTTTTTGCTTGTATGCCAAATATTTACTACCGTGGATTATTATGAAAAGGACCCAACTATTATAGACCGCAAGCGAAAAGAGCCTATTATTCATCTCTACGGACACGGACCAAAAGGTAGACATTATGATAAAATCTTCAAATAGGATGTAAAAAAAATACAAATGAAGACGTTCTACTTCTTGGTCATTCTACGAGGTGTAAAAATTAATCATGGTAGTTATGGGTTGGTGAAATTTCTCCCTGGCTCCTCTTGCCTTCCAAGGTTGTTCTTGAACTTCTTCAACCTCCAGTTTCTCACAAGTGAACGACGGTTGTGCTGATCGATGTCGTGAGACGAAGGTTGCTGCGGTTCCTCCCCGACGCGTGCCAGACAACGATGTCCATCCGTGAAAGCCCGTGAAAGATAGCCTAGCCGGTTGAACGAACCCGCCTCCGTACTGCGCGGCGTTCCGTACCTTTTTTGGACCGGAGACGTCGCGTTTTCGTTTAACATCCTCGAATTATAAACAAAAATTCTCCCTGGGAGAAAATTGGCCGATGAATTATTCACGCACGGGGCCGAGAGATCTTTCCGTTAATTTCTCTTTTTCGTTCTACCGGTCCTTGTTCGACGACCGATCTTTTTTTCCAACTCTACTAACAAGAATTAATTATCTAATTTATAATATAGATTTTTGGTTACTTTTGTAAACTAAAACGCAGATTATTCTATATACCATACATTTCAATCGCTGTGCTCTTCGGGCCAGGCCACTGGCCTCTCTTCAAAGCTGTTATTTCTACCATCATCTATCCGTCCAAAAGTTTGCAATTATATTTAGCTAAATAAAAGTTTTGAAGAAGGATTGAAATAAATGGCCTAAAAAAAATTGGCGTCTTGTACACAAAAAATAACAAAAACCTGGATTATAAAATATTCTTACCTACAAATTAAATAAATTTAAAAAAATTTGAATTATTTAACGTTATCCATTCAAGCCCGTATATTAGACATATAAAACCGTTTGAAAATAACTCAATAACATAAACATACAAAACGGTTCTGATTTTTAAGAAAGTCGTAATTATTAGGTTGTGACGAAAGAATGACGAAAGTATTTACTGTTTACATTTACGAAATGTTTTAAGGCCAAGCAAGAAAACACATGTAAAAACTTAGATTAAAGTTTTGGCTATTATTGGCGCGTTGATCACACCTCTGTGAGGTGACATTTGTGTTCCTACTGTGCATGAGTGTTAGCAGTGGTTTGAAATAGACTCTTCGTCGTATTTTTTAGTTTTTTATTTGGTTTGTTTTGGACCTATTAGCCTTATAATTTGACATAGTATGAATACTGCTGACACGGACTAATTTTAATCTCATGTTTCATGGCAATCTATAGTAGAAAATAAATAAATCCACCTTCACTATTTCAAAAGATTCTATTCTTTCCTAAAAATTTTTAACTAATTTTTTCCCTTGTAATTATTTTGCAAATTGTAAAAGGAATACAACAAAGCAGCGGTTTGTTGAAACTGGTTAGTTGTCTATGTTGTGAATTTATCGTAAATAAATAATTTCCCATACTGTATGAAAAGATCCTGTTCTTTCCTGAACTTAATTTTTGTATTGGTTTTTCTAATTAAATATACGATAAATTGTAAAAACAACATAACGAGGAAGGGGTTTGTTAATACACTTTGGCTGAATAACTTGGGAATTTATAGGAAAAATAAATGAATTCCACTTACTACATCAAAGGGTTCCACTCTTTCCTAAAAGTATTTTTTTTATTATTTTTTCCGGTTAAATATTTATTAAGTTGTAAAAAGAACATAACGACGAAAAAGATTAGTTAATACTCTTTGACTGTAAAACATGGGAATCTATGTTTAAAAAAAATTGAATTCCACTAAGTATGTCGAAGTACCCTTCCTGAAAAAACAATTTTAAATTATTTTTTCGGGTTAGATATTTGGCACATTGTAAAAAGAACTTAACTACGAAAAGGATATTCTTTGGCTGTAAAACATGGGAATTTATGTTTAAAAAATCGACTTAATATAAATTAAAAAATTAAATTCCACGTGCTATATCAAAGGATTCTACTCTTACCTAAAATTATTTTTCATTTATTATTTTAATTAATTAATTATTATTTAAATTATTTTTCCGGTTAAATATTGATAATTTGTAAAACGCACAAAACAAAGAAGACGATTAGTTAATACTCTTTAGCTGTATAACATGGGAATTTATTTTTAAAAAATTTAATTCCACTAACTACATCAACGGATTGTACTCTTTCTTAAAATTAATTTCTTTTTAAATTATTTTTTCCGGTTAAATATGCCACTAAAACCAAATTCCTACTGGTATACTGACGGCTTCAAAACCGACAAGCTGGGGTCTTTGTGATGAACCCCAAGACCGAACTGATGGTAAACCAAGGTAAGAATGCTTAACTTTTCCAGTCTGAAATCATAGCGATTGATCAATGCGCCAGAGAAATAAAAACGCTAGGAATACATTCCCGGAAGAGAGCCATTATCTCTGACAGCCAGGCTGCACTTACTCATGCGAGGCGAAGGCAAAGAATGTTCGGAACTGCACGGAGGCCCTGACGGAAGTAAGTGATATTAATGACCTGACCTTGACATGGGCCCTTGGACATTCGGAGCATAAAGGCAACGGAAAAGTTGGCTGTTGCCGAAAAAGGGAGGCAACATGGACTCCCTTTGCCCAAAACCCTACTGCGGCCTTGTAGCCTGCCACAAAAGAGGGTTCATTCTAAAACGGATCCTTAATGAGTCCAAAACCTGGTGGAACAGTACCACAGGGGTTAAGGCTCACGAAGAGATTCATGCATCCGCAAAACTCACTAAACAATCACTGGAAGGGAACTGCAACTGAACCATGATTCTGGTTGGACTCCGGACAGGACACTGTCATTTAAGAAAGCACGGGAATCGAATAGGAGTACAGACAGAAGAAGTGCTGATACTGCCAAGAGGAGGAGGAGACCACCTGAAGCTGTCCAGTTAGTTATAAAAACCAGGGGAGCACAATATATCAAAGCCGCCTCTTTTATCCCTACCCTATTTTTTTCGGTTAAATATTTTGTAAATTGTAAATTCATTGACTATTTATCGAAGGAATTGATAGAAAATAATAAATAAACTCCACTTACTATATAGCAAAGGATTCTACACTTTCCTCAAAAAATGCAAACGATTTTTTTTTCGTGATAAATATTTAGTAAATAAATTAAGTTAAGGAGGAAGTTGTTTCTACTCAAGGATTCCACTCTTCCTTAAAATTAATTTTTTGTAATATTTTTTGTTAAATAGTTGATAAATTGTACGGACGACCTTTATGATGTTTAATAAGCCCCTTTCCTTTATTTTTAAATAAAATTTTAAGATGTTCGCTCAATTATCCTTTTACATTTTCTAAATAAGAACATCCTGATCAAATGTGGATATACCCATATGTCTACCCAAAGCTGCATAATTACAAAACGAGTCAGACGAACAGCGTGATCGAGCGAACTAGGTGTACAAAGACTCGACGAAGCACTGTTATCTCTGTCGTGATAGTTCGACTTAAATACCTGATTATCTTTGTTAAGAGCAAATTCCGATTAAGTTAAAAAAGTTTCGACACCACACAAGTGAAAGATAATTTCAACTAAACCTGAAAGAAATCCCAATATAATCCGGATTACGCTATAAACTTGAGTGAGTTATTATTAGTCTCCCATAAATCCAGGCATTTTATTGATTTTATTATTCGTTAAAAAAAGGATTTCAGCACTTCGCATATACTTAAAATTTCTATTGCCTAACAATAATAAAAAATACTAATAGTAATTACTAGGAAAATATTTTAGCACTTCTGAAGAAGGCAATCGACGTTACGATGACAACGATTATGATTTACCTTTTGTTTTAACTATTCATCAATCTATCTGGCTATCCACCAGGATAACCCATCAATGTGCGTTTTACTTTTTATGTGAATGTGTACGAATTTAGGTTTACCAATTTTTTTGGTTGGCCTGAGAGTTGATGAGCATAAACTTCCATGATCAAGGTGAAGAAAAATAGCAAGGAAGTGTTTCCATGTTTTGCTATATTAATGTCCGTTTTTGACTGTTGTTTTTGAGAGAAAAACGTTTGGGAGTTTTGCACTTACATCTTCTTACTTTAAACGATTTCTAAATGTCAAGTTGGACGTTTTACGACGCATACATAATCTCACATTTGACAAAAGGTCGATAGACAGGTTAAGCTGGAGCTAATGTCAATTATTGAAGAGCGAAAAAATAATACTTTTCCATCTGTTTATCTTCCTACAACCTTCTACGATTGACCGTGTATATCTAATCACTTAAGACATTGAGACTTCACAAAAATAAAAATCATGCTTGCTCGATTTCGTGATGTGGCCCAAGGAGTCGATAAGTACATAGATATATCAGATAAGAAATGCCATACCAGACAACTACCACAAACTTATCGCATTCTTGCTGACAGGTTTTTTCTGGTTAAAGTAAGAAGCGCCTTTTTATAACCTAAACGGATCCAAGCTGAAGTGCGACAAGGCAGTGTATTAGAGCCTGTCCTATTCTTGCTCTATACTAAAGAAACCTAAATTTCGAAAAAAAAATCGAAGGAATTTGTTAAGGTGATCCATCCAGCAGAATGGAAATGGCTATTCGCTAACTCAATGAAGGTAATTTGGAGGCTGATAGGTATCCTGACGGGCCACTGCCCACTGAGAAGACACCTCTCCATAATGAGTATTCTACAAGATCCCTTTGGCCGATTTTGCGAAAAGAAGAAACGACAAGGCGCTACCTCGCAGAGTGTGATAGGTATGGTAGGTCCAGATTTGAAATCTTGGAAGGAGAGAACATCACTCCCCGAGATAAAATGTTCCAAAATCCTGGGATTTGGAATAGGTCCAAGATATTTATGCAGGACACGTGAGCCGACCAAGTCCCGGATCTTTTAGGGATGGGGTACGAATCTACCCAGGCATTTAACCCCTGGGGTCTTGCCGACCATCCTACCATCCTACATTATATATACATAATATATATATATAGATATATATATATATATATATATATATATCCATATATCCATAAATATAGACGTAAGGTAGAGGATTGTACAACACGTCTGAATGAGTAAAACACAACACATCAAAGTACGGAAAATTTAGTATTGTAAATGTTGATGGGCAGAAATTCTCTACTTGCCAATGAAAGTAAGCCCTTGCTTTTACGAGTAGGTCCTCGAGTCCGTGACCTCAAATCAACCATCAATCAGTTTAAAGGTCACGTCAACTTAAAATTAGTCCAGTGCAGTAATGATGAATTTGAAAATGATTTTTAAACTGTTACTTTCGTCGCATTGGCGTCCATTTTTCCACCGTCGTCCCGTGGAATTTTTCGAGGGTTCGCTCTTGATCTAGGCCAACAAGTGTCTTTAGACCGAGACAGGTTAACAAGTTACTTTCATTGTTAACGGACGCGGGAGCAGGCTTCGGATTACTTTCTATTTCCTTTTGGTCAACACTTGCACAACGGGCACATATGTCGAAACGGCGTGTGCTCTTCGTATCGCGAGCCAACGGCTAATTTTCACTCCCATAAACGACAATGTTCGAATATATGTGATAACGCACGCAAAAGATTAACCGTTAAAAAAATAGCGAAAGAAAGGCTAAAAACGTGATGACTTGAACGTCGTCAAAGTACGGACGGATGATCCAGCGTGAACGACATGTCGAATCGCAAACAGCATAATTGCATCGAAATAATACTTTATTCCTTTATTACTCAACCCTAAGCAACTTTTAGTGTAGCAACGTTTGTCCTATAAACAGAGATATTCTCAAAAAGAGTCGGATCATCATCCATCTTGCCCCATTAACGCCCGAATTTACATCGAGCTTATTATTGCCATGGTGTAATAGGCCATGAATCATGGGGTGCCGATCATATCTCGGCTTGTTAGCAAGGTCTGCTATGAACGACACGATACACGAGATAAATCACAAGATCTGTTACTTTTCATTTCTATTTCTCGAAGGCCGACGGCACCCATAAGCAAACCGCTAACTCGCTATGTTCGCAGGACCTGGATGTCTGTACGTCAATACACACAAACGATATATAAAAAAAAATTCACGTAGGCATAGTTTTACAGAAGAATCAGAGGGATATACACAAATTCGACCATTTTGTAAACATAAAGATAAGACTAATTTATAAAAATCAGTATATATTATATGTGTAGGCCTTACAACAAGCTTCTTTTTTTTCTTATATAAGTTTAACATAGTTTCATTACGGAATAACGTAAGACCATCAAATAAACGCAATGTACCAAAAAGCGAGCCTTGCGGTTTCCTCTTTCGTTTCGCATGACGGCAAAAATGGAATTTGGGTCGGTACCAACAACGCGACTCCTCTGAGCTCGACTGCAATCGTGCCGATATTTTTGGAATTTGGCGAGTTTTGAAAGAGGAACCGTGTCAAGTTTGAAACAATTGGGGAAAAAACCGTCCTGGGAATGTTCAACCTAGTCTGTTTATTTTTCTGAGCCTAAGGGACTGTAATATAAACGCAACGGGTATTGTTAAGCAGTCCAATGCTCAATAGGAAATCAAATTTTGAATATATCACTTTCATTTCATTTTTTAGAAAGTTTGGTTATAGAAAACGCTGTTTATTTCTTCCTACATAAGGTAATTCTTATTATCATTTACGGTCGGTCGGCGGTTCGAACTCCATGTTTGCTGTCAATTATGTACTGTACATTCTTTCTCATACTACACTGCTGGTTGGGACTTTGTGTCTCTCTGACCTGCTATCCTTTAGCCCATAAGCGGCTCGACTAATTGGTGGGGCGTAGTCATATTTACGCAGTCTCTAAATGTAACATTATTTTATTAATTCATTCCTATTTTCTATTCAAAACAATCCAAGGATTCTCGTTCTTAATCTGTACGACACGAATTGCTTTAATTAACTCCAACCTGGGTCTAAATTACGACCCTTTGGACAAATATTTCCAATTCCCCACCACTCCTACAAATCAAAGTGCTGTTCTGTGGGCTGCGTTAGTACTCTAGGTAGTACTTGGTAGTAGTAATTCAGTACCATATAATACGGTAGTTCTGTTAGATATCGGACAAAATCTAAAAAACAGCCTGATGGCTCTGTGGAGTACTGGAAAAATCTTCTGTCTACTATATCCCACAAATCAAATAGTTGTTCTTTGGATATTGGACGTAATCTCCTATCCTTCAACGCCCTACAAATCAAGATATTAGTTCTTTGAGTAATGGACATAATCCTCTGAATTTTCGCTACAATACAAATCGAAGTGGTATTTTTGTTGGGTACTGGACCATCCGTACTCGAAATACCAGGAGGTGGTTTGGTATTGGATAATCTTCTACATCTCCCATATTCTACACTAGAGGTCACACTGACAAAAAATTCCAATTCTGTTGGATTGGCGTGCAAAAGAATTACATCAAAACTAGTCAGTGAATGCATCCAAAATTTCCAAAACCTGGGGGAACATAACAGCCTGATGGTATCCTGGGTGCCAGGGCACAGGGGAATTTTAGGTAACGAAGAAGCATACGGGCTGGGCAGAGGAGGATTTGCAAGACCATACATAGGCCCCGAACCTACCCTTGGGATAACAAAAACCAACATAGAATCCTCCATCGCAAAATGGATCCAAACAAAACAAAGATAGAAGTGGATAAACTTTAGCAGTTCTAGACATAGTAAACTTATGATGAAACAACCCTCACCAAAACTAGCAAAAACACTACTGCAATTGGAGAGGGCAAAACTCAAGAGGAGTGGTGGGACTATTAACCGGTCACCGGCATCTAAAATGAAAACACCATTTGCAGATTGTGTAATGAGGAGGGGGAAACAGCCACTAATATTATCTTCGAAAGCGAAGCAACAGCTCAATGAAGGTTCAACCTAATATGAGAAGGACTCAGGGAACCAAATTGCAGCAATAACAGTCAATGACCTGAAACTTCTGAGCAAAAGGATTGAGTCTATTGACTAAACTAAGGAACTAGGAAGGTACAATAAGCCAGAAGGCTGCAGTGCCTGGGGTATACAAACCCCGCTTCCTAGTATCCTTTCCACCATACCATACCACACCATACAAATCTTGTACAAATCAAATTTCTTTGATTATTCGCCATATCTTTTTTATTTTAGTACTCAAGATGTTGGTTTTGTGGGACATTGCACATATTTAGATTTACCATATTCTACCTATTAAGATAGTGGTTCGTTTTATTGCTCATAATCTCCTTATAGTTTCATACCCAAAAACCCAGATAGTTGTTCTTTTAGGTATCGAAGATTATTTTCTTTAAAAATAATTGTAATTTTATTTAAGAATAAAACAACTAAACTAGTCTCATTTATTCGAATAATATAACAAAAAAACTTCAGCCCATGAATATTTGTAGAAACCGTTTAAACCGAGTAGGTATGGAAGAACGCGTCTTGAAATTTCGGGAAGAACCGTTAGCCCTGGGTGTGTGTATTTAGATAGACTATATTACTTAAGTACTTGAAATTTGGGAATTTTTTAAAAGTCTTAGGGCCTTGACTGAAAATTTCTTATGTCTCTGACTTTATCTACTTCTTGTCTGCCTATTACTTTCAGTCCTATTAACAGTTGGATCAAGGAACCCTGCACTACCTCAGCTATCACACCTTCACCAGTCTATTCTCTTTTTATCGTCCTGGTAATTTTTATGTATAATTATCTTTACTTAGTCCGGGCGTGTCAGGGCTAATCATACAAAGACGGCTAAGCTATCTTCTTTACTTTACACTGACTGTCACAATTAGGCACAAGACGTTATCTCACCATTGTGCTCAATCGCAATAAGACAATGTCTGATTATTTTCCAGGGGCGTGTTTTGTCCAATACATTATATCCAACGAAACCGGTATCGTAAATATTACGCAATACTGCAGATAGTAACACTTATTTTTATTATGAACAGGAGAAAGATCAACAAATTCGTAAGGATCGTAGACGAACTTTTCATATCTGGGCATCCTTTCTATGATATTTACACTTAAGCTTAATTTTATCGCTGTTTGAACTTCACCAAGTTAATGCTTATTATATTTATTGTTTCATCAACGTTCATTAATAATGTGAAGTATAATTGTATTTACAATAATATAAACACATACGGTCCTTTAAAAAAATCTTTGATAACCTAGCATTTCGAACGGTGTATAAAATTTGTTAAATAATAATAAATAATTTTAAAAATTTTATTGTTAAAAATGCGAAGAAAAAAATTAAAAATTGTTTTAGAAAGGGCCTGGGCTGATTGAAGAGACCGTTCTGAAGCGCCCCGATGCGAGAGTTAGGTTGGCCGAGCGGTCTAAGGCGCCAGATTTAAGCTCTGGTTCCCGATAGGGAGCGTGGGTTCGAACCCCACACCTGACAGACTTATTTTTTTCAACGAAAAATCAAAAAACCAAGTTAAAAAAATTCTCCGATCAATTTTTGTAAATAACAAATGTCAACAACTCGAAAAAACATTGTTATTACGACCGAATTGATTTTTGTGCCAGGTCATTCTCGTTTTGATTTGCGTTTTCGCCCCTAATGGTTCATTTGGTTCCAGTTAAAAATGAAAATCATAGGATTTCGAATAATTTTTCTACTGGCAATCAAATTTACGCAAGGATTAAAAATTTATGGTATACAAGGTAAGGTTATAGATTAAAGTCGTGAAAAGTGAAA